>JANZLQ010000089.1:31393767-31419746 GCA_026212715.1 Elanus axillaris
CACCCACCCCAATCTCTCCGGGCCGGCTCCCGCCCGCCTCACGGCCCCCGTCGGGAGGATACAGCTTGAAGCCCCGGAGGATCTCCTTGGCCCGCTCGTCCGTGGCCGACATGGTCCTGCCGCGCCGCGGGCGGACGGGGCTGGGCCGGGCTGGCCTGGCTGCGCGGGCCTGGGCGGGAAGGCAGCGGTGACAGCGGCGCCTCAGGACCCCCCCCACCCCTCCCCCCTCACTCCCTCGCACCCGCCACTGGCCGGCGCAACCAACCCGAAAGGCCTCCCGCCGGCCCGCCTGCCCGGCCAATCATCCGCTGCCGCCTCCTCCTCGCCCCGCCTTCTGGCTCATGAAGGACGGCACAGCTGGTCAATCAGACGGCGTGTCCCCCACTCCCCCACCCCATTCAAGGGCGGCTGCGCAGCGGTCGTTAAGGCGTACTCCCCGGCCGAGCCTGACGTCGCTGGAGGACGGGAGTCGCCGCAGGACAAACCTCTGCCGGCCGTTCCGCTCCGCCGTTGTGAGGCTGAGCCGCGGGGGGGCGCGGGCCGGGAGCGGCGGGGGGAGCGGGCTCCCCTTGCAGGCGGCGGCTCGGGCGAGGGGAGGCCTCCTCGCGTGGGGGGCTGTAGTCGAGGGGGCGAGAAACCGCCCCAGGCCCGGTCAGCACCCGGCCGACGCCAGCCCTCACGGCTCGGTACCGGGCGGGCGAACGCCGCCTGGGCTGTGCCCGAGCTGCCGGAGCTCGGCTGGCGCTTCGCCTCCCGCGGTGAGGAGCCGAGCTCAGCCGCCAGCTCGGGTAGTACGGGGGACCTGGGTGCTTGCTGCCTTCAGACCCAGAGCAACTTCTGTGCGTGCCGAGGCCAGAGCTGGTGGGGCCAGCATTATGGAGAAAGTCTGAAATAAATAGTTGGTTTTCCCTCGGACAAAAGCAGCCTTCTTGGTGCTGCAGATACTTGGCCTTTGTGTAGTAGAGTAGCTTGTTGGAGAAAGTCTCTGGTTTGTCAGCGCATCCCAGAAGCCAGGCTGTTCTTTAATATGAGCACGACAAATTAAGTCCTCCATTAACAATCTGAGTGCAGCTAATACAAATAATTAGTAAGTCATGAGAAAAATAAAGGCAGCAGTTGTAATCCAGGCTCAGAACAGGACCCGTGAATAATCAGCGTGCCATCAATATGTTCATGGCTCCGCTTGCCTCCAGATCAGCCACTGTACAAATGAGAACATGAACATTAATAAAGTTGCATTTAATGCATAAGGACAAGGCCACTGCCAGTATAACCAATAAGAGATCTTAATAATAAAAATAGGTATCATTTATTTCCCTGATGTATGTGATCCATGCTCAGTTCCACACCATCAGTTTAAAAGTGTATGAACAGATCATTTTGAGTCTGGGCAGAGCGCCAGGGGTACACTATGCTAATATATATCTATCTTTTATTAAGAGTCCTTCCTGGGTTTTAGATAGGCTGTGTAATTGCATGCTATCTAAGGAAGAGGGACTAAAGATCACTGAGGAAAAGACTGACAGGGAGAAAAGACAAGCAAGAAAAAAGCAGACCTGAAGAAGGCAGAAACAAATGGCTGTGTGGGGGGGAAGAGCCTGCCTGGTAGCAGTATGACATGCCAGTTTACACAAGACATAAGGCACTCAATCCTGCCTCTGTTCAGGCTCCTCAGAGATGAAAGAGCCAGAGATTGAATGGATCTTGCAGCGAGGAACTCTTGCAGTGTTCAAAGGCTTCTCTAGCACAGGGGTAGGAGTGTTTCCAGAATATGGGGCCTTTGTGTTTTCTAGCCAAATCTCAGAATTCACCTTGCTGTACAGGGAAGAACAGGCCTCTCATTTTTGAATTTCTGAAAATTACAGAAGAGCTTATGGCTGAAGTGTGAAGTCCTTGTGACTGCTCTGGGCACGAGCAGCAGTGGAACATGTGACACCATAATTCAGTGACAGAAGCCCTGGGATCTCTCCTCTCAAAATCCTTTAGCTGCTTTAACACAAACAACACCCTTGAGCATATTGTTTTTCCAATCTACTTGCAAGAAAGTTGCTGCAAGTCTCACTAGCCCTTGGTGCCACTTTGTACTGAAAACTTCACCTTTGCTTTCACATCTCTGGCAGGTGTGACAGTTTCTGAGCTGCCATTGCAGGTGAGAAGACACATCCAGCCTGCTTTCTGCTTCCCCAGAAGCTGTTCTCTGAAGGTGCAGGTAAACGAGCTGGTGTTTCTGCAGATTAGTGTAACTGGGTGATGGTTTCATAATCTGGGGCTTCATCCCCCCCCACACTTGATGGAAGGGGTTGTAAAACTGCATATCTGCAACCACCCAGACACACACATCACTCCTTGCCTGGCCAAGGTGCAAGATGAGAGTCCAGCAAGCAGCTTAGTCTCTGGATCCTGGGAAATGCAGAGAGCTTGACAGCTTCTTCAGCAGAGTGTGGGTGCTTCCATCACCCTGTGCTCTGGAGATGTGTGCTGGCAGCTGTAGGGGTCAGAAGCCTGGAAGGAGAGAGGATAAATGGATGAAGCACGGTGAAAGCATGCACAAATGAGGAATGAAACTGCATCCAGGACTGTGTTAGCATTTATGCAGCCTAGCTTACCACTAGAGCTACGGGCCATTCAGTCATGTGCAGATGCACCTGTTCCTGCTCTAACATGGCCATGGTGCCAAGAGTTGATTTTATTTTGCTTTAAGTTGTTGAGAAGTAAAACTATTACAGACACTTTAGGAACCAGACCCTAATCCTGGCAGCTAAATCTAGCCTAGTGTATGATTTCTGAATATAATGTGTACTGTCTGGGTTATTGGTAAGTTCCTCTGTTGTCCTAATGTACCTCTTTTCACAAGAGTTTTTGATTTAAACTGCCTTATTTATGAAAGGTAAGGAAAAAGGTAAAAAACACAAAAGTACTCCCTTTCACTGTCAGCCCTCTCCTTGGTAAGGCCAGGTGGTAATTTTCTTGCCAATGACACATCAGAACTGGGACTTCAGGAGGGGAAAAACTAGCCCCAGAATCATGTCCCAGAGCACCAGGAGGAGCACACCTACAAGGGGTGAAGCTAGTGCTGCTGGCCTGGCAGGCAGGAGGCAGACACAGGCTGGGTACAGATGCTGACAAGCTGAGCAGCTGGAGTTACAGGGTGCTCAAGAGCCTGAAAACCAGACACTGAACTCAGTGTGATGGAAACTACAGGACAGAGGGGTGTTATTGTGCTGTTAATCACGCCCTTCCCTGTCTCTGTCCCTTACAGGTGACTTTGCAGCCTCGTGCATTGGCTTCTGACTGAGAGAAACCATGTTTTCAAAGTCTCTCTCTGGGGCTGCACGACTCCACTGCTTGGGGAGATTACTCTGGATTTACAGTTTCTTTTCTTGGGCAATGCAGGGAAATAAGGTGCATTATCTGCTGCCTAAAAGGGACCTGGATTGCAGAATCACAAGGGGAAGAGATGGGGTGAGTCAAGAGATAATGCCAACATTAAAAGATAAAATGGATTAACATCTCCCTGCACGCAGAAAGCTGCGTGGGTGGAGCAAGAGGTTGCAATAGCAGTTTAAAAGGGGATGAGACAGCTGGGCATCCTCATATTTTTCTGTTAAAAAAAAAGAAATCCATACCAAAGGCTGTGCTTAGCTGACGCTATCCTCCAAAGTCCACATCAGTCAGTCAGGCCGGCTGTCCCCAGTCAGGAGGTGTTAGGACAGCCTGACTAACAGACCCTCCTGGCTGACCTACACGGGGCTATAACGCATCTGATTTTCACCTGCAGGCTCCAGCAACAGGTTGCAAAAGTGATCCATGGGAAATAGCTCACAATCGTATATTTCTATTTCTAGTTCAGCCTGGGATTTCAGCTTTAACAACTCTTGAGACAAATGAGGCCTCGCACTACTTGCCAAAGGCAACTGTTCCAGTGTGTCTGCAGGATGACACGAACTGTGGTGGAGGGCCTGTTTAGGATGTGATTAAAGAGGTAATTCTCCCTCCCCACGCAGATGAGATCTAAGCGTGGCTTAAGTAAATTACTGAATGGCTTGTTATAGCCCTGGCTGCGTTCCCTTGCTGCACGGGGCCTAGTTTTTTTACATCCAATTTGCTTTGAAGCCCAGAGTGTCACAACAGCATCCCAACACCTGCATCTCTGTGCTTGCCTGACACCCCTTCTCTGGAAGATGGGACCCCGGGGACACACTGCGGATGGCTCTGAGGCGCAGGCTAAGCCCCATCAGTTTTCCTGATAGTTTCTGATGTTCATTCCCTGAAAGCTCCCCCCTCCTGACAGTGCTGGTCCATGGTTTGATCTTCAGGGACTAGCTGACTGAAAGTCAGAAGCACTTTGCTCTCAGCTGAAGGATTTTTAACAGAAGCACACTTTATTCACAGCAAGGCACAGATGAGTGTACAGACTTCAGGGAGGGTAACAACACCAAAAGCCCTCTCGTTTCCACCCGTGCTCTTCTACACCCTCAAGGTCTATGTCCTGGAGAGGACCTCAACCCCTCCAGCTCCCTGCTCCCCCACATCACAAACCGAGCTCTGCCCTTTAGTTTGTCATTTGTACGAGCCATTTTTCTATGGAGTTTAAAATTAGTTCTAGCACCATGTGGTCTTTCACCCCATTTCTTGGCATTTTTCCATTCACACCCTGGAGGACTGGCCCAAGGGGCTCAGCTCGTAGCCTCCATCATCCTGCCCCGTGCAACCGTTCAATCTAATAATGGCCCCACTTCAGCTTCTCTGGTGTTGCCTGGTTCTTGCCATAAAATGGAAATTTAATCCCTTCTGAAGGCTGTGTCGTATGCAAGGACTCAAAAGAGGAAGGGGACCTGTACCTGTGAAAGAGACCCCGTGCCGCCATGCCATCAGAACAAAGAATGTGCTACAGCGTGGCCTTACAACGGTGGCCCTTCGCCCAGGCCATTTTGGAGTGCGAAAACCCCACGACGCTGCCACAGCACCTGCCATCCCCAAAAGAGAGCGGCAGAAACTTCGCTTGCTTGTCATTAAACAGCTCCTGGGCAGGCGGTGGAGGCGGAGAGGCGGCATTTGCTGTGCCAAAACTCTGCGGGAGCCGCCGCCAGCACGGCCAGCCTGCCGTCCCCTGCTCCGGGGGCTGGGAGGGGAGACCCGGCCAGCCTCACCCCCGCCCCGAACGGGCATGCACCGGTCGCAGCCGCCCGGTTGCCGAGGGATGCCGACGCGCGGTGCTCGGGCCCTGTGGCCGCCCGGGAACGGAACGCTCCGCCCGCGGCCGCGCGTTCCGGGGGAAGGAGCCGCGCGCGGGACACCGGCGCCGCCATCATGGCGGCCTGAGGGGAGGTGGGCACGGCGCCGGGAGCCGCAGGGCGGGAGGCCAGGCGGGGAGGCCGTGAACTGAGAGGTAACGCCGGGGGAAGGGAGGAGCTGCCCGCCCGCCCTGCCGCGCACCGACGCTTCCCCGCTCCGCGGCCGCGTCCCGGCGCTGCTCGGGCGTGCGGCTCCCCGAGCCCTGAGAGGCGAGCGGGGGGACCGGGGCGGCGGTGAGGGGCGAGAGGGCTCCGCGGCGGGACCTCGGGTAAATCACCCGCTGCGGCGGGGCTCGGCCTGCCCGGAGGGACACGACTGCCGGCCCGGCGGGGCCCGAGGGCCCTGCTGGGGGTCTGTGGGGACGGGAGGGTCGCGGGGCCTGGCTCCCTCCGTGCCTTGCAGCCCGCCTCCCTCCTGTGGGTTGCGTGAAGCTTCCTGCCCTGAAACCCCTTCAGGTACCTTAGAAAGGCTGCCACGAGGCGTGACTGAGGGAAGAAACCCGGTTTATCCCCGTGTAGGGATGGTTGTAGCGTTCGGGCAAGCTTCGTTGAAGTGTCTTACGTTTGTATTTCAGTCGCTTCTCACGAGGTTAAGTCGGTTGTGGGAAGAGTAGCGAGGTAGTGCTGGTGAACACGGTCGTGCAGACCGGATGCAAAGCAACGCAGTTGTCTGAACGTTAACTTGAAAAGGGGCAGAGAGCTGTTATTCCTTTCCCAGCAGGGCATGGATAAAGCCAACCAATCTTTTGTAACCTCATATACCAGCGTGTGTTTTGATTACCTGTGAAGGAGGACAATAACTTGGGAACTGTGAAATCTGGATTTCATTCCCAGCTCAGTCACTTTGTGTGCTCTCTTGAGAAAATTGTCAGTCTTCTGTGTCTGCTCCTTATCTGTGAGCTGGGAGATTACTACTGATGTACCCTCAGGTGTATTAGGAAGCCACAGTGAGTCTTAGAGTATTGCAGGGATTTCAGGGTGGAAATGGAGGTACTATTCAGTCAGGCTGCACATGTGCCTTTGATAAAAGAGTCCCAAAGAGACTTTACACTGAGAACTGAGCAGTCTTTCTGTGAAGAGTGCAAAAGATTGCCTGCTCAGGTTGGGACCGTTTGTACCTGCAGGTGTAATGGAATAGAGCAAAGTGTATTTTTAGAAGTTGACTAATACAGGAAGCTGGCTGTGTTGCCTTCACAAGTCTTGATTTGGTTAGGCATGGTAAAACGGTGTAAACACCTGTGTGACTGTACTACACCCACAAGAGCAGATGTTGTCGCAGTGGTCACACAGAATGAGACAGGTTCTTTGGTGTTTGGCTTTCTTCACCAGAGTAAAGGTTACATGCTATACTTGATAATTATCTGATAAAAATATAACACAAAACCCCCCTTATCTGCTAAGTTCTTTGTCTGGTGTCTGAATAATATGCTTCAGAAGTTTTTTCTTAGTTGTTTGTAAACAACTTATTTTGTTGAATTTGTTAATAAATAGTGCTTTACATTTCAAAAGCAACATGTTGGTGCTGGGAGACAGCATGCACACCAGAAATGTCAGGCAGCAGCTAAAGACAAAGAACCTCTCTTTACAGGAACTTAAATAGAGCCTTTGGAGAAAGGGTATTTTTATCACTTAAGCTTTCCAATTAACTCAAAACACTTTAACTGTACAATGTAGACTGGTAAGCTACTTAGAGGCCACAGTTCTTTTTGCCTTTTAGGATCAGAAAGCAGTAGGAATTATATACGTACGCTTTGTCTATAGCTGATGTCAAAGGAAAAGGTCCGATGTACGGGCCTACAAGGTGGATCAATTCTTCACAGAGAATTAAGTTACTTGCTGGTTTGAAGCTGTGTGATGAGGAAGGAGGAAGTCTTAGCTGGCCTCTAATAGATGTAATAATAAACATCTTTGCAGTTGGCATTATTTGGCAGCATCAGTAGAAGGAAAAGTCTCAAAACAGCAAGGAATCTAAGCTTCTTTCCTACTAGCAGGAGTAGATCCTTTTAGGGAATTGACCAGGCGGTCTGCAGAAATTTTGCTCAGGTACTGTGTGAATCATTTTTACTCCCCAGGTAAATCAGCAGTTGAACCTGCTGGGTTCCTGGCCTGCCCTCTGAATGCTAAGGAAAAACCTGGCTCTGCTGACACTGAAATGTTACTATGCTGAGCGTACCTTCTCATCCACTGCCAGACAGAATTCAGCAGAGAAAGGATGTATTAATACCATGTTCTTTTATTGACAGATTGAAAACCTAGAATGGCAGGAGAACAGAAACCATCCTGCAATCTTCTAGAGCAGTTTATTTTACTAGCCAAAGGTACAAGTGGCTCAGCTCTGACTGCTCTTATAAATCAAGTGCTGGAGGCTCCTGGGGTTTACGTCTTTGGAGAGCTATTGGAGTTAACAAATGTGCGAGAGGTAAGAGATGAGTTTCTATCCTAATACCCCTTCTGCATTCCCAGTATAAGGAATCCCTAGAAGTTTCCACAGACAGCCTGTGCATGAAATTTCTGTGCCAGAAGGGCCTGGTGCAACTTATCCTGGTTCTGAGATGTTTGTGTATGAGAAATTTACCTTGCTTTTGCCTGTATGTATTAGATGTTAAAAAATACCTATATAAAGCTTTGTTATCTTAATGGGATTGCTAATACAGCAAAAACCTGGCAGCAGCACAGTAACAATTTTAAGAAGGCATCTAGCCAGCCAACAACGAAAAAATCCCTTTCTACTGCTTCGATGTCCTGGAAAGCATAACTTCAGTGCTCTCCAAAAGTCTTCATGAACAGACGTTTAGGGTATCAGGCCTGGGTGGTAACCAAATCCAAACCATTTTGAACCAAGGTGGAAAGTGAGTTGCAGAGCTTTTACTGAGAATGCCTTGCCAGCACCCCCCTCTACTACAATGAGGGAATCTAGGTTGTCTCTGCAGCTGAGGTAATGTGGCTTACAGCAAGTCTTGCCTTCCAAACAGGCTCTTAGATATACCAAAAGATGCCTCTATGGTTATTCAGCATCAGCTTGCAAGTACTGTTTTTTTTTCCTGGATCTGCATGCAGCAAATGGTATTAAAAAAAACCCCAACACTCAATAAAAATCACTGCTTGGTGCTGCAGTTATTCCAGTGAAGTGTTTGCATGTGAGAGGAGCGCTATTACTTTTGAATGCACTCAACTTGAGTTTCAGCATTCTCTGGAGAAGTTGCCTACCAGGGTTGTGTTGGCTATTACTATGTTACATGGAATTTCTTTTGTTTTCTTCCTATCCAGCTTGCTGAAGGGTCTAATGCTGCTTATTTCCAGTTGCTGAACCTGTTTGCATATGGAACATACCCAGAATATGTCGGTAAGAGACTGCCGCCTGTTTGCAGAGTGCAAGACCGCTTTGCCCTTTAGAATTGCCAGAGGAGTTCTTTGCTTTCCGTGGTACCTGGTGTAGTGTGGCTGGGTGAACGTGGCCAAGAACAGAATTTGCCTGGGAGGAGAATTGTTCATAGGGGCTCTCTGGGTCATATGTGCTTTTTAAGTGCTAAAATGTGGAGGAAGGGCTAGAGACTATGGTGTGTTACTGGTTTGGATTGGACTGCAGCACTAATTGTATTGGTCTGTAGCAGGGTTCATTGATGTTCACAGGCCACTTACCTCTGCGGAGTGCAATTTCAGACATCTGTTTTGAAATTTAGATGATGCCGGTTATGGAAGATGCAGAAAACTTAGGCAAAATTGTTCTGCATTATTTATAAAAACGTATATAGTTTATGGGATAAACTTTTATTTTGTGACCGCATTGCTGAAACAAAATGAAGTGTTTCTTAGCTAGAATACAAATCGAAATAATGACTTTTATACAGCTTCAGAAGGACTATGTGTGAATCATCTTAGTTTCTGTCAAGGTGTGCTTTTATCTCTGGTGCTTATGCTTCCATTCTGCTACAATTTAATATGTCATTTGTGAGTAGCAGCCTAATCCAAACCATTACAGAGTGTAACAAATAATTCTGTCATACTGCTGGCTATCACTGTGGTGGATGAGCTATCTAGTTCCTGTAAGGAGAAGTGGCATCTGTAAGTGCAAGTACTGGAAATTCCAGTGGCTGTGGAACAACACGAGCCTCATGAATTCTGTGACTGATTAGAGCATGTTTGCTGTGCATGAGTCTTGCGTCCCAGCATGTGACAATGCAGTTCGTTCTTCCTTTTCTAGTGAAGAAAGAAAGAAAAAGTAGTCAAAATGTAGAGCATTGAGGTGGGATGGATGGGAGAACTTGAGTGGCCCTGAAACACTAATTTCCATTAAAGCAGATATTTTAGAGTTTCTTTGCTCTGGAAAGCTGCCAGTTTCCTTTCTGTTTTTAAATATTCATGAGGCACATGGATGACAGTGAGGCCATCTAGATTAATAATTTCTCCTCTCTTCCTCAGCCTGGTACTTTACACTTTCAACCCTAAATTCTGCAGCTCTTCAGAGAAATAAAACATTACTGTATTTATAACCAGATGAGCAAAGGGACAAGATTTTATTCTGTCAGCTCGTTAATGAAATAAAAATTACTCGGTGGTAGAAACAAAGCATTGACCAACTGTTTTGGCAGGACATCACTTGTGTAGATGTGAAGTATGTTCTAATTCCAAGACCAGAATTACTAAAGAAGCAGAGAAGAATAGAAGTGACAGCTTTTTTTTTAACTTTTCCCCTCTGTCCCTGGGTGTGCTAATCTGTCACCAGCAGCAGCTCTCTGCTCATCAGTACCCACAGTAGCTGGAGGAGTTCAGCCTTTCAGGGTTTAGTGTAGTATAAGTAGTCTGAAGTGCTGCAGCCTGGATTACATAATTCTTGAAGGAAAGTCCTGAGTCTTGTCTTTGTAACATTAACAGCAAACAAAGATAACCTGCCTGAATTAACGGCGACTCAGAAGAACAAGCTGAAACACTTGACGATTGTAAGCCTGGCTTCCAGAATGAAGGTAAAGTACAGTGTATGATAGCAGTCATCTTTTTGTTTGTTTTTGGTTTTGAAAATGGCATCAATTCCACAGCATTGAAGTTGTATTGGACTGCATGAGGACTCATGAAAAATCCTGCAACTAGGAAAGTACCTGTAATGTACAGTGTTCTCATGGTGCATTTGGGACATTAGCTTAATGGACTTCCATGGATGAGATGTGGAGGTGTCTGAACTGCCATGCAAATTGGTCAGGAAGGGCTGGGAAACTTTGTATGGCTTCTTTCACTCCTGGAAATGTAGAATCATTCTTAAAACCACTGACTTTCTGTTCAGAGAAAACTAAGCAATACTCTTAATTTCTTCTACAATCCCATTACCTTTTTTCCTCCAGAACATGCTATGCCAAAGCTTCAGGAATTACCAAGGTTGTGTCAGAATATAATGTAGCCTAGTAGCAAGCATTTGTTCTGCCACAATCAGTTACTGCTGTATTTGCAGGTTAAAGTGTAGGATACAATAAACATTTGTATCTTGACGTTCTGAGACTTATCTCTTCATTCTGGCTCTAGGACTGTTAACTTATTCTTGGATTGCTGTTTTTAGTGCATTCCCTATTCTGTGTTGCTGAAGGACCTGGATATGAGGAATCTGAGGGAGTTGGAAGATCTGATTATTGAAGCAGTTTATACAGATATTATCCAGGGGAAGTTGGATCAACGAAACCAGGTGCTAGAGGTGGATTTTTGTATTGGCAGAGACATTCAGAAGAAGGACATCAGTAACATTGTAAAAACGCTCCAGGAATGGTAAGGCAGTCTCTCCACCTTCCTTGTTCTTTGTACATAGCTTGTCCTACTTTTTTCTTATTCCTCAGAGTTTCAAGTGCTGGATCAATTTCACCATGTTCCATTAATCATGAGTCCTATGTTGTAAGCAGGCACTTGGAGGAGGAGTCTATTGGACAAGTTTTCCAAGATCCCATCTGGGGTTCAATTTGTGTTACATATCAAGCCAAACTATACAAGTCTTGAGATTCTGCTCTCACTGTATGTAGCTTTTACGTGGCAGAATCCTAACAAGGAGTTGAGGCCTGTACAAACAGATGTGCCAAACCAGACTAATGGTCTTATGGTAGGAGCTACTCCCCTTTCTGCTGTTGTACTTGATAAGGGAAACAGAACTGTCTGTTACTTTTCAGCCTTTTTCACTGTGATGAGAGCTGCATGGGCTAATTCTAGAGAGCCACAGTTCTTTGGAGGGGATGTCTCTTCAAGTTTGAAGTTTCAGATGCCTTTGTTTGCCTTTTCTTTGTTCCTGCAAATGCAGGCTGCATGCAACCATGTTGGGACTGTGGTACTATCTTTTTGTACCTTTGCCAGGAAGCTGCTTCTCCTCTTTTTGTGGGATTCCCTTCTCACCCAGAGAAATTCCCCTGTAGACTGTGGAGCTGTGGCAGGTTCTGAGCTGACTGGGAATTGCTTCCTAGTTGCTGTGGTAATGAGTGCATGAAAAGTAATTAAACTGCTGGGAAAATATGCTGTCCTGAGATGGGGGCAGGTTTTTTGCTTCTCTACTCCAACTCCCTCAATCCCCTCACGGCAGGAGGGCTCTGGCAGCTTCCAGGGCCTTAGAGCATTGTTTGGAAGGTTAACAATGAACCCACTGCCAATTTCTTTTCTGTCCTCTCCAGTTAAGAGTTCTGTGTTGGAGGAGTGCTCTTGTCTTTTGAACACTTAACAGGCAGGGGGATTCTCTCAATCTGACTCTTTTGTTTAATTTTAAAATTTTACTTGCTTTTGAAAAATGCATTGCATCCCTGTTTGAGCAGTAATTCTGACTGAAAAGGAAGTTGAAAGTACATTGAACCTGCACTTATGTTTTGATGGGCATGTAAGAGTAACATGGACTAACTGAAGAATGCTGTGAAATACATTGAGTAAACAGCAAAGCTTTTTCTTGCCAGCTTTTTGGATCTCTAATCTTTAAGCAGGAAGTATAAATTTAATAAAATCCTAAACTTTTAGGTGAGCATGACTTTTCAGATTGCCAGATTGAGCTGCTCCAGAGAGGACTTGTAGACACTGACATTGTATCTTGCAGGTGTGATGGTTGTGAAGCAGTTCTTTTAGGAATTGAGCAGCAAGTACTTAGAGCCAACCAATACAAAGAGAACCATCACCGAACTCAACAGCAGGTAGAGATGGAGGTGGGTACAGAGTCACTTCATACTGCTCTGTGCTTTTTGATAAATGCTTGTTTACTGAAGAAAATAAGCTGGTAACACCTGGTTAATGGTCATGGCTTCTCTGAAGTAGGCTAGCAATCATGCAAATCAGATGTGGTCGTTTCAGGTTGGAAGACAACACATCTGCTTCTGTTTGCTAGTAACACCACAAACATCAAACTTGCCCACTCTGAGCAGGTTGGTACTTTTTTTTATAAATTTTTATAAATTTAGGCTAGGTGGCTGCACTAGCTGTGGTTTCCTGAATTGATTTGTTAGGAAAAGTGTGCTTTTAACAGATCTTTGATGCAATTCTGTTCCTTTTGTACAAGACAGGAAGGAAAAAACAGTTCTTTTTGTTTTAAACTTGAAAGCGTAATTAACAAAGACTCTCAAGTCTCATTGCTTTTGCAAAAAGTGCCCTCAACAGCTTCCTTTGAGGTCTTTCTCTTGGGGTCAAGTTGAGCACCTAGACAGGGCTTTGACATGCTGTCTTCAGCAGCATGACCTGGGAGCGCTCCTGCCTCTGCTCCATGTGCAGCTAGGCAGTAGATGGCAGCACGGGCACACGATTTTAGCCCCTGCTGATGTGTATTTATCTGTGAGAACAAATCTTGGCTAATACAGCTGTAAAGGTGAAAATGGTCCTCCGGAGACACTTGCTTAGGGTTTATTTCTTGCAGAGTGCTGCATCCCTGCAGGTTTATGTTTGCCTTCTGAAGCAGCATATGCTTGCCGGCTTGATTGGCAACCATAGTGCATTTGGTTTGCCAGATGCCTTTGCCCTGGGTTGGCACACCTGACTCCTAAACTTGTTTTGGCCTGTGTTGTTTTGTTTTGTTTTCTTAAGGTTTGCTCATTGTATTTCTGGTGAGCCCTACAGGGTTCCAGGGGACAGAGTGTGGTGCCTGGTACTGTATCTCTGCTTTTCAGCCAGAGAAGCAGAAGCTTTACCGCTGCCTCCCACAAAACCAATTTCTCTTCCTGCTTCTAGCAAATATCCGTGGCTCAGACAGCCAGCTAGGCCAAATGGCATTTTCCCTTTTCAACTGCTGTCCTAAGTGTAAGTGTTTTTCTTTCACAGTCTCCTTTGTCTTTCCTTCTTCTGGCCAGCATAATGGTAGGATGGCTGCCCTCTGCACCAAGGCAGCAGTAGGTCCCTCCAGCCAGCCAGAAAGGTGGTACAGTATTGTGCCATTGTCTCTTAGGGAAAAAAAGTGATCTCTAGTTACTCCATATTGGACCCAGACTGGAAATATTAGCAACTCCTGGCTCTAACTGAGGATGAAACATTACCTTTAATAAACTCAACTACAGAGCATGTTTTTGGTGGGAGAGTTTATTTCATAATCTCCAATCTATACTCCAGGGTTTTTTTAATGTGTTTATGGACGGAGTTTCTACTGCGAGGGGAAGAAGAAGCAGGTGCTGATTGACTGTCTCTTCTTGGCCAGGTCACAAACATAAAGAAAACATTAAAAGCTACAGCCTCGTCGTCGGCACAGGAGATGGAACAGCAGCTGGTAGAGCGAGAGTGCCCTCCACACACAGAACAAAGGCAGCCCACAAAGAAGATGTCCAAAGTCAAAGGGCTGGTCTCCAGCCGTCACTAGAACATACCATCTAAATGTCATTCAGCTAGGAATGACAACAGGAGGAGCAAAAAAGGGCCTGCGTCTCCTTTTTCAGTGGGTTCTGGGCCAGTCACTACCAGGCTGGCAAATAAAAGCCCTGTTTGATTACAGCTCCCAGTTAGCAGCACCTGGCTAAGTTACACTGTGCAGCCTCTATTAATTTCCGGGGTGTCCCTGTTCTGGCTCTGTAAAGAGGGACTTCTAAAGAGAGGGACTAACCCAAAGGGGCAGGAAAAAAATTAAAAAATCTGTGAACAGTTTTGCTCCCTCCCAGCCAGTCTCATTGCTGCTTAACCTTGAGGAAGCTGCTCTACTATGCTGTACTAAATCAGATCCTGGGAGAACTTCTGTAGCAAGTGTCTGAATCCCAGGGTTGAAGTGTGGCTACCAAAGCCAGGCTGGGAGTGAGGAAGCCATCAACACAGATCTTTTCATTCCCAAAGGGACGGCAGAAAGGTTTCTAGACCAGGAACTGCTTTACAAGGAAGTCTTCAGCCTTTCCGCTACCCCTGTCTATTTTAAACTGGGGTGAAATTCACACTACCTCGCCCTGTGAAGATGAGATCCAGTGCTGGGCTGTTTACTTAACTGTCTGTTTACTGCCCTTACTAAGCCCTTTAATCTCACAGACTTAAAGCACTGTTCTGCATCTCTGAGGCATCAATACAATAAGGAGGAAGCAGGCTGCTCTTTCAAGCCTTCCTTCTTGCAGGTGGTTAGGGGCATACTAGAAACTGTGTTCCTTCTGAATGTGATGTGACCTCCCACAGCTGCTTGTGAGTTGTTTCCCCCATTGATACCTTCAAAGGGTAATGCATTTGCTCTTCCTTGGATGCTAGCGACAGTGGTCTGCATGGGAGAAGAGCCTGTTTAGCATTGTGGCAGGCTAGTGGCCCAGGACCCACTGGCAGGGGTCGCAGCAGCATCCCCTTGCTGAAGCAATGGACTTGACTAAGCTTTCTGAATTTTGAATACTTTCAGGTTGCATTTTCCTCCCTTTTTTTGTACGTTGTTGTGATTCTAAAGCATTTCAGCCTTTGTTTTGTGTTTTTTTATTTGTTACAGACTAACTTCAGGTGATTTGCACCTAGTTTGGCAAGGTGTGGGTTGTTTTTTTTAGGGGGGAGGATGGGGTTGGCATTGAAACAGCAATTCACAAAAAAGCACATTTTAGAAAAAAATTTAAAATGCTGATTTAATGTCAGAGTGTGGAGTTTTGGCTTTGAGGCTGCTTTAGGCTTGTAGTCCAACAGCATTTGTTCAGTTGAGCATTTACTTGATTCTTGATGTTACGTTATCAGAAGGTCTGACTAATCTCCCTGATGCAGTTGGGAGGCAGGGAAGTGCTCTTCCCATTTTGTCAGTAGTTTGTCCAAATTTGTGCAGAAGGATCTGTGGCAAAGCCAGTAGCTGAGCCCAATGTCCTGAGCCTAAACACCTTTGATGCCTGATTGTGGAAGGTTTGTAGTTGTGCTCTGTCTTAGGCCAATTGATTCCTTCCTCTAGGTCTAGCAGAGCACTGCTTTGTAGTTCAGGCCCTGCATTTCACTTCACTCTATGCTGTAAAGAGAAGGGCTTTCCATGAGCAGGCAGGAGAGCTTTTGCAGAGGACTGTGACAAGGCTCCAGTCCCGCAGCCAGCTGTCACCTGCACTTGCTTGTGCAATGCACGTGCCTTCCTCTTATTGCTACCAGAATTCTTTTCCATCTGTGTGGGTTTAGTCCTCAGTCACAGGACTTGTTGTACACTTGTGAAAGTCAATTCCTCTCCTTTTCTCCTCCTGCAGTGCAGGCACACCAGCTTTTAATCTTGGGAGGTGAATCTAAATACCTCCCATCCAGTTGCGTCTGGGTCAAGTCTCTTGGCTTCTGATTCTTTGCCAACTCTCTCTCCCCCTAGAAATGCTAGCCAAAAAATTCCCGGGAAGGATGTTAAGTGAATAAACCCAGAGCATGAAGCCTTCCCCTATATCTTAAGGGAACTGTTTCCCAAACAGTGGCAGTACTAGTTTCTGTACTAGCTTCTCTCAGTGTTTAGCTGACAGCTTCTCAGGAGGTTTAGGTCGACTTTGTGTACCCAAGTGTAATAGATCTGTGTGATGGAAATTAAGTCCATTACTGGCTTCCTGCATGGACAGCTGCAGTGTACTGGTCATCCAGTTCCTCACTAGATTTGACTAGTGAGGAGGGGTTCTGTGGTCCTCACTAGCTGCTTTCTTTCCTTCCCATTTTTAATATCAGTCCTGCAAAGAGGCAGGGGGAATACAAATGCCTTTGGAAGTCATTTTACCTCCTCGGCAAGCTGCAGTCTGCTGGGGAAATAGATGTGAATTTGGCATCCTTGGTGTTTATTCCCTGCCAGTTACAGGAGTCACATTAGTTTGCTGAAGCTTCTTTAGTGTTGGAAGTTTTTGAGTTTGTTCTTACGTTTTTGCTGTTCTCAAAGCCTGGCTGGGGGTGAAGATCTTATTTATGCTTTTGTACACATTGCCTTTGATCAGCAAAGAAGCAAGGGAGGAAATAGCACTTTCAATAAAGAGCTGTCCCATTCTTGACAGCGATAGAGGACGGAGAAGGGAATGGGGTATTGGAGGGAACTGAGCTGTTTGCATGTTTGGCTTTCCTGGTGTGCCAGCAATGCGCTTGGTGCCTCAAAAGGAGGGGGGTGTCTTTGCAATGAGCCCAGTCTGAGATGAGTCATTAACAAATGACATGCACAGAGTACCTGGGGGAGGCAAACAGCTCTGCAGCAGCTGGTTAATGAATCTGGCTTGAAGGAAAGAGTTAGAAGCTATTCCAGGAATGAAGCAGAAGGCATAGTTGTTAACAGGGAAGGATGCAGGAGGTGCTATGCTGTTTGAGAAGGACAGCAGATAAAGACTGCATTGACTCCCTGTGAGTGCAGGGAGGGCAGCAGCTCGGAGCAGAGTTGTGTCAATTAGGGGCTGGGGGGGGCTAAATTGCAGAAAATTTCAAGTGGGAAGTGCCTGGGGAACCCAACTGTGCTATGCAGACAAGAGGGAGATGGAAGCAGAGGTTGATTTGATGCAAACTCCCATGTATTGCTTGTGCCTGCTGGAGGCAGCTACTGCAGTTTGTCTGAGCACTGCTGGACACTGCTCCCTGATGTGGGGAGAGCATCCTGCCCTACTTTGTTTTATGGCAGCAATGGGCTGCTCCAGCTGCAGCTCACTTCAAGATTGCAGCAGGACAGAGTTTGAGCTATTGAACTTCTGTTTGCAGCCTCCACCCAGAGGGAAACAAAGTAGATGGAGCTGCCTTCCCTCTGCTCTTCAGGGCTTTATTGTCTAGCTTCATGTTCTGCAGCTCCACTTGTACTAGTGCTTGTTTAATATGGAATTGAGCACTGAGCTGGAAAATGGAAGAGAGGATCTCAGCTGATTGCAGTGCTGGTAGACTGCCCTAGCCCTAAAGCTGTGCCTCATGCTAACAAATGTCCCTGGCATTCCTGCTGTGACTCAGTTGATACCAGCTAACATCAGGCAATTCTGGAACATGATAAAGCAGTGCTGATGTCAATCTTTTTACAGAAAAAAAAGTTTTGGCTCAGAATCTGTTGTTCTTTTATTTCCATCTTCACCTCCTTAGATAAGTTGAATGCTAGCTTACTCTTCTGTTGAGAGCAGGAGGGAAAATCAGTGACGCTGACAGAGCCTTTTGTGTTCAGATTTGAGACCCATCCTGCATCAGTCTTGTGCAGACTTCTGAAATCCTGTGGGTGCTTATGGAGCTGCACGCAGGCTTGCAGGTCTCACTCCATGGACTGGCTACAGGAGTAGGACCTGCAGAGTTGCTTTCCAGAGTGAAGCTGGGGAAAGTGAAGCTTTTGTTCCCATAGAAGAGAGTGGTGGTAAGAGATGGCTGTTTTCCCACCAGCCCTGCAAAGTGAGTTTTGCTGAACAGCTTTCTCTTCCTGGAAGAATGGAAAATGATACAGAACACAGTGGGTGTTTTTTGTGTTTGCTTGTAGTACTCTGCTTATCCTGTGAGGGGAAAATACATTGGTCCATGTGTGCAGAAAGGAAGTTGGGCTTACTCATTGCAGGGGAGGCAGAAGGTAACAGAATGTAACAAATCGCATGGGTGCACCAGACTTTTCCTAAACTTTCCCTTCTGTACAGGTTTATACCAGTGCATCTAAGCTGTTTAGAGAGGCATCCGATTTTGAAAACCACATAAAGCCCACCTCCTGCTGGGGTAAACCAGTCAAAGCTTATGCATTCCTAGGTGTGTTGGTGCTGCTGTTTGTTACTTCAGTATCTGAGCCAGTTGCAGACTTTGCGATGGAGAGAAACGGTGTTGCTCTTTGTTATTCTGAATAATGGCCAAATGGTGAAAGTAAAGAACCTGCCTCACAAGTATAAGGATCAAGCTAGCCAAATCTCTAACACCCACTCCCATACAAAGTTTTCTGTAGGTTCCCCACCCTGCCCCACTAAGTCCTTTGTAGCATCTGACCTAATGCAAGGGAACCAAAACCTGGATCTGTCTAGTTTTTTTTTTTGTAATCTGAGAGAGAGTAACCTAGGGGCATCAGGAAATGTAAATTAAAGTTTAGAGTGATCTCAGTTCCTACTTGTAACCTCAACCTCGTATTTTTATTATAGAATTTTAACCTGACAGTCTGATTGAATTTCTCGGCAGAGTTTTTAGAAATATGTCATTGTTTCACTCTGCTCCATGGTGAAGGTCGGTGTCTCTCAGGGACTGTTGACATTTTGCTGATATTCCATCAAGTTTGGCCCTACCACAGAGCTACAAGAGGTAAGTGATTGAAGCTAGAGAGGTGTACTGTAAAGAAAGTGCGTATTTACCCTGTAGCCTGGCTGGCTGTACCCTGCTTCTCAGTGGTACTGCGGTGGTACCTCCATCTTTGATTAGTGAACCAGGCAAAGGATTGGGCAGAGCAGTACTTTGCTCCCTGTCTTCAAATACACAGGCACACATGCTGCTTCTTCCCACAGTGTGTAGACCTCGTGAGATGCTCTGATATATTTGCTACAGGCTGCAAACTGCATGAGTGTGATAGCTGTGACCATGGCTCTTTCTTGTCAAGAAGATGACAAGATGTCTCTGCTCTAGCAAACGAGCATGCACACTGGAAATTCTAGGTAGTAATAGGATGCCATAAGGTCATTTAACAGTCCTGAAATGTGTATTTCCCCACAGAGTGCAAAAGAATTTGTGCCAGTTGCTTTGAGTAGTTTTAGTGGAAGATAGGGTACCCTTCCACAGCTCCAGGTCTCCTATAGAGACACTTGTGAATCTCAGTATCATTAAGGCATTTTTCAAATGCTTGTGCACACATGATACCTCCGTTTTTCCAGAATAGCTGATTGTGGTGGGTAAGTGAAGCCTTGATCCATCAGAAATTGGCCTTTTTGCCGGTATTTTGAGCTTCTCTGACCATAGGGTTGTATCTTCATGGGTATGAACTTTGGCAGTTGTGCTGTCTAGCCCTCCAGGCTCTTCCTGAAGATGCTGTTTATCTCACCAGCCCTAATGTTTCAGTTGCTGTCTCATGATCCTAAGTCCTAAGGCTGCCTTGCGCTGATGTAATAAGTAATGTCTTGGTGTTTCATTGTCACCTTCGCAGCTGTTAGAGAGCACCAGTTCCTACAGGATCACCCACCAGCTGTGATGCTATTCCTTTTACATCACGACTGTGAGATGACACATCTCCTTGCTGGCAGACAAGCCAGGTGGGTAGGCATTGCTCCTCAGAGCTGTTCTGCATTTAGGAAGGTGCAGGCTGTTGCCTGGTTTAGCATAATGGAAATCAAGGACAAGGACAGTGTTACAAATAAGGGGCAAAGCACAGAGCTCTGTCCTATTCCAGCTCTGCTACAGCTGCGTTCCGCAGGACAGCCTCTCTCTTGCATGCTGACTTTGTGACAGAGGTTTGTAAAGTGCTTTGGTCTCCTGGCTGCGCAGAGGTTCACTGCTAGTGGAATTGAAGGAGATGTGTGTGTACAGGAGGAGGGGAATCATAAAGCTTTTTAAGCTTTTCTAGAAATCATCTTCCTCCTATATACCATACTCTTCTTTTCCCTGATGCAAATAAGGTGGTCCACTGTGGGAATATAGGCCTGGAGTATTATGGGTAATATGCTAGGTTAATTGTGGAGGGGGCAGGAAAAATAGCCTGTGCCGTTTTCAACAATATCAAAGGGATGCTACCTAATGATTTTCCTATTAGCTCTTTTCCTAGCCTGCCAGAGTCACTGCAGAAGTGTCATTTACAAAGGCAGTTTGCAACTCATTACCCTGGATTTTCACTGTAGTTCTGCTCCAGAGAGCGTGGGCTTTTGCTGTGTGCCCCAACCTAATGAATTGCCTGATTCGGTTAGTGCTGCCATCCCTTCTGACAAGGTTAGTTGCTGACTGACAGGAAGGTGCCTGAATTCAATTCCCTTCTTGTTTTCAACTCGCGCTTGTGTCAAGCGCAGGCTCCCTCTGGAAGCTGCCCTGTGATCCCTTCCCTTTGTTTTTCTGCATTCTGAGGGAAGCAGCCCATGCTTAGAGAAGTCCTAGAGCAAGTGGCAGTGGCGTGTGTGCTGCTGCCCTGGCACTCCCTGCTCAATGCCTCAAGTCCCTTTCCAGCTGGAAAATTCCACTGCTCTCTTGCTCTGGGGCTCTGGGCTTTTCTTTTTCTTGGTTGGTTTGGGATTTGCTGTCACCTGAGCTAGGCTTTGTAGCCCTTCAGCAATAAATACCTTGGAAAGGCTGCATTAATGGTACCAGGGAAAAACGTGCACTGTGGGCTGGGGAAACAGAACTGGTTTCCCACACATTAAAAGGGCAACTGTGTCCCTGTTGTGGGGGCTCCAAGGTCTGCTCTGGCCTGTTTGCGCTTTGCAAGGCACTTGTACAACAGCACTGGAGGAAAGCTCTTGTTCTTTTTCACTCGAGAGCAATGTGCTTTTTCAGTCTGGGGGCCTATGGCTCATCTCATGCTAGTAATAGCTCCTGGAGAGGAGAAATCAAGACTATTCCTATGTCATGTCACAAGTACTCCCACTTGGAAGCTGAATGTGGCTACTGCTCATTCAGCTGGTGGTGCAGGAAACTTGTAGGTCCCGTGGGTACTAGTTTCACCTAAGTGCGGACAGAGGAGCTTGGGACTCCTGCCACCCTCACTTCCAGGTGTGTGTATAAGCCTCTGTTAAATGCCATTCTCTGAGCCTGCTGTTGAGGTGTCAGGTGCCACTCCCATGAGGCTGCAGCTTGCGTTGAGGACAGCTCTTGCTGTTCAGTTATGCTGTCTCCACATTGGGATGTGGCAAGGGAGTTTTCCAGTGCCAGCCCTGGATCCTTTTACTGGATGTCATGAGGATTTGACCTAGCTGGCCCACAAGGGAGGCAATGACATGAGATCAATTTGTTTTTGCTGCACGTGATGCCTCCTCCCCTCTTAATTAGGTTCCTGTGGCCCCTCTCTTTCCTGCTGGCTTTGTTTCCTACTGAGACCTGTCAGGGAGACCCAACTGTGGCCTTATCAGGTGCTTGCTGTGCTCTAATGAGCTGTTTCCATTTTCCATTCTGGCCTGTCCACCAAACTGAGGAAGGTGCTTGTCAGTGCTCTGAAAACGGACCTCTACTCGCAATGCCACTCTCTGCCCGTCAGATCCACCGGTCTGGCTGTGCCACATGGATGCTAAGGTTGAGTGGATCTGAGAGTTTTCCCAAGTGCTCTTTCACCCCCGAGTGCTGCCTTCTGTCTTGCACATCAGCTCACACCCCCGCCGTGGGCACAGTGTTCCTCTCCTGCACGTGGGAGACCAGTATGCTGAGGGACAGGGTGACTTATCCCTGGTCAGAGCAGAAGCAGCAAAGCGAGGAGCCAAGCTGATACTCCGTCCCTCTGCACAGGGAGCTCTTGCTGTGATCACTCTCCTGCCAAATCAGTGTCTTTTTTGCAATGCAGCTTTGTCGTTTTCCTTGGGCTTGCTCTTTTCCAGGAAGCCCAGTGGACAGAAGGAACCCATGCTGTGGGGGCTGTGCTTTTCCCTTCAGACTACGCTACAGAGGAGAAACAGGAATCCAGACCGTGTGCAACCCCAGGCTGTGGTCTCTGGGATCTCCCCCAACCTAAACTCAGGTTGTGCCTCACTTTGGTGGTCATATTTTGTGGACTGAATTCCTGAGACTGATTTCCCTCTTCTCTGTCGAGGAGAGGCCCTCTGTCATCAGGCAGATGGTTTCATTCCAGCTCTGGCTTTGCAGCAAAAAGCCAAAACTGGAAGAGGAATTGGTCCCAGCCTGGTACTCTGTTGTGGTCACTACTCTGGCTTCATGCTCAAGGACCAGGACCCTGAGGGGGATCTGCATACCATCTTCTTACACCACTGTTCAGACCTGACATGCAAGGTCCTCACAGCAAGTGATTCCTTATTGTCCCTTACGTTTGCTGGGTGACAGTGGACAGTCCCCTCTGATGGGCATCTCTTTAGGAGCTCCTGGTACAGCTCCTCCTTCCCTCTAAAGGTGTGTGGAGCTGGTAGGGTGATCTTCACAGGTGTTATATTTGCCTCACAGAGCCCTGACAGTGGGTCGTCATTACCTATGGACATATCTGGAGGGTTCTAGCTGACCTTCCGTCAGAGCATGAGCTGCCAGCTGCCTGTCCTGCCTGCCTCCCTCCTAGCCCAGCCTCCCAGGGTCTTGATTTTGTTCCCCATAGGCAACGTCTTACGTCGTCTGTCAGCTGCTGCTCCCCGTCCAGCTGGACTCTGTGGGCACTGCGAGGTGGGTACCTCTTTGTGATGCAGGCTTTGCTCGTACGAGGTTAGAAATGTCACATGCGTGCTCCTAACCTGATTGAGCTGTTGGGTGTCTGGATGAATCAGCTTGTTCTGTAAACTTTGATGTTCTCTAATAGTTGGGGAGAGTCTGGCTGGAGGTTACTATGGTTTGCTGGTGGTTGCTACGGAAAAGGACCTCTCTGCCTCTAGGTCTTGGTGACTTTCTTTTTGCCCTATCCTAGGCACCGGAGCCCAGCAGAACATAATGCTCGTTGTTTCCCAACCTACTACAATGGTCAGGGCATAATTTGTGACTCCTGTCACGGCTGGGCTGGGTGCCTGCCACTCTTTTTTTTTTTTTTTTTTTTTCTCCTTCTTCTAAGGCCTCTTTGAAGAATGAGACCAAAGAGCCTTCATGCAGGAGTTTGTGTTTGCTGCGCTTCCCACCCCCTCACTTGCTGTTTCCTTTAGAGCTCCGAGTCATTTTAACGATTTATTTCATGCACTTTACATAGCAAGAAGCTGTAGCAACAGCTGTGTCCGTGAATCCTTACCAGACAGCCCTCAGTATATTTTGGTCTGTCTATGTATTGTCCCAGGCACAGTTAAATAAATCTCTGTTGGAGGAAGGGACTTTACAGCTTAGCGGCAAAGGTTTGGCAAATGGGAATATCAAGATACTTAGTGAGCTGCTGGATCCTAGAGTAACAGCTCCTCCGGCATAAAGTTCTGCTTCTGTTAGCGCAGCCAGGGCCCAGATCCAGCACGGTCTCTTTGTTGCTGTCAGCGGCGACCATGTCTCCGTACAGTGCCCAGTGATAAAGCTATAGTTACAGGACAAAATTTGGACCCAAACCTGCAGGCTGGAAGTGGTTAAAATGCATCTAGGCCAAACGCTGCTCTTGTTGCGCTGCTGCTATCAATCCGGATCTAGGCTACTGAACATGGTGGGCTTATTTCCATGGTGCCATTCAGGATCTGGGCATAGATGAGCTGCCCGAGGCCGCATGCTCTCAGGCAGGGAGCTCAGCTGTGTTCTGCAGAGGCTTGCAGCTGCGCACAGTGCCAGGCAGGATTCGGTCTGTCAGAGGATCACAGGATTGGGCGCAAGTTTACTTTTGCATATGGGATCAAAGCTTAAAATATCAGCTGGCCTTTCTCTTGCTCCTGACTTTTCTAAAACATCTGAACAATTTCTTCTTTAACTCTGTTAAAATCAATCAATCTGACATTTAAATTGTATGTGAATTTGATAAATAAAGACAGGTTACAAAATGCCACATGGAATGATTTTTTTTTAAGTTTTTCAACTACTTAGGACAAAAAATGTTACAATGCTTGACTTTTCATTTAGTTACATAAATAATTTTTTATAAATATCTCTTTATAAACAATATATAAATAGCTTTACAACATAAATACATTTATGCATGACATGAATTTACAAACAGCAACGTTATACAGCTGGCTTCATCAGTCTCTTGGAAAAAGCACTGTCCCTTGTCTTGGTGAGTGTTTGTATATATAATATATATAAGATAGAGAGCACTTTTTAAAAAAATAACAAAACCAAAACAGCTGGTGCCATGACTCCTCGTACCAAAAAGAAAAACACAGCCACATCTTTTGTCCATTCCGGGGGGGTCTCTGCTTTTCTAGGCGTTGCCTGGGGGATGGCCCTGCCTGGCCACGGTAGGAGAAAATGGACTACAGATTCAAAGCCCTGTGAGGAACGAGAACAAAGTGCCTGTTAGTCCTTGCCATACAACACTCTTACCCATCCCAAACTGAAACCCCTGTGAGAATAATCCTAGCATGGGGTTGGGGGATGCTGAAGTCAACAGAAAACCTGTCAGCTTTTTTGATCATGCTGAAGCAAGGAGGAAGCTCACCCTTTGCTTTCTGGCTATTTGGTATTTAGGGGAGAGGCTGAGGGAAGCCTGCTGTTCCTCCTGGCCCAGGGTGCAGCAGAGATTTTTTTTTTTTTTTTTCCTGATGAGAATTTGAGAGAGGATGGGTGTGAGCTGGCTGTACAGTGTGTGTGCACTTCTCAGAGCCCTGAGTTATGTGATTCCTTGGGACTATTGAGGAGCCACTACACGACAGAGCAGAGGAGCAGCACCCATCCCTCTGGGCAGGGCCATGGACCCGAGCTGGTGGCCTGTAGGCACCATTGGGCCCTGCTCTTTCCATTGCTCTGCAGAGCAGCAGGATGCCTGGATCCAGTCCCCTCAGTGCCCGATTGTGTTACTGCAGGGCCAAGGCATGTCTCTGTGAGTGGGGCAGTGCTGTGCCGTGGGGAGAAGAGCGAGTGGCCTGGGCTGCAGTGGGCAAGTGCTTCTCCAGGTGTGAGTTCATCTGCCTGTAACCTCCTGGCAGGAACCAGGCCAAAGTGGTGCCTTGCTTCCCCCCATCACCCTCGGGGAGAGCTGGCAGGGGAGGAGCTGCAGCGTTCCTCCTAAACTGGTCACTGCAGGGAAACGATGCTTCTCCCATTGGCCCCTAAGCACAGTGGCTGTGGAGTGCTGTGGGAAGAACTTGTCCCAGCTTCCCGTAACTTGCTCAGATGCAGTCTGAGTCAGGGAAGTGCTACCCTTGGCTGTCACCACAACTAGGAGACACCTGGGGCACGTTAGTTTTTCCTTAAATTAAGAGAACCCAAGCATGGCTGACACAGGTGCCTCACTAATCCTCCCATCCCAGGCAAGTAGCGTGTACCCTGCCCTCCTAACACGCATCCATAGGTCACTTGTGTCTGTCGAGCATAGGGAGCAACTGGGAACGTATGGCTGCACTGGAGCTCCTTCTGCAACCCCCCCCGGAGCCTGCGGGTCTAGTTCACGCAGAAAGGAGAATCTAGCCTGAGCTGCTGCGGGAGCGATGAACTAAGGCTGGGGTCTCCGATCCTTCTGCAGAGGCAGGCAAGGCAGCCGGGCAGCGGGAGGGTTGCTGGAAGGGTGGGAGCGCAACTAAGGCCAGCCTCGGGGTCCTCCTCTTTACCCACCAGCAACGCCGGGGTCTGTGGATGCCTCAGCGAGCTGACTACTTGCAACCCTACCCGCTGGCATCTCGCGTACGGTGGAGCAGCGCATCCTTCCCGAGCGCCCCGCAGCAGCCCCCC
>JANZLQ010000089.1:31422162-31448092 GCA_026212715.1 Elanus axillaris
AAGCTGTCTGCTCTCCCCTTGCCCGGCCACCCCATGGCCCCTCTGCTCCCGATCACTTCCCCGGTAACCCCCCGTGGAAGAACACGGGCCAGCCTGGGGTGGCTGTCACAGGCTGGATGGGGGGGAGTGTGTGTGTGTCCTGGTGGGGGGGTCAAGACCAAAAGACAGGAATGGGTGCAAAAAGCACTTTTTTTTCACATCCAGGATTAAATCTGAACCTGTCTGTCCCCCAACTTTTCTCCCAGGTCCCTGCTTGGCAGGAGGGGGGACACTGCCCTCCCCGGCAGGGATGCTGGGGACACAGGGATGCAGGGGACAGTGGCACTGCTTGGGGCACCTAGATGGGTCCCTCAGCTTGGAGGGGGGTGACCTGCTCCCTCTGCTCTCCTGGGAGGGCTGGATGGTGTCCCTGGCCTGGGAGCTGGGACTTTCCACAAACCCTGGGGATGTAGTCTGCAGGGCACAGAGTCACAGGGTCCCTGCCGGGGACAGGACCCCAAGGGCTGAGCCACCGCAGGGCTGTGCAGCCTGGCCTCCTCCTCCTCCCGGAGGTGGAAGGTGTGTGGGAGAAGGATGTGATCCCTGCAGCTTGCAGGGTCTCTGGAGATACAGCAGGGCCTCCCCCCTGCCCTCACCCTTCCCCTCCAGCAGCCAGGAGGGAAGGATTTGTGCCGCTGCTACTGGCGTGCCTGGCACCAGGCAGCTCTGGGGCTCCCGTTGCTTTTTGCCCATGGAGCTGGCACCATCCCTGGCACCACGCCGGGGGGATGCTCTTACTGGGATCAGGCCAGAGGAAAGACGCCTCTCTTTGCAGAAGCACGCAGGGCTGGACTGCACTGGGCTGGATTGCACCAGGCTGGATTTGCACCCTAAATCCCTTCCCTGGGACCAGGGAAATGCTCTACTCTTCCTCCTCTACCCAGGGCAAGCTCCAGGCTGGTCCCTTCCTCCTGCTCCTTTTCTTGCTCTTTCTGGGCTCTCCTTATCCCCAAATCTCTGGGGAGCTGCCCCTGCTGGGGGCCATGGCTCTTTGGGGGTCTGTGGCTTTGTTGCTCGGGAGCAGGGAGATGTTTCCTCCTGCACAGCCTGGGCTACTGGGCACGGGACACTTCAAAGGAGATTGGCTTTTCAGCTCCATGTGAATGGGAGCTGGAAGGAGAAGGTCTCGGTGGTTTTTCCATCGTGCCTGCCAGGTGGAGACAACTTGGACTTTTTGGAGTGTAAAGTTGTGCTTGGGCATTTGTCTGTGTGCAGGCAGAGCGAGGTGATGGAGTCGGGATTAGAACTGACCCCGGGTGCCAGGGAGCTGTGGGTGCAGGCAAGGAGCAGAGAGGGGCCCCTTCTCTTGGGGTTCAGCTCTCGTCCCACCCAAAGCATAGCTGAGACGTGACATCCAGCCTCTCTGGGGTGCAAGGAGGAAGGCTCTGCAGCACTACCCCCTTTGGCAGGGCTTGCGCAGGGGAAAGGGGAGCAGCAGGCAGCCAAGCCCTCCTTCTCCGCAACTTGGGGCTGTTGGGGTGCCCGATGGCACCAGCTGCACAGCAGCTGACACAGGGTCCTGCCATCACGGTCCTGGTTGTGCTGGCTCCTGCCCTGATGCTGTGGGCAGCCCTGCCCTGTGGCTTCTCCCAGGGGGACCCGGGGGGGGTGGATGGCTGGGGGGAAATGTCACTGCATGGGGAGGAAGGGCTGCCTTGCTTGCCACCAGCCCCCCCGCACGCTGAGGGATGCGGGATTGGGAGCTGTATCAGAGCTTCTCCACCAGCCCCTCGACCTGGAGTATTAGAGCGTTGCCACAAATGCCACACTGCGGTCAGGTCTCAGCCAGAGCCTGCCCGCAGGAGGCTCGTCCCTCTGCTTTCACCAGCGTGGTTTTCATTAGCGTGTTTTCTTTGTCACACTGTGCAGAGCCTCGGGTTTGGGGGGGGCTGTTCTTTATAAATCCAATTAGTCTTGTTATTCAAATTACTCTGCCTTTTCTGCTGAAAGTCGCTGGAGTCAGAGCCTGGCGCACACAAAGCCTTTCCCTTAACTCAAACCAGATCAGATCCACCAGGGTGGCAAAAGCTCAGAGGGGGGGAGAAGAGGTAGGAAGGAAGGGGTTAAAAGTACGAAACCCTTTTGCTTCGTGGGATTGGGGCAAATTTTTAACCCTTAAAGGGATGTGTCTTCCGTAGCCCATG
Organism: Elanus axillaris; assembly: GCA_026212715.1. Lineage (NCBI taxonomy): Eukaryota > Metazoa > Chordata > Aves > Accipitriformes > Accipitridae > Elanus > Elanus axillaris. The sequence goes on from JANZLQ010000089.1 coordinate 31,424,346, forward strand.
GCCCTGCAGGATGCTCACCCAGGCTGAGAACTTGCAGACTTAAGGCATGTGTGGAAGCTGAGAACATGGGGTAAAAAGGGCTGCGCTCGTTGGGGGCTTCCCCTGGGAGTTGGAGAACAAGGGGGCTCCTGCATAGAGGGTCGGGCTGGAGGGGGCAACACCCCTCTCCATCACACCCACAGACCCAAAGGGAGCTGGAGGGAGAGAGAGGCTCCAGGGATGGGCTGCAGTGCGTTTGGTGAGGGGTGGCTCGGGATGACTTAAGAAAGGTGTGAAAATCTGTATTTGCTTATCATGTCACATAATGTCCCCTGCACACTTCCCCATGTGACAGCAGACTAAGGGCTATTCAGAAGTCTCTGCATGGTGGCAGAGGTGCTGGCTCCATCCAGCCTGGATTTGAGCCTCTCACTCCTTTGGGTCCTACTGGGCATCACCCAAAGCCAGGACGTATCCTGCCCTCCAGAAAGCCCCACTCCTGGGGCCGGGTGGGAAGCTGCATGTGCCAAACACTGCTTGAAAGCAGAACATCACTGCTGTAGGGCTAAAAATGGGGAGATACTACTGAATCTTACCAAAGTGGGGGTGACCTCTGAGAATGGGGACCCGAGGGGACTGTTGGTGTGTAGGGACCGGGGAAGGGAGCGGTACGTGTGTGAGTGTGTGTAAGAGGGCATGCAGGTCCCCACACATGAGGATGAAGAGGGATTCATCAAAGTGTGACTTGTACCAGCATGATTTGGAGGGTGGGAGGAGATGGGTCATGGGGGTACGTGTAACAGCAGCACAGGGTGTTTCGGCCCCATCACAAGGCAGGGGTGAGTGATGCCTGCGGGTGAGGCTGGATCCTGGCTGGGCAGCGCTGGGGCCCTGCCTGTCTCGGCTGAAGTCAGGAGCCAGGTTCTGGGCACCTTCCAGAGGATGAGCCCAAGGAGGTTTACAGGACAGAAATGTGGACTCTAGCCTGAAGAAAGCTGTGCCACCACAGCAGCAAACAGCCAGCTATCTAACCTCTTTTAATTCTACTTGCTCTTCATTAGGACCGTGTTTCTGTATGATTTGGGGAAATTGCTGCCTGGACTTATGTCTGTTCTGCTGCCATGGGCCAGGGAGCATTTCCCAACGGAGCGATGGATAGCTGTACTGTGAGGATTTCCAGCTGATGCTGCGTGAGTGCCGGCTGTCCCTCTGCAAAAAGGGACATCAGAAGGCTGTGTGCATGCAATGGAGATGCTGGAGTGGCCGATGTTTTCCCACAACCAGTGGCCAACCCAAGGAGCTGTTGGTTAAGCACCATCCCAAAGTCCATCAGCGGCTTTGGAACAAGCCCCAAACCATTGCTGCTCTTTGCTTGTCCTGCCTGTGTTGCTCGGTACCCACCTGGGGCTCATCAAGGGTAGCGGAGCAGGTACAAGGACGGAGCAGGTACAAGGATGGAGGAGGTACAAGGATGGAGGACCTACTTCCCCTCCAGCACAGCCACCAACAACCAGTCCCCAGGAACAAGATGTGTGCTGGCATTTGCCAAGAGAATGCCACTGAGGGTTTGACATGCCACAACAGAAGCTTTTTACAGTTTATGCTTTTTTTACAGGTTTTAGAGTACCTCTCTAGGGATCTGATGATAGCAGGCTCAGCGAGAAGCAGTTTGGGAGGGGATTTCAGTTTTGGCTGCAGGGATGGATAAGCAGCCCCCAGTGCATGTGGTGGCAGGGGACCATCTGGTCCCACTGCTGTGGCAGGACGCAGCAGGCCATATGCCTCCTGAGGATGCTTTGAACCAAGATTTTCTGTGGAATAACCCTATAGCCCCTGAGGGCAGGAGCACCGGCTGGGAGCTCAGACACGGCCACCAATAGCTCCAGGGCCCCAGCAGCCACCAGCCCATCATGGGGACCGGGTGGCTCCGCACACCAGGGTGTGATGCTCCTGGGGCACTGTGGCAGCACCAGTGCCTGCTTCACCTCCAGGTCTCCATGTCTGAAACACTGATGGAGAGTTCGGCCTGTTTGAACATCTCTGGTGTTTATTTTGGATGTTGCTGCTGAATGAGGCATTACAGGAAACACTACATGATTTTACATTTCCCCCTGTCTTCTTCAGGTCTGGAAGAAGGTTCTGGCCCAGGACACCCGCATGGCCAACATTGCCTTTTCCCAAACTGGGACAGTGATGGGGAGAGGCCCTGCAGAGCCACCCTGGTGGGGCAGGCGAGGATGGAGCTGCAGATGCAGCAAGGGCACAGAGACAGAGAGGGCATCTCTGTCCCTTCCTGAACCTCCCGGGGTGGTGGGGGTGAGGAGACAAGGGAAAGCCCCAGGTAGAGACTCTTGGGTCTTTGCTAGTGAAGTGCTCGTAACCTGGTAGACATAGTGTGTTTTCCCCCCAGGGGCTTGCTTTGGGGTTTCCCTTCTGGGGTTTGCCATTTTCCCTGTGCCCACCCAGCATGCTTCAGTCTCCTCCTGACTTTCTGGGTTTTTCTTTTGCCTGGGGCTGCGCTGGGATGGCCATGGTCTGGGGCTGGGCTGCCTTTCTGAGCTGGCGGGAGCGGGAACACGACGTCTCAGACTTTTGCTGAATGTTGAGAAAATGAAGCAATTCTAACGCATGGGTGAGTCCATGCCATGAACCTCCCTCTGTGTCAGTCCTCAGAGGATATGAATTGCATTGCCTCCAGCTGCCGACAGCCTCAGCTCCGCAGCTAACGTAGGGGCAGGTTGTTGGGATTTTCCAAGATAAACGCCACAGTCATCTTTGTCCTCCCTTTCTCAGACGCCTTCCCCCCAGAAATGGGGGTCTGGCAGTGTTTCACCCACAGCCTGGAAGTCCCAACATCAGCCTAGGCTTGTTGGTTTTGGCGCTAAGCATCCCTTTGGGAAGAGGTACTGCCCAAAGAGGTACTGCCCAAAGGGCTGATGGCCAGGAAAGGCCAAAGGATGAGTTATCATCACCACATTTGTCCCCATGGGGAGACATGCCTTGTGCAGATGCTGGGCAGGGATCCAGCAGGACAGTAGGGACAGACCCCCAGCCTGTACCCAGGGGGGACCCCATCACGGTGCTGGAGCTGGATACCACTGCTGCACTGCGTCACCCCTCCACAGCCCTGGAAGGGTTCTGTGCCCTAACATGCTACGTGTGCATCTGTGCCAGGCGAGCAGGTCCTCACTAGCCCCATGGCTCTGGCAGTGGTGCACGCCCTGGCTTGGCAGGAGCATTTTCCACCTGGCTTGGCTGGGGGAAACCGTGTCACCCTTGAATATCCTGTCAGCAGCTCCCTTGTGGCCCCCCCTGCCAGCCCCAAATGCCCTCCAGCCCCTCTGAGCTGGCTTCTTGGGAACCCAGTGCCAGGTGGTGGGAAGTCCCTTTTGGCATCGGTCCTTTGAGGCAAAACCTTTGGGCTTCTCAGGCCTTTCTCCGGAGCATCCCGGATGTGAGAAACCCCAGGGGAGTGCTGGGATGCAGGGAGCTGAATCTGTGCTGAAGTCAGGGATGCTGGTGCTTGAGCCCTCGACCTCCTGCCAGGGCTGTGATCCCCCTGAAGCCAAATTTGGGCTTTCTGCCCCTCTTTTTTCTTTTTGGGAGGGAGTCTGGCTGTCTGCCACAGGAGGGTTTGTGCGGGTGCCAGGCTGAGCAGCATCAGGTGGCCCCGGCCAGGGAAGGAGCATATTTTGGCACTGTGAATGGCAGGGCAGCCTTGCAGAGTAGGTAATGGTCTGGCCAGGTCTCAGCCATGCTTGGGAACAGCCAGGGCCACTGCTTCTGTGGCTGGGGAGCGCTGCCAGCTGCAGGGCATCACGGTGGCCCTGCTGCCACCCCACGGGCAGCTGCTGTGGACGTGCTGGGCTCCACAGCCCTAACCTTTTGCAACCAGACAGAATAACAATGCCAGCCCACTGGGTTATAATGGCCGGTGTTTGCTTGAGATACAAAGGAACAGCGCTTTCACATGAGGTAATACTGATAAGTTACACTCTCATTCACCACTCTGCCTGCCAGCCAGCAGCAGGGCCAGCAGCGGCTCCTGCTTGCCTTCACTGAGCTGCTGGGACGTGCCTGCTGCCCTCTTGGCCCCGTGGTCTCTGCTGGAGTATCACCCCCTACTCATCCTTGGCATGCTGTCCCACCCAGCCCACATCCCCGAAGTTGCTCCTGTAGGGGCTGTTCAGATCCCATCCTGCGTGTGTGCAGTGGGGGATGAAGTGGAAGCAACGGGGGGTTGTGGGGTGAGTCCCTAACCCTGGGACTGCAGAGCTGTGTGCTTCATTAGTCCCTGTCTGCCTCAAAGGTGCATTTTCCGCCTCCCTTGGAGCATCTGATGGGGCTTGAACTCACTGCACATCTCCTGCACTGTGCGTCCTGTCCCCCCTGTCGCCCCTGTCCCCCAGGCCTGCTGCCCTCAAGCTCAGTAGGTGCAGGGCAGCTCCCTGCCCAAGTTTCCTGATGGGACCCGTGGAGCTTTGGTGTCATCTGAAGATGCCGGTGTCATCTGTCACTTTGAGCGCCTTTGGGAAGCTCAGTCCTGCCACTAGCAAGGCAGGAGGGTGCATGGAAACCGAGGGCTGGGCTTTAAAAGAGATTTGACCATTATAAACAGGTAGGATTACTGTGGAAGAAATTTAAAGGTATCCAGGGACCCCAGCTAAATCAGGAGCAAGGCACTAACCCTGCTGCTTCAACGCCCTGCTCTGGCACCCCATCTCTTTCCTCCACTGCCTCCTTCACCTCTTTCTTGGCTGCCTGTCCCTCTTTGTCAGAATCTGTTTCTCCCTTTCCTTTTCTGGACAAACACAGCCAAAACAGACCTCCCCCCCCTGCCTGGGGCAAGCTGCAGGCATTCCTCCAGGTGCTGCTGCATCTGAAGGAGATGGGAACCCACCAGTCCTGATCTTGGCTGGTGTGTTTCCCAACCAGAAGAATGGAGGACTCAGGAGAAGACTGGAGAAGCTGAAGGACGGGTGGGGCAAGACCACATGTGTTGTGACACAGTTAGCAGATGGGTATCTACTGTGGAGAGAAATGTTTTTTAGCTTATTTATGGTAATAAATCTGTCTCCCTCCCCTCTACCCCCCCCAAGCGTGACTTGTGTCCTCAGGTCAAGTGCCCAGACGGCTCCCAGTGCCTGAGCAATGTCAAAGTGAGCAAGGATCTGGGTGCTGCTGCTGCAATCGAGACATTTCCAAGGGTCCAGAAAGAGAGGCTCCAGAGCAAACCCGTGGCCCGTCTCTGCCATCAAGAGTATCCTTGTGCCTTGCTGGTCTATCCTCTGGACAACATCAGAGAGGCAGAGGCAGAGCACCGTGCTGCCCTCCATCCTCCTGCCATGGCCTGCAACCTGAAATATTCAGTATCAATGAGAGGTGACATTCAGGTTGGCAGGGAAGGTGTTTCCATGTGCAGTGTCGGCTCGTGCCGGATGGGCTGTGGGAAGCAGACAGAGGCATCGGAGGAACCGCTCTGTCCCATCCAGGGTTCCCCTCGGTGAGTCATCTCGGTGCAGCTCCAGCCCTTTGGCCAGTCACTCCTGATTAACACTGATGTAAACGAGTGCCGGGCGGGCCCTTACTCCTCACTGAAAATGCAAGCAGAGGAGCCAAAGCCTTCGTAAGCAGGATGCTCCCAGCCAAGGAGCCATGCGGTGCTCTTGCCTCGGCCAAGGTGCCGCAACAAGTTCCAGCCTCCAACTTCGGGGAACAGCTACCAGTTACTGCCCGGGGGAAGATGGTGAGATAATCCTGCACTGTGGGAAAGCAAGCTGGGACACGGGGCTGCGCTTGCTGCTACAGGACCCCAGAAACAAGAGTGCAGGGGAAAAATCTGCCCAAGGACCTGCTTCCTTTTAGAAAGCCCATGAGTCGCCATGGAGGGTCATGGAAGCAGCAGCGAGGTGACTGCTCCTTTCTGCTCAGAAGCCATGAGGACCATGTGGATGGAAGGTGGAGCCAAAGGTGAGACCAAAGCAGTCCAGCCCTTCCCTGGGAGGGATTGTGTTTAGAGAGATCCTGCATGAGGCACCAGCTTGGTGCCACGTTTGCACATGGCCTTTTTCACAGGGTGCAAAGGATGGGCACGCAGCCGGTCCCAGCCACAGAGGGATCTGCTGTGTGCCACCAGCAGGGTGATACATATTTCCTGTATCTCTTGTTTGCCTGGGCTAGTGATAGGGCAGAGCAAAAGGGGGCACAAGCGCAGGCTCTGCCCCATGGACCAGACCAGATTTCCAGATCCCTGGCTGCTACCAGGAGAGGATGGCTGAAAAAGGCTCTGCCAGTCTGCTGGGGCTCACAGCCCCTTGTGCAGCAGGGGCCCAGATGGAGGCAGGAGGCAGGGATGACGGAGGGGTCCAGCCGTGAGCCATATCCCTCTCGCCATGCATGATATCACTGTAAAACCGCAGGGCCCATCACCAGCAGCAGTGCTAACAAACACTGAATCCTCCCCATTTCCTCCCCCCTCTATCATCTGAGGAAGGAACAGGGCACACTGAAGCTGCTGCAGCTGGTGGCACCACCTGGTGCAGGAGGGAGCCTGGCCAAGCTCTGGGCTCAGCTTCATCCCCACCGGGGTGAAGAAGAGCACACCATGGTGTGACTCAGTGGCATGGAGGGGAGCTGCTGCTCCCACATGGCTGGCACAGAGAGGGGGCCAGAGGGGCTGGGGGGTCCCAAGTTCCCCCTGCCCCATCTCCCACTCTTCCAGGCAAGTGAGCTCCTTGCCTCTCCATGCAGCAAGAGCAGCCCAGAGGGATGGTGCAGGCCAGCCCTGCACAGCTGGGGATTTGCCATTGCCATGCCTTAGCAGAGCAGATGCCAACTGCCTCACTTCAGCAGCAGCCGGGGGAGCAGGAAGAAGCAGGGGAGCATGCACCCTTCCACTGAAAGGGTGTTCCCATGCGGCCACGCTCCCCCTGGGGCCAGCTCCAGTGGAAATGGTGTCCACCCTCTATCTTTGGGGCCAGGGGACACCAGCTGCTGTGTGACTTGTGGCTCTGCTTGCATGGAGGAGGGCTGCTTGCTTCCTCATTGTCTGGGCTGTGCGGTGGCTGCATGGCTGGCGTGGGAAAGCTTGCTGTCTCCTAGCCATGCTGGGGCAAAGCTGAGTCATCACTCCCCTTCTTGAGGTGGCCAGAGCTGCCAGGGTGGGGGCAGCTGATGCTGGCAGATCACAGGCAGAGCTTGTTGGCTCTGCCATGGTTCATGTGAATGAGACATGGCCTTCGCCAGTGGCATCCTGGCACTCAGGGAGATGTGGCTGCCCTTGTGCAGGCAAGTCTGTGCTTGCTACCCTTGATTCCACAGCAAAAGCCTGGTGCCTTCTCAGGGCAGCTCCCTCGACCGACCTGAGGGCTGGAGCTGGAGTGGTCTGTGCCTGCCATGGCTGCCATGGGGCACTTCACATTCAGCAGCTCCATCTCAGAAGGCTCACCAAGGCTTTGCAGAGGCTTGGCAGCGCTGGCCGGGAGTGTGGCCTCAGGGCTGGTTTGTGTCTAGGAGGGGCCAGCAGCCACAGGTGATGCTACACACTGAGCAGACATGGCCTCATGGTCTTTAGAGGTGACTGATGCCAGGCACTGTGGGCACCAACCTGCAGGATGCAGGATGAGGAAGAAGCACTATGGGGCAGGCATCTTCCCCACCCTAAGTGAAGGGACACCACAGACAGCCTACTCAGACCCATGCTCCTGCCGAACTGAAGACTCAACAGAGCCTTTCCCCACCAGAGCCCTGTTTGGAGACATGAGCTCAGGTCCCTTCAGACCCTTCCTCCACCCCCTGAGGGGCTGCTCCAGGCAGACAGCTCAAACAGGGTTGACTGGGGGTAACATGAGGCCAGTTTCCAGTTTTTCTTCTGGCTGAACTTCTTTGGCAAACCCAGCCTGAGTTTGCAGGTAACACCAGAGTGACCAAACCACCTACTCCCAGCCAGCTAGACCCTGAATCTGACTCTGCCATAAAGCCTTGTGGGAGGTCTGCAGCCACAGAAAGAGCAGGGAGTAAAAGTCCCAGCTCCTGACTCTGGTCTCATGCTTTAACATCACCCTCTGATGCAAAGGCTCTGACTTATCTTGGTGGAGATCAGACCACTGCTGCTCAGCACCAGGAGTTGGTCATTACTTGGGTGCTGTGGCGTGGGTGGGCTGGAGGATTGGCAGGTTGCCTGGTGCCCAATCTCCAGTGCTAGGGGAGCGTGAAGAGCTCAGGAGCCTGCTCTCCTCTGCAGTGAAGGTGAGGCCATGTAGGTCTTGAATGAGGCTTCCCTGTGTGGCTTTTGGAGGTGCATGTGCCTGCAAAGCTCTGAGAGTTTCCACTGGGACAATACCAGTTTGAGCTCTTTATGATACTCAATCAGCTAAACTATGATTTTTTTCACCCATCTGGCTAGAAACTTTGGCCGAAGCAGGAGTGCTAGCAGTGAACTGGACCAAACCATCAGAGAGGCCTCAGCTGGCCCTGGCTGGAAGGGGGGGATCTGCAAATCCCAGGGACGAAGGTGTCTGCTGGGGACAGCCTGGGTTGGGTCCCTGCCATGGTGAGAGCATCTCCTGTCTCCCACCTCCCCTGCAGGGACCCCGACAGCTGCCCCTGCTCAGCCTCCCACCCTCACCCTCTGCGACTGACCAAGGTGCTGGGGGCCAGGCCCAGACTCAACCCTGTCTGGGAGCTCTCCTTCTCCTGGCAGGCTGTGGAGACCCAGGGGCCCTGCATGGGGGGGGGGACGGGGACGGACGGGCACCCTCCCCTCCAGAGAGCAGGGCTGGGGCACCCTGTCCCCTCCCGGGACAGCCTGCCCGTCCTCCCCACGCCGCCTCCCTCACAGGGCCCATCCCGAGGTCCCTCCACCAGGCCCGGGCTGCCCCCAGCGCTGCACAAAGACACCCACAGGATGGCGGCCCGCCCCGTGCCACTCAGGGCCGCCCGGGGGTCCTGCCCCAGCCCCGGGGGTGCAGGGGGCCGTGGGCCGGGGCCGCCCTATCGAAGAGGAAGGGTGGGGACCGAGCGCTTCGCCTCTGAGGCCTTCTGGGCCCTGCCGCGGCCCGTAGGCCGTCTCTGACCCGGAAGTGGACGGTGGGTGCGTTGGGACATGTAAGCGGCGCGGAGCGGTGCGGCGGGGGGAGCGGTTCGGCCGGTGAGTGGCGGGGCTGGGCGCAGTGCTTCCCCCCGCGGGCCCGGTGGCCGGGGTCCCGGGCTAGGCTGGGAGGGGTGAGAGAGGGGCTCCCCGGCCGGTCCTGGCGGCGCTCCGGCCCTGTCAGCCCCGTGGCAGCGCCGCCGCCCTAGGCGGGGCGGGGGACGGGACGGGCATGGGACGCCGGTCCTGGCGGTTTGCTGGCTCGTCCAGGGGCAAGGGTTCCTCCGGCTGGCGCGGCGCCCCCGGGTCCCGCTTTGGGCCCCGCAGAAGGGCGGCGGTAGCCTGGGCTGCCTTCCCGAAGGGGTCGGGGACCCTCCAGGCGAGAGCGCTGACGTTGGCGCCAGGCGGGGGAGGGGGGGGGGGGTCGGCGGCTGCCCCGGGTACCGAGGGTGCGGGGAGGCGGACGGGACGCCTGCGGCCCCGCTCCCAGTCGTGCTGCCGGCGCCGTAGCGGGTACGGCCACCCTCGCTGCTGCGCGGAGGCTGGGGCGCTTGGACACCCCCGGAGCGCCGCGTCCAGCGGGATGACGGGAAGGTGATGAAAGCCGGTGCCGCTCAAAACCGGCTGGATGAAAATTAACAGGTGTGGTTTTCATCCTGGGCCCGGCTAAGCAAGCATCTTCCCTGGGTGCTTCCTTCCCGGCATTTCACTCATCCGCATCGCTGTCCCGTTCGGGAGCGAGGTGGGGTGGGTGTACCTCGTACCCCGCTCTGCTCCCTGGTTGTTAGGAAGCTGTCAGTTCCTGGCTGCCCACGGAAGACTAGTAACAAAATTGTAATGCGTGGAGGGCTTGTAAGTCCCTGTTTTTTTGTCTGTGCTCCGACTGTGAACTGGTAACGCAATTGAAGTTGCAGAAATTGTAGTGGAGGTGAGGTGTGAATGTTTATTCTTGTAAATAAAGATGGCAAACTCCTGTATTGCAGAACCTGTGTTTGGAGAGTAGTCTTGCTGGCTTTTATAAATGTTATCTGCTTCTATGGAACTGGCAACGGGAGAAGGTGACATTAAAAGAAAGCTTGTTGCAGACCTCCCTGTGTGAGGGTTTTGTAATAGCTCTGTAGCAGGTCAATTAGAAAAGTTTAGCTATTGGCCACCACCAATGGAAAATCTTAGGAACAAGAATCACAAACCACACAAAGAATTTTTCCTATTTATTCAGGGATTTTTAATTTTTCCTTTGTATTGTGCAGCCTATTCACATCCGTGCTCAGTTACTTAAGTAAATCTCGCTGCAACACGCATTTTTTCTCTGAAAAGGCCAGAGCAGGCACTCTGAGGAGGAGTTGGCTCTGTAGTCCTCAGTCCCTGCTGAACAGATGTCCCATTCCCAGGCAGTGTGTGCATGGAGGACACTGCCTGGGGGCTTATCCTCTGCGCAACCACAGCAAAAGGGAGAAGAGGACTGGGTAAGGGTGACGAAAAATTCCAAGTGTGGTGGCAGTAGGGAAGGAAATATAAATTTCTCTTCTGAGCTCTGTGTTCTGTCCTGCCAACACCCCTGTGCTTAGAGAAGCGAAGACGGTAATGGACGGTATCCTTTATTTTAGCTTAGAGTCCAGTCCCCCTCAGTTCTGGCATAGAAGAGGTGACATTGAGCCCTGAAGTTCTCAATGTACCAGCTGAGGTGAAGTTCAGCTGTTCAGTTTCAAACATGTCTTGAGGGGGAAAAAAAGAAGCATTTTAATGAAAACCTGCAGAAGACAGCAGTTGTGCTGGGCTCCATTATTGACATATTTTTACATTCCTCTTTGATGTTATATACAGCAAAAATCATTGCTATGTCCTGTCTATAATTTACCTTATTAGTAGCTGAGGACAATTTACTAGATTGTTTTGCTCCAAAAACTTAAAAGCTGAAAAAGGATTGAAAGATGCGTGATCTACTTAAGTTCCACACTTGTGCGGCAAAGGTGGGGGTGTAATGCTATCTACAGAAACAGGTGCTGGATGGAGCGGCAGCCAGTGTGTCTCAGTCACTAAGAATTACGAGCTCTTGCAAGACAGTTATTTGTGCTAGGGAATTTATTTTCTTTCCATTGCACTGGGAGTGAGTTTATGGCTAGAAAGACAAGCTGAAATGGTTAGTCTTGGTATTTGAAGCATATGTCCTATATAATCAAGAAGCGTCAGTCACTGTGGGAGGGAGGTAACAGGCAAGGTATACTTTTTACTGCAGCACTGAAACACTTCCGTAAGGATGCAGTTATTTTTGAAGGCTCCAGGTTGGACATGACAAGATTTTACTTCTGATAACCGCTAAACTGATGCATGTGTTACAGTCTATCAGTCACTACTTTAATTTACCTAGCTTTTTCAAAGGCAAGGAAGAACCGATTAAAGAAATTCCTTGTGTTTGGGGTGTCAGCCTTGGGACAAAAATCCCTGTTTTGTATGGCATATGGGCAGGTACAGCCTATGGGCTGTGGTCACTCACAGGAATTTGGTGCAGGGCAGGTGTTGAGTATATCATGAAACCCCTTCCCCCCTGTGGAGTGACTTACCAACCCAGAATTTCTGTAAAGGTCAGTATCTTCTCATTTAGTATATTTTTGTGTCTTTTAGTGTAATCAATTATTTGATGCTTTGTTTCAAGAAAATAACCCTTTTCCCCCCCTGTGTCTATTCATAACTCTTTGAAGTTTGGGCCTTTTACTTCACTATGGATCAGCTGGGGTATGTGAGAAATGCTACTTCTGCCCAAGGTGCCAGAGAGGGATTGAGCAAGCCTGCTGCTCCCCAGAAGAATGCTTATGCGAGGCTTGTGCAAAAGCACCACAGCGGCCGATTCCGGTCCTATTTGAATCACATTGCACAGAAGATGCAGCTAGAAGAGAGCACCTCCAATGACCCCAGCTCAGATCTGGACCCACCCCTGAGGAGAGGCCTGGTGAAGGATAATCCAGCCAGGAATGGGTTGAATGTGCACAGCTATTCACCGGTCAGATCATCTCACCTGGAACAGCCCATGCTTGGAGGATTTGAGAACGATAAACCCCAAACCACTCTAAACAGATGTCGTCATAAAAAAAATGCCATTGTTAGTCCAGAAGGAGACTTGGAGGTGGAGGAAGACTATTATGTACATCATCGTGGAGCTGCAGTTGACTTGTTAAATACGAGTGATGCCCTGGGTGGGAGAGTACTAAACAGCCTGAGACACCGTGCAGCTCTGCAGAAGTCTTCTGGTTCTGATGAAAAGGATGAGGACGACCTGTGGAGGAAGAAACATAAGAAACGAGGCAGGTGTCCTGCCAACACAGATCCAGCAGCTGGACACTTGTTGACTGAGCAGTTTAGTGAGGATGTGCTGGCAGTAAATGCCAGGAAAAACAGTCACTTGTCTCCAGGTCAAGTCCAAGGTGAGTTCACACTAATGAACTGTTTGGTCCATTTGCTACAATTACTGTGGAAATGAATGTGATGTTTTAGTCATCAGTGAGTTAACATGAGCCAGTTCTTCTCTCTCCAAGTTAGTCAGCTCTTAGTTACCTGTGGGTGGCTTTGTCCTGATTTACAAGTAAGCCATCCAGCATGTGCAAATGGCTTCATGTGGAGCCAGCTTGGTGCTGGCAGAACCTAGTCCCCTGGCCTAAGCTCTGTGAATGTGGCCGTGCTACTTCCAGGATCAGCTTAAGAGTAGGAGAGCCCAATTTCTGTGGTGCAGTGTCCAAATTAGTAAGACTGCTGGGTCTGAGCTGACTCAGGGCAGAGTCATGCTTTTCTCTGCATTGCCTCTTTGGATCTGGAGTGCTGGTTTGCCTTTGTGGAGGGTCCAAGTCCACCTAATACTCAGGGGCTAAGATGTTTGTATAATAATACCTAATTCCTGATACAGAGTGGTGACTCCAGTAAATTTTGCTGTTAGTAACAAAGAGACAATGTCTTGCAGTAGTAAAGTGAATGTGTCTCGTTCAAGGCGAAAGGCCCATATATGGAGATAAATAAATTTTTTTATTAAAAAAAGCAACAACCCAGAACACAGCATCCATAAGCAACCAAAGCCAGGCAGTTTAAGTTTGATCTCAGTGTAATGGGTTAAAACTTCCTCTGAATGTTATTTATGGTGAAATACCTGGATAGCCTGATCTTATGAGCTGGAGGAACTCATAATGGCCACCATATTACATTATCTGTGACTAGTAGAAAAGAGATCGATTTTGCAGCTGGCTAAGACAGGCCTGAGGCCTATCACAGCTCTTGGATTGGATAGCAAGTAAATGATTAACAAAATCAGTCTTACAAAACTATGCCCTATCACTTAAGAGTGGCAAGTAACATGCTTTTTTCAGGGTTTGAGGTGTTTTTGAGTCTGTGACACTAGATCATGTGCTCAAGTTGGTAAATTTTCATGAGTTCTTGCAAGACAGATCATAGTTACAGATTTAACATAAGCAGATTATGCTAAAATTTGTTGATGAACTTGATTTTTGGGAGAGTTTTTTCTTTTTGCATGCTTCATTGTAGCACTATTTATTATGCTAGTCTGTTATAATAGACTTTGCTACCTTTCATCCTTCAGCTTTTGGAGAGTAGGGAAAAGCAGCTAACAGAGACAGAGAGTCTAGAAGGCTTACAGTTTGTAGCCATGAAAATGATAGGTGCCTACATGGATTTTAATCTAACATAAAAATACTCTAACTTTCAAAAGCAAGCACCTACTTACTGTTCCCTCCTGCTCTAGTTGGGAGTGGGGTTGCATAGACCCTTTGAAAACTAGTTTGTTTAGTGTAAAGACCTAGAGCGGAAAATGTGGACCCTCATGTTTGACATCCCAGGTGGAAAACTCACACTGTGGGAAAGATTATCGGAAAATTATTTGTTTAACAGTGACACCCTTCCTCCTCTTCTCCCTGCATGCTCCCCCCAGCCACCCTTCTGTGTAGCTGAGACTGGTTACAATCCAGAACACTTGCAGACATGAAAACAGTTTCTTGGGGAGGAAAGAAACAAGAAAAAAAAATTTGATTCAGAGAAATGTCTTTTCTGTTGTTCAGTTTGAGTATATTTTAGCACTCTTGTTTAAGTGAAATGAAGGTTTTACAGCATGCAAGTGCTTAGGTATAAGAACTCACACATCACAGTACCAGATTAATATTTTCTCACTTCAAAGCTTGTCTTCTCTCTTGATGCTGATATAAGTCATATTACTTTGCATAGGCAGGTGTCTGGCTTGATCAGTTTAAATCAAGGCTTGTGAAACTGTGATGGCAAGAATTGCTTCTGTCATAGCAGTGAGGCATATCATCTTTTCAGTACTGACATTTCCTCACAAATTAACTCTGTTCAGGCTGTTGTAGGTTTTCCAAAAGGCTCTTTGAGCTAATCTCAAAGCCAAGCATCTCTCTTTATATTGCTTCGTTTCATTGTCCTCTTCTTAACAGCTCTTCAGTTCAGGCTTAGCCATGCTGAGGTTTGCAATGACCCTAAAACTGACAGTACTAAAATTGAAGGCAAACATGGAGGGCTGAGAAGACCCTTTGAGTGCCCTGGGGCAGGCTGTGGGCAGTGAGGGACTGGTCCTTGTTAATGTCCTCCCAGTGGTGCAGCAGTTCCTGTGGCCTTGGGGGAAAGCAGAGTGGTTTGTGAAGCCCCAAGCAAGCGTCACTGAGTCCTGGAGCTCACTGCTGATGTGTTGCTGTCCATGAGAAGCACTGAGGGTTGCCTTTGTCATTCTGTACCGTAAGGCCCCAAGATGAGTCTTGGGGATAGAAATAATTTCATAGCAGATAATTAGGAGACTGACCACGGCAGTCTGTTCTGGCATTGCATATAGTAGCTGCTTTTCCTAAGTATTGGAAACTTTGCAGTTGAGAGAGCGGTGTATGAACAAAATTCCATTGTCCCTTGTCTGAAACGTGACATAGTCATGAAACTGCAGTATGGATTCACTCTTCAGTATCAGCACTCTTGGATTTGGGAAGATGAAACTGCATATAGATGCATTCCACAGATTGTTGGATCTTTCTGTGCAGCTATAACCTCTGTGAGGAGAATTGCCATAAAACCTGCTGTTCTGAGGTTTCTTCTCAAACAAACCCTAATAAAGAAAATAATCCTAAAATGCCACTTAAAATTGTGATGCTTATAATTTTTTATTTAATACAACTTTCCTGCTGGTATTTTTCCCTAAATCTCCAGCCCTCTAGGTTCTTTGGGTGTTAAAATTTGGTTAAACTTCCTTAACAGAAAGTCTTTTATGAAGTCCCTTGGGTTGTTTTTGGTTTTGATCAAAGGCTCTAAGGGTTTTCCCACTTCAATCCAGAGTTAGTCATCAAAATCTCTTTTCAGACTGACTGATGTTTCAGTCATGAAAGGGCTTAAAACCCCCTTTTCCTTGAGGACAGAAAACTGGCTCTTTCTGTCGCACCTGTTTGTCACATGCCAGTAGTTGAGATTTTCATGGCTGCTAAGTGGAACTTCATCTTAAATATTTGTGATGCATTGCTTTATCAGTAAGTAGTTTAGACCAAGCTGTGTGTTTTATTTGGGACAGCAAGGTTTCACTTGCTTTCTGAGGACGTGCACTTCTCAGCCTGTTTTTGAGGGAATGTTGCTGTTTGATAGCATGTTCCTGAGCCTGCTGGGAAGCCTAAAAAACAGACACCCGCAGAAGAGAACTGTCCTCCAAACGTGGAGTGCAGTATGGTCTTTGGGAGCACCACCTTCCAGCCACACCTGATTTCAGAGGATTGTTGTGGTTTAACCCCAGCCAGCCACTAAGCACCATGCAGCTGCTCACTCACTCCCCTCCCTTCCACCCCCGTGGGATGGGAGAGAAAACTGGGAAAAGAAGTAAAACTTGTGGGTTGAGATAAGAACAGTTCAATAGAACAGAAAAGAAGAAACTAATAATGACAACACTAATAAAATGACAACAGTAATAATAAAAGGATTGGAATGTACAAATGATGAACAGTGCAATTGCTCACCACCTGCCAATCGACACTCAGCCCCCCGAGCGGTGATCCCCTGCCCCTACGCACGTGGTTATTTCCTGAATGCGATGTCCCATGGTATGGAATACCTTGTTGGCCAGTTTGGGTCAGCTGCCCTGGCTGTGTTCTGTGCCAACTTCTTGTGCCCCTCCAGCTTTCTCGCTGGCATGAGAAGCTGAAAAATCCTTGACTTAGTATAAACATTACTTAGCAGCAACTGAAAACATGAGTGTTATCAACATTCTTCTCATACTGAACTCAAAACATGGCACCATACCAGCTACCAGGAAGGCACTCTATCTCAGCTGAAACCAGGACAAGGATCTTGGGAGCTAGAGTACCTGGGAGTGAGGTGGCTTTATTGATGCTGAAGGCTTGAGTGGAGCAGGATGCTCATGAAGGTTCATTGCTATGAAATAGATTCAGATTTTGCAGGGCTGGATATACAGTCTCAGTCTGTTCTGCAGACATCCTCCTCAGGAAGAACACCACCACCAGCTTTGCTAGGTAGCCTCCTGAGTCTCTTCTTACTAAAAGCTTCAGGGGTTTATGATGTGATGGAGGTATCTTGCCCATCTGTCAGGGTCAGCATGCCCCGAGAGTAGAAACAGACAATCCTGGGTAACAATATGCCTCATCTGAAACAATGTAAGATTTCCATGGCCCCTTCTGATTTATTATCTGTCTGACGCTTGGCATTTATTTGCCCAGCCAGTGGTACTTAACCAACCTGGGCAGCTTCCACAGAAGAGTGTTGCTGGCAAGCAGGCTAGTGTTTAGCATCACAGGTTTAAAAACAATTGTTGCTGTTGGATGGTGGTGTTGTGTTTGTGGGTGCAACCCTGACTTTTAAAAGGTTCAGGGTAGGTAAAGGAAATATCCTGGAATGGCTTTCCTTGATGGACACAGCTGGTCAAGAAATACCAGCCTTAACAAGATGGCAAAATCTTAGGTGTTTTGTCTTTCCATGGTACACTGCAGTATATTTTGTATTGGCCTTTGTTTCTCTGGGGGAACTTTGGAGGAAGAACCACAGCTTCTGCTTTTTCCTTATTGTAAGGCAAATTTAAGATAATGCCACTTTTTAGTGGTGAGCCTTCCAGTTCTTGTGTGGTGAAATTCAGTACTTAAGAATGCTGTTATCTCCCTATCTAGCACCAGTAAATATGAGCCAGCGATCTAGTAAAGGCCACAGAATCAGCTCAATAAATGGAGAATGTTGGTTGCTGTGGAAATCTTTAAAATGTAGCTAATCTTGCCAGGTCCAATGTAATGTTCCTTAGATGACGTTAATCATTGTAATAAGATATGGGAGAGGTGGGAAAACTGGATTTACTGTATGGCTCCATCTGAGAAACACATGAAAAATAGAATGCTCCTTTCTCTAATGGATTAGCAACCTCATCACAAACATAAATTTCTCTCTTGCTTTTGATAGAAAAAAATGTTGCATTCCTGAATCTTGTGCAACTAATGTTTTTGGCTAACATCAGCTATAGTATGTGAGTTAATATCTGATGTATCCTCTCCTGGGGAGATGAGATCCTGCCCTTGCAGGGACTGTGTTTTTTGTATGTGATCTAGTAACTGTCTTCCATGCCCTTTACCAGAGTCCTGAGCACACCACGCTGCAGCAGGACACTTTTGCAGCTGAAGCCCTTGCATTTGGCAGGAAAGGAAACACTTGTTGCTGTTAACCCGCCTTTTTTTTTTTTTTTTTAACTGTGTTTTTTCTTCTCTTTAGCCCCCATTATATGGTGTGGGTCCTAGGAAAATAATAGGACAATACAATAATTGAATTGATTTTTACTTAGTTTTAAGCCTTTTCTTTAGTGTGACTTCTTGTTTATGCAACAAAGGTCCTGTTGAGCTCCCGCAGTGTCAGTTTCTTATGAGATCAGGAGTTTGACTGTAAAGGTGTGAGTATGGATGCTAGTGAGTTAGCATAATATAATCACATCACATGTGTAGTGGTTTAAAAGCTGTTTAGAACTAATTAAATGTTGCAAAAAATTGAGGATTGTTACAAACAGGTGTGTCTGGTTACTGCAGTGATATGTTCTGACCCTGTGCTGTTTAATACTTCTGTCAGTCATCAGGAAGAAAACATACAAGTAGGATTGAGAGGTTTTTTGGATGCCTTGGAGACTGCAGGGAGTACTGAATAATGGGGGCAGTTACTGGCAGCCGTTGTGATCACTTGGTTGACTGGGAGCAGGCAAAACAAAATCCATTTTGAGCCAGCATAGAACCATGCTAGCAGTGTGAGGAACCCAGCGTGGGAAGCAACAGCTTGGAAAAAAGTTTTGAGCTTTTGATGGATTAATCAGCTGAACATTCCCCTCCTGTGAAATGTGGCCAAAAGGGTAATGTATGAGCATGGGAATTGGAAGATAGAGTATGGACTGCATGTGTCTTTGGCACGGCAGCAGCAGCAGCTTCTGGAGTATTGTATCCTGTGGTGATGCCCTCTGTTCAGGGTGGATAGTGATGAATTGATGAATACTCAGAGGACGGCCACAAGGAAGATTAAAATGCTGGGATCATGAGTGAGTGATTTGAGGAACCCTGCTTTACTTATCAAAGAGATGCTTGGGGGAAGGGAGCTTTTAGTAAATTGCCTACATGGGGAACAGATGTTCAATAATAGGCTACTCAGTTGAGCAGATTATGATATAACGCATTTGAGGCAAAACAAATCCAGGCTTGAGATACAGAACAATTTAGCAAGGAGGGTGAATGAGCATTGGAACAGTTTTACCAAGGCTTGTGGTATGCGGGCTGTCACTGGCATGTTTAAAAGCCCTGGTAACAAATTCTACCCCTGAACTGCCCTGTAGTTCAAACAGGAATTAATTTGAAAAAGCCCTCTATCCTCTGTTATCCATGAGGTCAGCCAGCCCACACACCCCAGTCAGGTCTGACCTGTTGTTCAGATAATCTCTGAAGTGTCTCCTTTGCCATGGGTACCCAGGTAGGTAGGACAGATGCTTTGCAGCTGGCTTCAGTGGCTAATTGCGATTCCTCTCCAGGCCATGGCTGCTGCAGGGCTTTCACCGCTGCCTTGCTCTCCAGCCTCTGCTTCTGCCTCTCCTATCCAATGTTCTGGTGTCTATCTCTTGCCTTCCCACCTGAAGCCCTCTGCTAACTAGCTCCATGAAATTCTGTGGGCTGCATGTCCCTAACTCCCTCTTGTGGGGAAATCCAGGCTATGGAGAGTTGAAACTTGGCTGGGACAGGATGGAAAACAAAATGTTGGGATCTGTGCATAAAATAATGTCTTCTGTGATAAAAATAAAAATTTCCAGGGTGCTGAAGGAAAATGTCAACACTAGCAGCTGCAGACCACTGATGTATGGGGCAGGTCACGCCTTCGAGAATATTTCAGGCTCTCTACAGATATGAGTCTGTAGCAGTAATACGTTTTTGTTCAGTTTGTATTTTTTTAGGCATTTTTCCCCCACAGTACTAAGGGTTGTGAATTATGTACCTACTACACTGAATGGGCAGTATGGGGAATGGTTTGTCAGCAGATTGTCTTACTCTGCAGCACATTGGGTAACCTTGGGATATGTATGAATCTGAAAGCAGTTCTTTCGTTTCTTCAGCTGGTGATGTCTGCTAGTATGTTAGCACCTCCTGTCAGGTATTTTGCCTTTCAAAGCCTCCTGACTTCCTCTGATCTTCAGGCATTTTGCTTCCCTCAAACTATTGAAGCCCAGAGAAATCAAAGAGAGAACATCCACAACATTTTTTTAAAGTGTTTTTCTTGAAGAAGCCTTTTCACAGCATGGTCGCTGGATAAAACAAAGAGCAAAAGGTGTTGTGGAAGATGCTTTGGGAGGATGGAAGTACAAGGGGGCAGTGGAAGCAGCGCTGACCCACATCCCGAGGCAGGAGTGGAAGCCTGGAGGAGTGCAGTCATCAGGCGGAGTAGGTAGTTAGGAGGTCATGAGCAGGGTGGAGCAGGTTCACAGAGAGTCCTGAAAACCAGAAGAGCAGTATCCCCTCCCTGACAACGCCACTGTGCTGCTGCACACAGCTGGAGCACAGTAACTATTTTGATAAACTTTTAGTCTATTGCTACTAAATGAGTTTCGTCACCAACCCTTAGTTCAGAGCCTGGAATGGTATCTTTGGCTCTTACACTCATGTAGTACTCCTACAACACAAACCCTCCTGAGGAATTGAACAAAACTGCAATTATTGTCTGAGTTACTGAAGTCAAAATCCTGCAAGCATCAGGATGCTTGGAAGTATTTTGAAAGAGGAAGCATGGTGTCGTGGGCACATGATTTTGGTGGTCAGGAGCAGTTTCCACAGCATTGTTTTCTGTAGCAGAAAGAATCTATTGTGTATTTTCTTCATTTCAGTTTTTCAAAGCATAGGCCCTTTCAGAAAGCCAAAGTCAGAAAGAACATTTTCACTTTCCTTAGTCCTATATTGAAATCTATGGACATGCAGCACAAGAGATTTAAATAAGTATGTGCAGCTTAAAGCAAAAGAGTGGTAGCAACATGTGCTTCCCACCTCATTTTCATGGGTCTGTAAATGAGCACCTGTCTGCTTCTGACTTCCTTGAGTATCCACGGACACGACACTTCACTTTTTTGCTACCTCCATCCCTAAATAGGAATATTTCTTCCTCAGTGGCTTGTTATAAGAATGCTGAATATCTGCATCTTTTACAACCAGCTACAGTGGCATGGTCACCTCCAAAAGCAGCTCATGGCCCTATGAACTCACTCACAAACCATGACAGCCTGTATTTCCCCATCTAGGAGTCACTGGCTGGTGGGCAGGCTGCCTTTCTGCAGCCAGCTTGTCCCCCATGTGGCAAGGATCCCCTTTGTGCTTTTTTTCTTGGATGTTCAACTCTTCTGTGCAGATTTTGGCAGACTTTCTGCCAAAAATGTTTAGCGAATCACCTTGTCCAAAGAGGGAGGGTGAGAGAGCTCTCCAGACTTGTTCCCAGGTACACAGATGGCTCACAGCTGGACTGTGTCCTGGTGCATGAACACAGTCATGCTGGTAGACAAGCTGCTGGCTGGCACAGGTGGAGCTGTGGTACATTGTACCTGATTGCTGGTAACCAGTTGGGCTGTTGCTAGAGGGACTGGTCGCTTTGAATTGCTCCTGAAATCACGTTTAAGAGCTGTGTGGACAGGCCTTCACTTTGATGGCCATCTTCTCATTTTATTTTGATTTGTCTTGATGGTGGAAAGTTACAGCTCAGATTTACGCTATGGCTGGGCCCTGGTGGCCCATCATAATGGGTCGATTAGTGGAGACTGGTGGGCATGGGAGCTAGTTCTGGCAGCTGGATTTCAATACATCATCCACTCAATTCAGGACATTTGCATAGAATTTACATTTTGGCTGAGCCTGTGCATGTAAATGTAGGTCTGCATTGTTTCTCGTCTTTGAATGACTGTTTAATTAACTTTAAACTTAATTATGCAGTCTGCCATCTGCCTGAATCCCTACAGTGCTGTCATATCACCATCCTTTTCCACTTCCGCCAAGATATTCCCTTTCCCGGAAGTTTGCCCTACTTTTCAGTCATTAAGATAACTTCAAATCATTCACATTCTTGGTTATTTTTGAAAAGGACTCACAGCAATTTTGTAGGAACTCCCTTTAGCTCTGTGGTCAGACTTGGACTGAGCACAGGAGTGTGCTGCAGAACCTCCAGTTTAGGATTCTTTGAGTTTACATTTCATCAGAGAAGAAGGATGTTTTTTTTTATTTGCTTGTGATAAGGAGAATGTGGTCTCAGACTTTCTCTTAGACCCCAGATTGAGCATCTGAAATACTGCCTACCATGTTTATCTCCTGGAAGTCTCTTTGCTGCAGTGAAACCTCACTGAACTGATAACATATCTCAGAGTCTTGCCTTTCCACTCCTACATCTCTAATGAATTCTTTCCCATGACATCCTCATTTCTCTCTATTGCTTTGTCTTTAATCTTGAGCCATCTACTTTATTTACCCTCTTTGCTTCAAGATACTGTAAAGTACATGGAGTTGGTTCAGTTCCAAAGCTATTGGAGAACTCTGAACTCATTTAATTCATGTTGAGAGCAGTGTTGAAGCACGGCTGTTCCTAGCACAGGCTGGAGCAGAGCAGAGCTCACAGGGAGTGTGGTGGATGGGTTTTGGTCCTGTTTGTGTAATTGGGTCTCTAGCACAGAGTTTTGCTTGAGAGAGATATCTTCCAAGGAGTGTAATTTTTCTTCCTGGTACAGAACTCTTTCCCTGAGCAGCTATACCAACAGCTGTCTTTGTGTTTTTTTTCCTTTTAAAACAAAATAGAACAAAAAAGTACTTGGCTGTTACCATTAGTGGGACATTTAATCTCTTAAATCCGCAAAATATTTTGCAAAACATAAATAGCTAGTTACTTCTGGCCTGTCTATGACCAGTGTTTTTGTTGACATAACTCGCATTTGAGATCACTTCAGTGGTGTTTGGTTTTGCCTGTTGTTTTTGCCTGTGTGTGGTAATTTGATCCCGGATATTGTAGTAGTCATTTAAGTGCTTGGAGTTTTTGAGTTAGTCACTTATATAATATGGCATATACTGGATGTCGCTGGTGCATTAGAAATTAAAAACAATCTAAGAAATGTATTTTGGCTTTTAAAATTTGAGAGGGAATTATTTTAGAGGCTTCTTTGAGCAGCAGAAAATATCAAGTAGTTTTTAAATTGCTTGTGTAAGCATATGAAAGGGGAAGACGTGGGGATCCTAGCAAAACCACCCTGATGTTAATGCAGTTTGTACTGGCAAAGCATGCTTTTGCTAGTATTTGATTTTGGAGAATGAAACGAATAGTTGCCTGGTACAAGTGTCAACACTAGGTCTGTGCCTATCCAGAGCTACCAGCCAGGAACTGCATCCCCCCAGCTCATCAAAGCTGGCAGACTTAGATTCACAAAAGTACCTGGGATGAGTTGTTCAGGGACTATGTAGGATTTGGGATTTTTTGGGTCCCAGATGTCTTTCCAAAACAAGGCAGAGTTTCTGTCAGCTGAATTCTGGTATTAAGACTATTAATATACCCTGTTACACATCAGCATCCATAGTGGCTCACAGAATTGCAGATAGGACTTCCTGGCAGGTCATGGAGAGTGTTTGTTTGCTAAAAGACCAAATTTACTGGTTTCTAAAATTTGCTTTGCCAGTTCTGCCAGGAGCCAAGGGCCAACCTGAATTTGTAGATCTGTGAGGTGATGCCTTGGGCTGCCACATGGTTGGACTCTTAATTCATTAAGTCTCTAGTGAGGATGAGCAGGAACATGCTTTATTTAGCTTTCTTGCCATGCTTAACCCAGTCTGTCTCAAATGGGAGCGTAGGACTAAGCAGGGGCTGGCATCAGAGTAGTTCTCATTGCCTTTAGGTAATTAATTCCTGCTTTGGAGGTAGGGCAGTGTCAGGTGACCCTTCTGTGTCCAGAGGAGGGCCACTAAGATGATCAGAAGGCTGGAGCACCTCCAGCACCTCCACATAGTCTTCTATGAAGACAGGCTGAGAGAGTTGGGCCTGTTCAGCCTGGAGAAGAGAAGGCTCCAGGGAGACCTTATTGCAGCCTTCCAGTACCTAAGGGAGGCCTACAAGAAAGATGGAGAGGTACTTTTTACAAGGGCATGTAGTGGTAGGACAGGGAGTAATGGCTTTAAACTGA
>JANZLQ010000089.1:31448178-31512190 GCA_026212715.1 Elanus axillaris
ATGCCCCATCCCTGGAAGTGTTCAAGGCCAGGTTGGATGAGGCTTTGAGCAACCTGGTCTAGTGGAAGGTGTCCCTGTCCACGGCAGGGGGATTGGAACTAGATGATCTTTAAGGTCCCTTCCAACCCAAACCATTCTATGACTCATCTGGTAGCTGCCATGACTTCTAGCTCATGGGTGTATCCTTACAGTGTTTTACTGAGTGCGTAGCTGGGTTGTCTTGAAGAATTAAATGTCAGGGAGCCTCTGGGAAGGTATGAAGGAAATTCGTTTAAGTCATTGAAATGTGTCAGAAATGAAATGAAACATTGTAGAAATATGGACAAATATTTAGTAACAGTGTGTTGAGAGTGTCTCTAACTGATAACAAATTGTTCTATTGCATGTTATCTGTTCTGGGGATATGCTTCTGTTTTTTCTCATGCTTACGCTAACTGTAAAGTGGGGGTATTTGAAAGATTCCTTTGCATATCTAGATTATGATCTAATGCTGGGAAGAAATGGAAAATCCTCTTAGCAATAGCAGTTAGCGGAGGTGTTGATGCCCAGTCATGGACTGATAAAGGTAAGTAGCAAATGGAAGTATTTTGTGTTGGAAAAGTTTGTAACAATGTTGTTCCCTCCAATGCTTTCAACAAAATTCCCTTTTTTTAAACATAAAAGGATCCATTGCATATCAAGATAGCTGTCAGTGGAGTGAGAGCCCTACACCTGTAGAAGTGTTACCAGCGTTAATTCTTGTGATGCTTTCACAGTCCTGCCCACCCTAGGGAGCTGGGTTAAATATAGATAATGTAGATGGTAACAAAGCTGGAAGTTTAGTTAGAGGTAAAAATACCTTGTGACAAGGTAGATGCCCTTTGACAGGAAAGGGGAAAGCTATACCAAGGTGTCCATATGTCATGGATGTGCTGATGAAAATTCAGTGAGGAATACTTTTCTTCTGTACTGGTAATAAACAAATAGCTTGTCAGGTGTTAGAGGGCAATTGGAAATGTTTTATTTTTGGTAAATAAAATTGAGGGTCTTGGTTCTTTCTTGTGTAAAGCAATATGTAAATTTTAATATAAAATTAAAGACCTTCTGGCCTTGCTAACTTCATGTTTAGTTGAACATTTTAGTTGATTTAGTTGACCATCTAGTTGATCAACTGACAAATAGATGTAAATTTAATTAAATGCAGTGCTTTTCAAAACCTAAACTATAGAGTGATTTTGTATAAATTATGTCAAAATAAGCTGATTTAAAACATCTAGCCTCCTCTCTTACTGTAAGCCAGATCAATTATTCTGGGAAGGTGCTTGCATGCATTTTTTTTCCCCAAAATGAGAAAAGATTAATAGGTACTTAGGTTTAAAGACCAAAAATGTGCCATTGCATGATGTCATTGTTGTTGTGACGGAGATGAAGTGTGATGGTTTGGATTCTAGGTTGAGCTCCAGTGCTGTCCTTCCAGTGGAGCTCAACCAGCTGCTGCTGCCTGCATGCCAGATGCTGGACCGGGCTGCTGAGTTGGAGCCAGGCCCCAGCTCCATCCTTTCTGTTCTTTTTCCTGGTGCCCTTTATTGAGAATAAAAGTGGGTGGCTGATTGTGGACTGTTCTGAAAGCCCATGATTGCCACCCACTTTTCTTTTCATGCCTCTCTAGCTGTGGAGGTGGGAGTTGTGTGTTTCAACTTCCCACAAGTGCTTCCCCTTGGCTAGTTGGAAGGGTTTCCCTGCTCCTTGTGTGGAATTGCTAGTCCTATTTAGGTATACTACTGTCATCTTTGTAGGGAGGCTTGTTGCCTCGCCTCACACAGGTGTTGTTTTTTTTTCAACCCAAGTCTCCCTCCAGAGGACTTGAAAGTAATGAACAGTCAATCACCTTTCCTGAAATTGTTACTCCTGTATTATTTCCCATTGGAAATGACAGAACATCTAGAAATCCCAGGCAAGTGGTGGCTGTATCCACAGAGAGCAGCTCTACATCATCTGTGCAGCCAGATAAACATACCCAAACATGTTGCATTTGCTGTATGTTGTGAATACTTATGTGTCTTGCATTAGAATTGCTCTGCATTCAAGCTTGAGTGGTTCTGCACATGCAGATGTGTTTGGATATATTAGGATATATCAACCAACCTCAACTGTCCGTCACTGCACTTTAGTCTCCCTTCAACTGAAGTTATTTTTAATTTTTTATTATATTTGTTTACTTATTTATTTAGTTGTTGATTATTTTAATGCCTAGAATGTGTTATTACTTTGTGTAACATCTTACTGTAAGAGATTTCGTAATATCTTACAAATCACATGACTGTAACATCACAGAAAAAGTAAGACTTCTGACACACCTGGTGCTGGAATAGAGTTTAACTATATTTGTGGTAGCAGTTATTTCAGGAAGGATAGTCTCAGTATATCTTACGCTATCTATAGAGTAGTCAAGTTACAGTTTGCTTTGTGGAATGATGTCTGTTAATCCATCAGAATATTAATGCTAGGCAGCAGCGGCAGCAGGAAAGCCCATCGTGAGAAGTATTTCTAACTTCCAGTTTTAGGGGACAGGTGCATTACAGAAGCAAATATTGAATCTAGTTGAAACAGATGGCAGCCTGTAGTTAGCTCTCTTCCTTTTAAAAGGACAAATACAAGAAATTACAGTCATGCAGAATTTGATGTGTTCCAGTTGAATGCTAATTGTGACAGTTGTCTGTGGCTTTGTAACAGGGGTGGTTTTGTTTAGCCATAATGTCAAGGCCAGTGGGGTCAAATACTTATCCAAAGTGGCTGTGTGTAAACTTGCTTGCAAGCCAGCTATGTAGAAGCAGTGTTTGTTCCTTTGAGTAAATTTTTTCTTTGAGTTGGTGTCGGAGTCTGAGTGGATGAAAAATCCCACTGAAGAGCAAGCCAAAGGCTTAAGTTTTGGAAACATGCAAGTGCCTTTCTGCATGTCTACCTTTCTGCATGGGTAGATGCTTCTCCACCCTTTGCTGTTGCTGTGCATTATTTTTGGCAGTAGTGGCCCCAGACTTTCTGAACCAATGGCCATGGCAAGTGCTGGTGCAGCTCTGCTCTGCAGTGCCTGATTCTGGCTCTCAGCTCACTTTGCAACTCACCAGAAATATTTTTTCTGCTCTCTTTTTTTTCAGCTCCTTCTTAATTACATGTCAAGATTTAGCCTCCTTTTTATCCCAAGTTCTTTAATTCATAGTAGTATTTTCTGTGACTTGCTGTCATAGAAACAAGGACTTCAGAGGACCTTAGGAGCTTGTGTAATCCATTTCACTACCTCAAGGAAAAAACTACTCTTTTTAGACCAACTCTGGCAGACATCTGTCTCACCTATTTTTAAGAACCTCCAATGAAGCAGATTGTGTGACCTCTCTGGGTGATCAGCTTAGTGCCTTGCTTTTTTAATAGTGTTCCTAAGATCCTGCCGGTTGCAGTTTAAGTTATATTCCTTTACCAGAATGTCTCTGAAAACCCTACCCAGAGCAAACTGTGTCGCCAATTCAAAAGCTATTCTGCTCAGGTCTTTCTAGTCTATAATTTTACTTTTGGTGTCTGTTTTTGAACTTAATCTCTTGACCCTTAGGGCATTTGCAAATCAGTTAATTTTAGTTCCATCTCATCATGAGGTCCATACAAGTAGTATTGCCTTGTTTGCATCAGTTGAAACCTAAATTTGTGGCTGCACTTTTGCTGTGTTACAACTGCAACCTCCCTTGGACAGTCTTCTCCCTGAAAGCATGTACAGAGTATGAAAAGCCTGATCATGTAGAAAGAGGCTGAACTACGTTGCCCTTATCCTTATCGTCACTGAAAACAGAGGCCCCGTCTTCATTTCAGCATCTTGTTTGGAGGCAGTGCTGTGGCATTTAATCTCTTCGTGAGCTTGTCTGAGCCAGCACCTTGAGTTGTTCTTATGCCTGTCTTGGTGTCTCCTCTCCTGAATTAGGAGGATCCCTTCCTCCTTCTGCTGATTTGCCTGTTGTTATATATGGAAGTTGCTTTTGTCTGTGACTGGGTAAAGTAGCGGTTTTCTCTTATTTTACCATGTTTTTAAAGATCTCTGCTTAAGTACAGCTTTTAAAACACTTTTTTTTGTCTCGCTGCTGCAGTTTAATTCTATAAAGCAATCTGTGGTTTTGTTTGTGAAGGATACCATACCTAAAAAAATTTGCCTTGTAACTTGGATAGGCCCATAGCAAATAAGTTGGCATTGCACGTTTTTTGACTTGCAGGTACAAGCTTGTACCCAGGGAGCGTAGCCAGGAGGGACTGGAAGGCAAAGCTGTGATGACATGTTCAGTATCCAGGTGGAGGGCCAAGAGGGCAGCTGCACGGCGCTGGGTTGCATTCCAATGTGCTGATCCATGGAACAGAGTTGGCATACGCTTTGGAAGCTGCTGCTTGATCTCCTGGTTGTAGGGAAGGGGCTGAGGTGATGGCAGGGAAGTAAGGGGTGAGTCTTTGCAGAATAGTTTTGTATGATCATGGCCTATTCTGAGCAGGCTGGACATTTGGAGCCTTGGCATTTCTTTATGGTGTCGTTGTGTACCATGCTGCCTCTGGTAGCTTAAAAGTTAATTGCTCCAGAGAGGGTTGTTGAGATTTTTTTTTTTCTCCTTGATTCCTGAACTACTTAATTAAGTTGTAGGGAAGTTATATTTTCTCACTACTTGGGGGCTTAATGGGGTGGAGGCTTTGGAAACAGTTTAACAATTTCACATTTTATATGCTGTAATGAATTTCCCAGGATTTTGGAAGGGTTGTATCCAACTTTAGTATCGTAATTTCCAGAGTTTTATTTATGCTAAAATAAGTTAGTGGTGGATTAAGAGGCACAAAGAGCCAACAGATTACAAATGAACTAATGAAGACATCGTTTCTTTTGGATAAAGAGCATGACTTGCAGTTGTGACTTGTACTGAAGTTCTGCAGACCATGAGTTTCACCAGGACCACAAGCTGGCAATGGGTTCCTCTTCCCTCCACTGTTATTTCAAAACTGTGTTTGATTTCAGGTGCAGAAAAGAGAGGGTTTGCAAGGACCAGAAACAACTCTGAATCTGCAAGAACTCCCCAGAACTTCGATAGGAAGAGGCAACTCTCTGAATCGCAGACAGAAACAATGAACAATTCAGACAGCAGAATAAATCCTAGACAACTGGGAACTCCCAGAGGTATTAACGCAGAGTGCGTACACGCTTCAGGAATAAGCTGCCTTGAAGGACATGCTCAGCACTATTAAAGGATGGGCTGGCATGAATGCTCTTAACTCTAAAATGAGCTGTAAAAGACTGTTGATTATTTGTAAAATATGATTATTCCAGGCTTTTCAGTGCTCTGAAGTTGGGTGCCAGTATTTCTAGGTAAACTGTTCTCAGAAGTTCAACTTTGAATACAGAGTCTCTGTACAGCTATCTGTTAAGATATATAGACAAGTTTGGTGGGCAAGATAACACTTCTGAATTTTTGTTTACAGGAGGACCCTGTGCTGCTGTCCCAACATCAGGCGATAGAAAGAATCTAAATAAACCCACTCGAGGGAGGAAGAAGAGTATATTTGAAGCCTACATGTCAAAAGAAGATGTTTCAGCAGGACTGAAAAGGGGAGAGCTAATTCAGGTGCCTGGAACATACAATGTCCATGTTCTTGTGCTAAGTCTGTGGAAATCACAGGCAGTTGTTGGAAATCAATGTCAGTTGGCTGCATGACAGGGAATTGACGTACCACTTGTAGGTGCTAGAGGAAGATTTTTTTCCCTTTCTCGGAAGGTTCTAGAAGTGGAATGAAATCTTTTATGTTCACTTGAAGCATAGTTTTTGGTTTGATTGCATGTTCTGTAAAATTCCTGATCCACTCTTGTGATGAATTGCAGCGTTCTGGTTGGATGGTCTGGTAGCCATGATAGTCATTACTGTGGAGACAGTTGCTTTTACAAATGATGCTGAAAACCACAGCGAGTGCTGGCAGCCTCTGTCTTTGTCAGTGTAAGTAAAAATGAATGCCCTTAGCAAGATACTTCTTGCTGAAATTCCTCACAAAGATGTTCATTAATCCTCAGCAATGAGGTGCAGACACCTCCACTTCCAGATCTACTCTTCTTTTTTCCATCTATCAACTCCCAGAAGTGTCCCTCCCACAAAAAAATGGGAGAGTGATGGTGCAGTTAATGCTGCGATCCCTGGGGTCTCATAGGGCTGTGCCTACCAGGGCATTGCAATAACCTGTTATGAACTATGATGCAACTGGTTAAATTAATCTCAAATGGCCAGGCAGTGGAACTGGACCCTTGATTTACTTGCATAATTTTCTTTGTACTCCCCTAAGGTCATAGGGCTGACCCTGCCATTGATGACAGCGTATGGTTTACTGAAGTAAGGTACAGATAGTAGATGGAGCCAAAGAGCCCATCAAGGTACAGAAAATCATTTATGCATGTGTGTATGGTTATTAGCCTTGAACAACTAGCAATAAGCATGTTCTTGTTTTACAGATTCTAAAGATCAAAGATCAGACTTTGTGATTCCATTTGGAGCAGCAAAACTGCAGCCATAATTCGGCAGCAGTTCTTCTCTGAATATCTAGCAAGATGTGGGGGTGGACCTGCCATTTGTGTGGGTGGCTGGATCTCAGAAGGAGTTTTGCATAAAGGCAGGAAGGGCTGAGGTTCACTGAGGAGTAGGAGAAGAGGATAGCATCTTAGAACCACTGTTGTAGTACAGTCCTCAACATGGTGTAATGTTCTTCGGGAGACACCTGGCATCCCAGGCTGGGGAAAAAAGGCAGGTAGAAGTCAGTGAGGGCATGACAGACACTCAGACTGAGGCATCATTTACCCAAATACACACTGGTGCCATTTAATTAGTGTTGTAATGCTAGTGAGGTTGTGATACTTACTTTCATCAGTACATTGAAGTTGCAAATGGCATCACCTCACTTTTTGTCTGATTTCTTGTTACAGTTGTATAATAATTCTTGTATAATAATGTAATGGCATAATTTCTGGAGATGCGATGAGGATTCCACATATAAGATGCCTGATTCCATCCTGAAGACCAATCTGATGAGCTCTTAGCTTTCAGAAGAATGACTATGCGGCATATCCCTGCTGATGATCAGAGTTGTCCACTTGGCTACCCAGACCTTAGGCCAGTGCCTTTTTAAACACTGTCATAGACATTCAAATGGGAAGCAAATGGTAAAGGAAGAGATGAGAACTTCAAGCTGTGACTTCCCCCCATGGCTGCAGTGACATATGGCAGCAACTAAAGCTTCTGCCTTACCTTCAGGAGTGTTTTTGTCACCTGTTTTTGATAACACAGCCTGATAGCATTAAGTACAGCGTGTGTACACTGTCTATGAGGTCGAGTGCAGCTGCAGATGAGGCACATCAGACTGACTACTACCTGATTTAATCATTTAGGGCTAAGTGTCAGACCATGGGCATCCCAGCTCTGTATCTCTCATCTTCAGCTCATTCATCCTTATGATCTCAAAACCATTCATCATTGCAGTCCCAACCAGGATAGGTGAGATCCTGAAAGCAACTTTAGAGAATGGGCAAATATTCAGCGCTGTTCTGTACAATGGCAAGAGACATAGTGAACAAATACCTGTTCTGTTAATCCCCAAAAGCAGGGCAATGGTCTGGCATGGTAACCTGCAGAAATGCCCCACAAGAGCCTGTGGAAGAGAACAAACCTATTGGTCTGAATTTGATAGTCCTGAGCAAACTTGAGTGCTAGCCAGCCAGAAGCATGACTCTGAGCAGGGGCCATCCCCTGGAGCATCCTGGAAACACTGGATCTGCATATATTTCTGTGAGAACTTGAGAGTTCTGTTAGAGAGACCCTACCATGAACTCTGAGGATCTTGCTGGACCCTGGCAATACAGCTACGCAACTAAATGCTCCTGAAAGCCCAACCCATGGAAACGTGGAGATTGCTCAGATAAAACATGAGTACCATGAAGATTAAGCAGTTCTAGATCAGGAAGAACAAAAGTGTTATCTTTATGGGTGCTGACGTCTGTCAATAATATTAGTCTTAATGGCCTCTGGTACTGTATCAGACATAACTCAGTTTTTGATAAGTAGCATGGAGAAGTGTGCCCTGCGGGATTCCTGGATTCATTTAATCATGCAATGTGTGCAAAAGTGTCCTCCCATAAGAAAGGGGATCTGAGCTCAGGCACTTAGGATTGCATAGACTTCCCACTTACCTACCTGTAAAACTGTCTGCAATGAACAAACACCAAGTGTATCAGGTTGGTTAGAATCACATTGGCTGATCTGAAGGCAAACAAGATTGAATAACTTCTGCATAGTTACGTAAGCAGATGGTGTTGGCTATACACAACAGATGAAATCAAGTTATGTATTAAGGAACATTGACCCAAAGGACCATAATCATCCTGTGAAGCATCAGCCAGAAACTCATGTCTGCTCCATGCCTCCAGTGTCTCCCAGACCCTCCCTGCAGGGCTGCTGGGTTCAGGCGGAGTGAGAGTGCACAGCGTACAGAGGTGCAGAGCGTGCTTTGCTGTTAAGAGGGTTTTTTCTTGGAAAGCTGTTCTTTTGTGGGTATGAAGGCTGGGGTTTCTCTGATTTTCATGGATTGTTTTTTCAAAGGTGGCCTTGGTAGCAAGCAGATACTTGAACCCTGACCTTCTTTGGTGTTTCATACATACAAATTAATCTAGGCGTATGTGTTATGATAGCTGTTATAAACTGCTTGATTTGAGATGCTTGAAGTTTAGTCTGAGTATTGCCTGCCCTGGTTCTAGCAGAGTAACTTAAGAAATCATGACCTTTTTGTATCTTGCTGGGGAAGCTCAATAAGGTTAGAAACTTTTTTGGCAAGTATGTGTGAAGCTGACTTGGATCATCAGAAAGTGTTTTAGAAACCTTCCTGCAAACCTTTCTCTTCCCTTTCAAAACAAAGGCCCTACTGACATAAAAACACTGATAAATATAGCAGCTATTAGTTGCAAGCGACTGTAAAATAATACAACATTAGTGTGACATCATGAGACTCTGCAGCCAGATCCTCACCCCCTAATACACATATGAGAACAGTTGTTCATTGCAGATGGGGAGAGTGACTGGTTCCAGATATGATATCACAGCGTGAAATGTACAACATTGTAAATAGGATTTTCATAGGCACAGATAATAGGGCCCATCTGCTTTCTAAGATAAATTTTGGGAGTTCCTTGCTTAAAGGAATGAGCTGAAGTATTTTAATGCTCCTTGATGTAAGAATTCTAATGTTGATCATAATTAGGTAGTGCGTATAAAATGTAGAGAAACCTGCTGCATGGTAAACATGGTAACACTTTGCTCCTGTCTGTGTTTGCTGGAGCTGGGCACCCATGTGCATGTAGCCGCTCTGGTGCCTCCTGGGCCATGAACACAAACCCTGTTTTTTCACACGCATAATGGACATTTGCACCTGGCTGATTGACAGCTGTCCCAAACTATTCAAGGGGATTCTGCAGACTAACACAGGGTATCCCCTCATCTGCTTTGTGCTGGTGGGTAGATGCTGGTATGGGAATTGTTTGACTCATTGTCAAGCAGAGCAATCATCCCTTTTCATTTTTTCCTTTCTCTCCATAGCAGCTTCCTTTATGGACAGTGTATTGTTTTTGATGGCTGATTCTGGGAAATAAGGGGAGAAAAAAGACCACTGAGAGTTTTCCATCAGTGAGTACCAGTGCTAATAGAGGCTGATGACAGCAAGTTAGCTCTCACTTTGCCTAAGCAGAAAGTATCCCCAGGGTTGCTCCTAGTGGGTCATCTTTGTTTTCCTGCTGGTGTCCTGGGTTGTGCCTGCCATGTGGTTAGTGTGCTCATTAATGCGACTTACATAAGGCACAAAATAAGACATTGCAGCAAAGTATTCAAATAATGCCTAAAGAATATAGAATATATGGTACTGGTATTTCCAAACTTAAGCAAATAAAAGCAATGGAAAACCTTCACAAATCTCCAAATTCTTTTTCAAGGCAGCAAAAGTTTCACATGTAATCAGTTTTATTTTCCTATCGTCTGAGTGTTTCCCAGAATACATAAAAAAATTATATGCTGCAATAAATTTTTAAGGAAGCAATTCCTGTGAGAGGTTCCTATGATTGCTTAACACAGAAGTGCAAACAGATGGAATCTGTTCATATAACAAATTGGCCAATGTTATTTGAAATGCACAAGTGGAGAAAGTTTTAAAGTTTCAGCTCAAAGCAGAAGCCTGTCTGAAGGCAGATACCTAGTTGTATTTCCGTAAGAATCAAATGCTGTCAGTTTTAACTGCAGTCACTTGAATCACAATTCCCAGGACCCTCTTGGGATAGGAACAGCACTGCTACATAGCCTGAAAGTCCTTGGTTGGTTCTCCCTTTCTTTTGGATGGACCTGAGCGCAAGCAGCAAAACTCCTTGATTTACTTTGGAGGGGTGATACAAATTTGTTGCAGGTGACTTGAGCTTTGAGTTGGCAGGTAACAAAACAGAAATAGATAGATTATGGAGTTTCAAATGTATTTAAGATAGTTTGACTTTAAACATGTTTAAACAGAATTTAATCCTGTAGACTTTCAGTGTTTGTTTTTGGAAAATCCTTTTGATTATTCTTCGGAAATGTGCTTTATCACGGAGTTACTGCTACTGTCTGTTCGCAGGAGCAGCCTAAGCAGCCAAAGCCCCATAAAGCTGATACCTGCCGCCACGTAAGCTCATCAGGTCAGGTCTTCCTCTTTCCTCCTGTCATCCAAAATAAGCAAACCCAACACTCTGCTTTTCCAAAAGAGAGCAAAACAAATTGTTTCTGTTGTCTGTTTGTTAATGAAGTTGGTGGATGCTCATCAGAAAATGTGCGAAAGGAACAGGAGGGCTTGGATCCTTAGTTCACCCAGTAGCAACAACAACTAATGATTCAACAGCTCTTCGATGACAGACTGCAGTAGATCAGCTTAAGCCTATCATGAAACTGCCTTTTGGCTTGAAATTGCTCGGATGCTAAGTTGTCAAGACTTGAAATGTATAATGGAAATTTAGATGTATCTCTCATGTTTCACAGTAGATATATTATCCACAGCTCTCTAATTTAACTGATGTTATATAAAATTAATAAGATTCAGGCGTAATCTTTCTCCTTCTCTTTTTTTTAAGGGACCATTGAGAATAAATCCTAAGAAGTACCATGAAGCCTTCATTCCATCTCCAGTAAGTGTAATTTTATAATGCTTTAAAGTTCATAAGTAAAGGTGCATTAAGATAAGAGTTATGCTGTGCACGAAAGGTCACTCAGAGGTGAATGGGTTGGAATAAATGAACACGATCTGGATTTTCTTTTAAATCAAATATTCCCAAACAAATCCTGCTTTTTCATACCTCAGAGAACTACTTACTAGCTTGTGCTGAAATTGGGGATACTGCTGAGTCCCACAGAAGCCAGCTGAAGTCAGGTTTGAGGACCACCAGATAGCGTAATCGGAAACCCTTGGTTTATGGCTGCAGAGTCTTTATAGATTTTCCACTGATTTAAGTTAATCTTCCCTAAACAAATATGCTCTCCATTTTCGATCTGGTGCATGAGCTAATTTGAAAAGTCATTCCAGAAATAATATGCGTGATTCCTTTTCATGTGCCCGCTTTTGTGCGAACTGTGTCTTGGTTGGCTTGGGATGTGCTTCTGTCACATGGGACTGGTTTGCACCTCTTCTCTTGTCTTTCCTTATTTTGACAGAAAAGAAGGGCTCTTGCAATTTCAGGGACTTCCAGTAGGGAAGGTGACCTCACAGCTGGCACAGCCAAGGCTATTTATCTGGAACTGACTTGGTCAAAATGTTACTGTCAATGAGAGAAAGTTTCATATTTGAAACGTTTTGTTGCGTGGAGGAGAGAAGGCAGAGCCTGCCTTGAGACAGTGAAACACTGACTCTTTTGTTGTCCCTGATACTGACAAGCGCTATTGCTTTGGGGCTTGGATTGAAAGTCTTGAAATTTGCAGTGTTGTCAGTTCACATTGTTGATTTGGGATAACATTTTGGAGTCCACTTTTTTAGAGAAGGCTGGCATTACAGGGGTGGAGGAAGGTCGGGGGTGCACAAACTAGAGGAAGAAGTACAGAGCAGCTCTCCAGTACATCAGTAGAGCCGCACCATGTGTGTAAGTGAAACTGTGTGTGTAAGGAACTGTGATCCTTCTTTTACAGGTGTAGGTGTGGTAAGTGCAAGGTGTTAAACATATTCTCTGAAATTACAAAATGCAAGGTTAAATGAGAAATCCAGCTACTCGCATGAATTTAATTGGATGTGAAGCTTTACACCTTATCACTCCTAGTGTCCAGCTGTTGCTTGTGCAGTTGATTGCTTGGTGTTCTGCAGGAATACATACATTAAGGAGGGTTAACTGAGATTGTTACCTCAGCTATCTTTCTACTTTTCTGCCCTTTGTGGAGCTGAATACCAGAACCAGCCTTATCCCTGGTAAGAAGCAGTATCAATACCTGGATGATGACAACTCTGGCTGGTGTGGACACAGTCGTCACTTTAAGACAGATGCCTTAGGAAACTTATCCTTCGTATAACATTATTTGCCATAATCAAGGGTTTGTAGCCTTCATGTTCCACAGGACTTACCATCATTGCCAGATGCCACAAAAGCTGCAGCTGTGAAAAATCACTCTTTCTCTCCTGCTGTTGACTAGGGCATTGTACCCCTTTCTCTTCGGCTCTGACTTGTCTATGGCTTCATGGAGTTCAAATGCAACAGCTGTTCACCTTCTAACACCGGAAGTTCCACCGTGTTTCTTGCTGCAAATGTGCTATATGTGCTTGTCTTTTTGCATGAAGAGTTGAGGGGAAAGCTGAGGGCCTTTCTTTTGAAAGCTACCCAGAGAATGAACCTGAGCATTTAAGTCTCTCCCTTGCATCTCATGTCTTCCCTGCACACAGTAGTGTGGTTTGAAATGATGACATTGTCAATGTGAAGAATTATACTGCTGAGCACAAGTGATGGAGTGACTGTGGCTGTGCTGTGGAAGACACTTCCAGAGCAGATAAAAGCACTGTAGATGTCCCTCTTGTCAGAGGGGGATAGAGAGCATTGCTGGTGACATTCACAGGTGGCCATGGAGCAGTAAGAGCCCTGTGCTCCTTGGAGGGGGCTGCAGAAATCTTGAAGCCATTGTGGCCAACACAGTAAAAGCACCCCAGGTGCAGCTGAGACTTTGCAAGTGATAGTGTTCTGTTGTGATTTGGTGCCATTTTAATTGCATTAGTAATCTGAAGTGCCAGCTGTGCAGAGTAGGGGATGCTGAAGGAAAAAAGTGAGATGCACAAGTGTTCCTGGAAGTGCATAAATTCACCCAACAATCATGACCCTGGAGCTAAAGATATAGAAATGTTTCTTTTTGGAGGCAAAACCCAAACTGACAGCATTTTCCTAATTACAACTTTGTTGCAGGCATTGAAATTAACTGCTGTAAAATAGGTGTGCATACACACGTGTGTGTGTGTGTATTTATATAATGTATATGTATATTGTTTGGGGTGACAGTGACTGCAATTCAAGACTTGCAGAGTATGGAGATGCAGCTTTAACTGGGTAGTGTGACACATCAGGCATCTTTACAGGGGGTGGAGGAAAGGGTCTGCCTTGTGTTTTCTTGGACACAGGAGAGAAGGAAAAAAGTGTAGAACAAATAAATCATTGTGAATGCCAGCCTGTGTCCTGCAGCACAGAGCAGCTACAGCTACAGACAAAAAAAAAAAAGGTGGCATTCTTCTTAAAAAGTGACTTTGAACTTTTTTTTTTACGTATGTGGTGGATTTAGGTAAAGAGTTGGGGCAGAAGGGAGAGGGTGGGGAGAAATGAGGAATAAGACCATGTGTAAAAAATCTGGCTTTTTGAAAAGAACAGTTTCCAATTTGAATTATGTTGGTCCAAGAGGCTTTGCAATTTTCCTGCATCTTGTCATGGGAGGCAGCTTTCACACAGCTGTTGAGCTGCTGCCGCTTTTCTTTCTAAGAGTAATTTGGTCTCTTGGAGGATAGCCTTAGTTTCACATCATGGCAGGGTTCTGCCGTTTTATTATTTTGGTATTTAAGCAGAGAAGGGTATTTATGTGATATTAAGGCTTCATGTTTTCAGGTTATAAAAGAAGTTTTTCTTGGAGACTAAGCACACTGGTAGTTCTGATTGGATGTACTCAAGCATATGAGACTCAGGAGTGTGTATCTTAGAAGGAACTAAAGCTAAATTCTTGTGAGGCTGGCTTTTTCATTGAAAGACAATGAAGTAGGTATCTAAAGAAGCTCATCCTCTTTTTTTATACCTCAAAACTATGCTAAGATAGCTCTCTAGAAAAACTGTTGACTGCTCGTGTTGATACTAAATGCTCACATTGTTTGACATTCATGGCACTACACTATAAATTTTTCATATGAATTTTTCATATGCTGAATTATGGGGAAACAGAAATGAAAGCAGCAAGAGCATTCAGTAATTAGTAAAAAAAGAAGACAAAACTGGCAATCGCTTAAAAACTAAAACCTTTGTGTTGGCATCTTCAGGAAACTTCATCTTTCTTCACCCTGTGAAGAAAATCTTCCAAACTAAATCTAGATTAGCTGAATGCCAGACATGTCTGGGGTGGATAATCATAGTGCATACAATTAGTAGAGGCTCTTGTGCAAGGATGTTAACCCAGAGTATTGAGAGAAGGTGTCCTAACATGTCTGTTACAGTAAAAGGTCTTCTGGCTTGCAGTTGGCATCTGTAGTCATCATTTTTTGGAATCTCTTCTAACATCAGTTGTGCCAAATGCAGAATATATGGCGTTAACTCATTTGAAAAAAAGAGACTGCATCCCCAGCCACTCTCCAAGCCACCTTCACAGTGTGACCTGCTGATCCTGGAGCTGCATATCCCTGCTTTCCCATCTCACCAGGAGAGCAGCGGGCAGCTCTGCACGGGGCACTTTGCACAGACTGCCTTGTAAACATGTTCTGAACAATATCTTTGAGTGCTTGAGTTGGGAACTGAATGTGTGAAGAGCTGTGACTGCAGAAAACTCCCTACACATTCCCAAGAGTAACTGTAGAGGAACTGAGCAGAGCTTGCAGACGATACATCTTGGGGGCTTGGCTCTGTCTTGAATCAGAATCATAGACTCATAGAATGGTTTGGGTTGGAAGGGACCTTAAAGATCATCTAGTTCAAAGCCCCCTGCCATGGGCCGGGACACCTTCCACTAGACCAGGTTGCTCAAAGCCTCATCCAACCTGGCCTTGAACACTTCCAGGGATGGGGCATCCACAGCCTCTCTGGGCAACCTGTTGCAATGCCTCACCACCCTCACAGTGAAGAACTTCTTCCTTATATCTAAACTAAATCTACTCTCTTTCAGTTTAAAGCCATTACTCCCTGTCCTACCACTACATGCCCTTGTAAAAAGTACCTCTCCATCTTTCTTGTAGGCCCCCCTTAGGTACTGGAAGGCTGCAATAAGGTCTCCCTGGAGCCTTCTCTTCTCCAGGCTGAGCAGCCCCAACTCTCTTATCTTGTATTCATAGGAGAGGTGCTCCAGCCTTCTGATCATCTTAGTGGCCTTCCTCCAGACTCACTCCAATGGGTCCATGTCCTTCTTATGCTGGGGACTCCAGAGCTGTACACAGTACTGTAGGTGGGGATCTCACAAGAGCAGAGTAGAGCGGGAGAATCACCTCCCTTGATCTGCTGGTCACACTTCTTTTGATGCAGCCCAGGATATGGCTGGCTTTCTGAGCTGCAAACAGACAGTACCAGGTCATGGTGAGCTTCTCATCAACCAACACCACCAAGTCCTTCTCTTCAGGGCTGCTCTCAATCCACTCATTGCCCAGCCTGTATTTGTGCTTGGGATTGCCCCAATCCATGTGCAGGGCCTTGCACTTGGCCTTGTTGAACCTCATGAGGTTCGCATGGGCCCACCTCTCAAGCCTGTCAAGGTCCCTGTGGATGGCATCCCTTCCCTCCAGCGTGTCAACCGCACCACACAGCTTAGTGTTGTCTGCAAACTTGCTGAGGGGGCGCTCAATCCTGCTGTCCATGTCAGCCGCAAAGATGTTCAACAACACTGGTCCTAATACCGACCCCTGAGGAGCACCACTCATCACTGGTCTCCACTTGGACATTGAGCTGTTGACCATAACTCTTTGAGTGTGACCATCCAGCCAATTCCTTATCCTCCAAGTGGTCCATCCATCAAATCCATGTCTCTCCAGTTTAGAAACAAGGATGTTGTGTGGGACAGTGTCAAATGCTTTGCACAAGTCCAGGTAGATGATGTCAGTTGCTTAAGTTCCCTTAAGTTCCCTTATCCACCAGTGCTGTAACCCCATCGTAAAAGGCCAC
The DNA here is from genome assembly GCA_026212715.1 of Elanus axillaris. Taxonomy (NCBI): domain Eukaryota; kingdom Metazoa; phylum Chordata; class Aves; order Accipitriformes; family Accipitridae; genus Elanus; species Elanus axillaris. The sequence continues at coordinate 31,464,569 of JANZLQ010000089.1, forward strand.
CAGATTTGTCAGGCATGGTTTGCCCTTAGTGAAGCCATGTTGGCCGTCACCAATAACCTCCGTTTTTGACATGTACCTTAGCATAGTTTCCAGGAGGATCCGCTCCATGATCTTGCTGGGCACAGAGTTGAGACTGACTGGCCTGTAGTTCCCTGAGTCTTCCTTTTTTCTTTTTTTTAAAAATGGGAGTTATGCTTCCCCTTCTCCAGTCAGAGGGAACTTCCCTGGACTCTCATGACTTCTCAAAAGTGATGGATAGTGGCTTAGTGACTTCATCCACCAGTTCCCTCAGGACCTGCAGATGCATCTTATCAGGTCCCATAGACTCGTGCACCTTCAGGTATCTTAGATGGTCTTGAACCTGATCTTCTCCTATGGTGGGCGGTTCTTCATTCTCCCAGTCCCTGCCTTTGCCTTCTGCAATTTGGGTGGTGTGGCTGGAGCACTTGCTGATGAAGACTGAGGCAAAAAAGTCGTGGAGTGCCTCAGCCTTCTCCATGTCCCAGGTAACCAGGTCTCCCATTTTCTTCTGGAGAGGGTCCACATTTTCCCTAGTCGTCTTTCTATCACCGACGTACCTATAGAAGCTTTTCTTGTTGTCCTTGACATCCCTGGCCAGATTTAATTCTATCAGGGCTTTAGCTTTCCTAACCTGCCCTTTGGCTGCTTGGACAATTTCTTTGTATTCCTCCCAGGCTACCTGTCCTTGCTTCCACCCTCTGAAGGCTTCCTTTTTGTGTTTGAGTTTGTCCAGGAGCTCCTTGTTCATCCATGCAGGCCTGTTTGTGTTTTTGCCTGACCTTCTTTGTTGGGATGTGTTGCTCCTGAGCTTGGAGGTGGTGATCCTTGAATATTAACCAGCTTTCTTGGGCCCCTTTTCCTTCCAGGGCTTTATCCCATGGTACTCTACCAAGCAGATCCCTGAATAGGCAAGAGTCTGCTCTCCTGAAGTCCAGTGTAGCAAGCTTGCTATGTGTCCTCCTCACTGCCCTAAGGATCTTGAACTCCACCATTTCATGGTCACTGCAGCCAAGGCTGCCCTTGAGCTTCACATTTCCCACCAGCCCCTCCTTGTTGGTGAGAACAAGGTCCAGCATAACACCTTTCATCATTGGCTCCTCTATCACTTGGAGAAGGAAGTTGTCATCAACGCTTTCCAGGAACCTTCTGGATTTCTTATGCCTTGCTGTGTTTTCCCTCCAATAGATATCGGGGTGGTTGAAGTCCCCCATGAAGACCAGGGCTTGTGAATGTGAGGCTGCTCCTGTCTGTCTATAGAGCGCCTCATCTGCTTGGTCTTCCTGGTCAACGTGGCCTGTAGCGACCCCCTACTCTAATGTCACCTGTCCCTGTCCTCCCTTTAATCCTCACCCATAAGCTCTTTGTCAGCTCCTCATCCATCCCCAGGCAGAGCTCCATGCACTCCAGCTGGTCATTGACATAGAGGGTGACACCCCCTCCTCGTCTCCCCTGCCTGTCCTTCCTAAAGAGCCTGTACCCTTCCATTCCAACACTGTAGTCATAGGAGCCATTCCATCATGTCTCTGTGATGCCAATAAGATCATAGCCCTGCAAGCATGCAAATAATGTGGAACTACTCTGCTGGCACATACATACAAAAGAGCTTATGTGCTGAAAGATACTGCATGTTGAAAGGCATATGGTGAATCCATTTCATTTCTGTGCACAACTGCAGGATGTTTATCTCAGCAGGGTTTGTGTCTTTTTTGATGATGGTACTTTAAACCTCCTAACAACTGTAATTTAATATGTTTTGGTCTGGCATTTATTTTTCTTCCTCTTTGACTAGGATGGGACTCGCGATATCTTTATTGATGGAGTGGTTGCTCGCAACAGAGCCCTGAATGGTGACATCGTGGTAGTGAAACTGCTTCCCAAGGAGCAATGGAAGGTCAGTTTGATATATTTTTCTGTGATTTGACAGAAAGGGTTTATTACTGTTTTCTTCACTAAACTTAAGGCCTGAGACAGAGAATAGAGAATTTCCTACAAATCAGATTAGCTAAATTGCGGTTTATGCTGCAGTACATTGGAAGACTTTATCCATTACAGTGTTTGGAAGAAGTGATACCTAAAGTGTTGAAACCTCATGCTTTGCATAGAATGGCTTTCTTTATCCCTGTATGGAGAAGTCTGATGACAAGACTGGTTCAAAGCATGGTTGTCAGAGGTGACTTTTGATATCTGTTATTTGGCTGTCTTCATGCTGTGGCATTGGATAGTTCTGTGTAGATGTTTGCAATTGCTCATGTATTTGACAAGTGCTGCTCACAAAGCTTTAGTAATGATTAACTCTCTCTAATTTGTGGGTGGTCAGTCCATGGAAAGCTTATCTTGTCACAGCTCCAGATATTGTGGTAATACCCTTCTTTACATAAATGAACAATGTGTGAAATGATTGGAGCAATGCAAATGTGGGACGATCCATTTTTCATTTTCATGTCTGAGAATTTCACTAAGATCACTCTCTCTTTTTTTTTTTTTCTTTCACTGATCAAACTCAAAGTCCTTTCAAACACCTGGATAATTTTATTTTGTTTGTGGGTTTATCTTTTAACACCACTATGCAAGGAAAGTTCTTCCTCCTTTTCTCTAGTTGCTGGGAGATGTAAGCTACAGTTAGCAATTTTAACATGGGTTTTCACATGTAAGCATGACAAAACTGCTATAAATTGTTTTCCAAACATGGTTTTTGAACTCTTCTTGAGAATTTAAAGACTAGTGTATATCTTTGGGGCAAAATTAGTAGTGAGGGTGATTACAGCAGGGTGGGTACTGGTCTGAACTACTTTGGCCTGGTGCTTTTTCCTCATTCTAGCTACCTTCTCTGCCTGTCTTTGTTTAAAGTTATGTGTTTTTAGGCTTGCAAATGCAAGGTCTTCAGTCTGGTCATTTGTTGAACCTTCTACCTTCTCTGTTTAAATCTAATGGCAGTGGAAATAATGGTTTGAAACACATTAGAACTTGTCTCTTCCTTTTAAGTATGCATAAAATGAGTAAATGACCTAAGTATTTATTGACACATGTAAATGCACTTATGCAAAAGGCAACTGTACGTGGGGTCTAAGATACTACAAGGATATCCATATACAGATATAGGAAAGAGGTCTGCTGCTATCTATGTAACATCTGAAAACCAATTCTGAGGGTCAAAGCAAAATTTCTTTGATATCTATTCAAAAGTCCAAATCAGAGTTTACTAGATCTGTGATGATTTCTATATGTTTGGATCACCCAATGCATATACGTAAGCTATGTTTTGTATTAGACCATTTCATATAGTTGGAAAAATGGAATAGTTTGGGTCCTTAGATCCTTTGCCAGGACCTGCCAGCACAAGGGCTTCTTTGTAGGCTTGATAGAGGTTGCCTGAGCTGGAAGCTTTGTCTGCAGTTTTGCATTTATATCTGGCTCTAAAAAAAGATAACTCATCTCTCTTATATCCTCATACCTTCATATATTCAACAGTAATTTTCTTTTATGCATACAAAAGGGAGGGTTCAGAATATTCTCCCTGTCCTGGGCAAATGCTGGAATAAATAAAACTGGTGGAGAGGTGACACCTGATCGCAAGGAGGCAATTCAGAAGACTTTAGTGTTTTGTAGTATGGTTATGATTCTTCCATGGTGAATTTAACCTTGCCAAATGAAGTAGCTGGAACATGCCAGTCATGTTTTTCAGCCACACAGGTGCTGCCCTGTGTTGTCTCATTTTTTGTTTCTTGCCATCAGCAGCTTAATCAGCGATGACATCCCTTTTCCCCTGCTCCCTGAATCTCTTGCTATGCACTCATGTTTGTATTAGTTCTTTGGGAAAGGTGCCACTAAGTTGCACTGAAAGATACTGCATTCTGCCAAGTAATTCATACTGATTAATGATAAACTGTCGCAACCTATTTTAGGTTCTTCCATTTGTTTAGTCTCATGCTGCTGCAAAGCTGCCACATAGGTGTCTTGAGGGTTTTCTCCTTCCCGTTGGGCCTTTGGAACAAGCTGAACAGCTTCAATTATATCCTTGAAAAATGTAAATCAGGTATATGGTATAACTGATGCTCTCAGAGGAGACTTTACAGGCTCTGTACATATTGGTTTGTTAGGATTGAGATGTACATGCTGATTATTTTTATGGTTCACTATTCCCAACCCATTAGTCTGTGTTCCACCAAGAACTGAGCTGGGTTTTTTCCTGGCAAACCAGTGTCTTGCACAGATAAGGTTGCTGTTAAAGCAGCGTGACGGGTCTGTGCCTTCTGAGTTTCAAGCACCCTGGATTGCCTCTGCATGCTCTGGGGGAAGATCTTCCCATTGCTAGTGCAGGTGATTTTGTTGGTACCTCTCCGTTCAATTTATGTGTGTAAATGGGAGGAATGGGGAAACCTGTGACTGGTATAACTATGGATTTTGGATAGGGCAATCAGTGTTTGCTTGAAGAGTTGAGAAAGTTGGGAGCTGCCCTGTACCCATGAATCAGTCTTTGCCGGTCAAGTGCCTGTGAGAGAACACCACTGTCTGGAGAACATTTTTTCCAGGGATGTACTGTGTTCTGCTGAGCCTATAATGGTGATACCTTACACACAGGTATAAATGCCACAGTGAAATGTAAGGGAATGGTGAAACACTCTAGATGTATGGTTATACTTTATATAATACCTTCTTGAGACAGACAGAATATTTTCTTCCTCCAGTCCTCTGGTTCCTGGCTCAGTTGTGGGAAATTTATCAGGCTTGAATTTCTCAACATTGTATCCTTCCCAGCATGTGTATCAAGTGCTTGGATGAGCTACTGTGGTCCTCCCTGTACTTACTCTGTCTGGTCTTAAAGCTCTGTTTGTTCATACATCCTCTGGGAGAGCTGCTTGCTGTTCAGTGATGATCAGTTTGTCAGTTCATATTTCTGTGCTTACTATTAGTTCCGATCAAGAGCCAACAATTTTAGTGTGGCACCACCAGCTTGAGGGAGAGACATTTTGTCCCCAAAATTTGTTATCTTGCGCTCCTGAAAAAGGTGGCCATCAGCTTCCTTCCAGGGTTGAGTGGCGTGCATTGTGGTGACTGCATTTGGAGGCAATATTTCGAAGTTCCTCTCCTGTCCTCTTGTGTTACATCTTGGGAATATTGAGGTGCTATGGTAACTTTCAAATATTTAGCTTTTGCAAAGTAAGGTATTTGACTTAGACTGTTTTTCCAGGTACCTAACCTACTCTTGGCGAATGAAGTCAGAGTATCATTGCAGTTAGCTAGACTGTCCCATTCTTTACTTCAAGCTGTAGGGCTTCCCTGAATCTGTGCCTTTATCTTTTGGAAGAACATCACAATAAGAGATAGCCAGTGACAGAGGATTTACTTCAGTACTTGTCAATTATTCTGATAAAGAAGAAAAATGATGCTTTATTTCTTGACTGATTTTCACTACTTTAACTTCCACCTGTGGGTTCTTACTATGTTTTATGGAGTTGTGTTTGCATCAATATCAGGAGCTTCAGTTATGCAGTGGCATAATTACTGGAAGACAAAAAAATGTTGATATGATGATTACAGCGATATTTCTCAGGCTCATCAAGGAGGGAAGCAATGTGTCTGTATAAGGGATAAACCTAACCCATCTTTCCTCAGAGCCTCTTTTTGCTCTTTTACTGTCTGCTTAATTGCCAGACAGAATTTGTTTAATTTCAGATATCTGTTTTGGTTTTTCTTGCAAGATGTAATTTCTTTGGTAGAAGGAAATAGCATAATAAGTCATTTGATATCACTTGGGGCTTAGATTCCTGGCTGAATCTCTGGTGCTTTTAGAGTAGTAGTTTATAATGTGGAATGTTTTTCATGACAACCGTCTCACTCATTGCATGCTATGGCTGAAATTTTAGAGTCTTAGTCTGAAAATAGTACCCAGATGAGGACTTTTTGCTGCTCAAAACTGCCTGAAAGGAATTTGGGGTCCAACCCCCTATTGCTTGCTACAATATGCAGTGAGATCTCCAGTCCTGCATCTGTTTGCAGCAGTGGTATATTAAAACAGTAATACCATATACTATATATTTACATAAAAAAATGACAGGTTAGCCTGCCAATTTCTCAGAAATCAGTGCCTGCAAGTGGTATCTTTTGTTGTTGTTGTTTCATGAATCATTTCCTTGTCAGCTTAAAGTGCTCCTTTGCACTATTTTCATCTGTTCTTTTGATCTTGTCAGAAGGTCTCCAAAGTCAAGGATGTAGAACTGTTCATTTATGTACAGTGTGTATTGCTGGATAATAGGGTAATGGGTCCAGCATTTTAGTCATGAAGTGTCCCGAAAGTGATGGAAATAGTAATTCTTTATAGCTCATGAAAGCACATGTTCTGTTCAACACTGAGGTGTCAGATACAATACAGTGCAGCAGGAGATCTTAGAGCTGCCTCTTCTAGAGCCATATATCAGCGATAAATATTTAAACACTTTCTGTACAAAAGACATAAACTACAGTTCAGTTTTCCCAGCTGTGACTGTTGTTGGCATAATTGTGAACAAACACAGAGAAGGTACAATTTGATTCAAGCAGACATCACAAGTATCACCATTTATAGTTTGGACAGAGCTAAGTATGCTGGCAAGTCACTGCCTCCAACTGTTGGTGAAAATCTATGAACCAACAGTTGTCCAGAGGGGATGCTAGCTTTGGATTTGCCCTGGTGAATAATGATTCATTTCAACAAAATTCTTCTGAGAGTCAGTTTCTTCTCAAAATCTCCCAGCTAATGCAAGGATAACAGTAACTCAGGAGGAGATGGGGTTCTTAGAGGGTTATCACAGCAATATTGTTTGAGTCTAACAATCAAGAATGTTGTTTGGAAACATTACATTCATAATAATAAAAACAACATTCTGGAGAAGTCATTATTGAAATAGTAAGTGTTCTGGCACGCTAAAAACATTCAAGTGTAATTCATGATATCTAGGAGTAAAGTGGGAAGCCTAAGAAGCGGGCTAGGAAGATGCGCAGAAAAGCAGGGCTCTAGCAAATCTGAAAGGTTGATGGATGCTGTAGGGAGGAAGGGTAGTTGTTGGGTTTTTTTTTTTAATTTGTTTTGCTGTAGACTTTACAGTGAGGGCTCTAAGTTGATGGTCGTACGCATGTGCATGTACTCCCCACCCCATCTTGGAAAATCCCCAAACCACAAATTGGTAGAATCTGGAGAAGCTTCATTACTTATTTTCTTTTTTTTTCTTTTACTTATATACTTCATTACTTCATTACTTATTTTCTGATTGTGCTATTCTCTGGATGGCCACATGTTGTTCCACACTGCCGGCCCTCATGGACCTTCCTGTGAGGTGGCATGGCTCTTTCCAGGCTTTGCTTAGCTCCAAAGTGCCTTGGTATGGAATAGCAATATAGGTTGATAGCAAAAATGCTGAGAAAATAGGAAGTCTTGCTCACTGAGACATATGTGGCATTAAATTTGCTCTTCTTGCAGATGTTGCTTTCACATTTTGTTAATCAAATATCACTTGAACTGAATCAACCAACGTCTTAACACAGTGAGTTTTAATAGCAAGACCTGGCATGCTTTTTATGGTGTATATAATGATGAAATAACCATAATGATCTGGGTTGTGTGAGATTGCTGTGACCCAGTGCTGTTTTCATCCTTTGCCTCCCCCTGGACGTGTAAAACAAGGAGGCAGAAATACCAGCTTTCTTGGATGTTGCAAGCAAGTTTACCTTCCTCAGAAGGACCTTTCCTGTCAATACCTGCCTCTGTCTTTCTGATCAGAAAGCCAAAACCAGGATCCCAAATAATAAAATCACAAGAAAGGCACAGAGTTTTTGAACAATCTAATGCCCTTTTTATTCTTCCTTTTCCTGTGCTGGTAAGAGTGGTATTAGAAGGCAAATTGTTTAGGTAAGAAGGCAAGCTTCTTTTTGTAGACTGCCTGCATCCTGTCCTACCAGTGCAGAATTACACTGCAGATATGGTTGGGCTGTGCAGATGCAGAATAAGATAAAAATGTTACCCTTAGGTGAACAGTCAAGCATTAAATAATCATTCATCTCACACATAGTCAGTTGTTACATCCTCACTGGAGTAATGGCAGATTAAGCCCCTTGTGATGGGGGTGACTTCAGGCTGTGTGAGATACCACTAAATTTCAGTGCATGTTCCTGCAAGAGCTACATCTTGAATGGAAGGAGGTGCTCTTGGGGGCATCTAATCTTCCTTTAGAATAGGAGTCAAGCCTACATTTAATACCTGATCTCTGTTCCTGTTCATTTGTTTTCTTGGTCGCATGAATATAATCTAGTACAGCATATTGTTTCCTTTAACAACTAACTTTTCTTCAAGTGATTGTTTTAAACTCTATTCTTCCAAGTCTTCTGTAAATATGCACACATCACAGTAGATTATTCTTAATCCAATCTTTTATGTAACGACTATCATTTTGGACTTTTCTTACTTTTTGGTTCCTGTGGAATTAGTATTTCTTAGAACTGTATGCTTTTTGCCAGTTTGGAGACTTATTTGATGATATCACATGAGTGTTTGGAGCCCACACCTTAAAAGAGTGAGTCAGGATACCTGTTGTTGTGATGGGATTGGTTTTTGGAATGTCACGCACATTAAAACTTAACTTTTCATAAATGCTTTCTTGAAAGACTGACCAGGTTTTCAATAGTCTGGGTTTCTTTCAGATCCACATAATCAGAAGTGTACTGATGATAAAATTCCCATCTGGCCTAATATTTGTACAATGAACGTTATACTCTGTGTTTTTTTAAGGAGATTGTACCCCTAATTTAGCTTGATAGCTGGAGAAACGAAGAGCTACTATGACATTAAAATGCTGTTAATCTTTAAAGTCCCTAAGTGAGGTGGTTTTGGATCGTGTCCTAAGTTCTGAAGAAAAGTGCTACATATCTATTTGTATGTTTGTTCTTGTTATCAGCTGGCAGAGAAACAATTAGCTGCAGTATTTAGATGTGGTCAAACCTACTAAAGTTGGCTCATTAACTCTTTTCCCTTATTTCCTTAACTCATATTTATTTTTCTCAAAGCCATAAATCAGAGGGACAAGGAATCTAAAATAGAGGTGATTTATGTAAACAAAGAATTACAGCAGCTGGAGGAGTGACAGAGATTTTTCTACAACAGGTTCTTTGCAGCAAGATGTGGGACTTCCTTTATAACCACATGGTTTTTGGAGGTATGGAAGATATTTGTCATCAGGGATGGGATGCCTTAAATTTGTTGTTGACACAAGGTAATTTGTAACTATCTAAGATAAAGTTCTCTGAAGTCTAACAGTTAGATTTTGAATCAGCATGCTGCTAGCTTCAAAGGGCTGGGATGGTTGTGCCTTATCCCAGACACTGTTCCTGTGTCTTCCTCCAGACAAGGCGAAGTGTAGCCAGGTTGCGGAGATCTCCTGGGCTCCCACTCCCTGTCCTCCTAGCGTTGTGACATTATTTACTATGAGGGGATTCCCTTCTCAAATTTCTGAATCTGATGTCCTAACTCGAGGCACATCGCAAGAACTGGAAATGAGTCTGTTCTTGGTGCACTGTCATGCAGTGGAAGGAGGCCAGTGATTTGTATGCATCAACAGCAGTTTTCTTAACCCTGCTAACATAGGAAGTCTTTCTTGCTTGCTACTTGGTATTATCCTTCACCCAGTTAACATATAAATCGATGCCCTGGAACCTGTAACAGTGGCAGCATCTCTTTCTGCAACATCTTGAAGAATTGCAAGTGATGCTTTCAATCAAGTTTCTTATTTAAGAGATGCCACTCAAAACACTGAAAGATAAATTAAAATTCCTCCTGACTATCTTTTCCCACAAATTCCTCACTGCTTCAGTAGTTGTGTACTTGACATAATTTCTCAGCATGTGCTCACTGATAAAACAACTGGTGTGGGGTTTTGAAGATCCCAGATTGTATCTGCACTTTCCAGTTTTCATCCCAGCCTTAACTACCTGGAGGCATTTTAAAAAGTGTTGGTAACGACTCTAGGAAAATACTGCAGGGTAGAGTGCTGATCTACTACTGCTGCTGAAAAAGGCAGTCACATTTATATGTTTCCTTGCTTTCTCACTGTTTCTACTGGTTTATTTTTGTTTTCTGTGTTCTGTCATGTCAGGCAATAACTGTTTCATGAATGTAGGTCTGTATATGTCTGTGTATGAGTTTTTTAGGCTTCCAGTGTGCTAATGATTCATCCATCTTCAGCTGTATCACCTCCTGGGCTTGAAGCATTTCTTTGTTTTTAGCTTTGTCTAAATTATTTTGAAACAGAGAGCAGTGCCAAAACACATACTTCTAATTGAGCAGCTTTGGAAGTGTGAAAATGAAGACTTGGCATGATCTAATTAGCACTTGTGTATTTTGGTTGCAAAAAGTGACTGGTGAAGAATTCCCCAGACATCGTTCTCTGTTCTGTCTGAAAAAAATCCTGCATAAAGGTGTATACCATGCTTAGTTTTTGTTGGTGCTTGGAAGTCCTGACTGTAATGCTTTTGCTAATTAGCTAGCTGCCAGGACATACTTCTGTTCTGTTCTCCTTGCTTTTTGCTTGTTTGTTGGAATGAGCATTGGCTACCTTTGTTTGTAAGCTCTATAGAAATTGACATCTCTTTTCCTGTGGTTTCTTTAAATCCCTCATGGCATCGTGTTTGCCAGGTTGGTGCTATCTGGGGAAAGTCCCAAGGAGCTTTATGAAGTGGGAGGGTTATCTCAGCAGCTTCTTTTTCTTCCTGACCTAATGACTGTTCAGGGGGGTAGGGAGTTCTGGTAAAAGCCCTAACTATGGTAGCCAGGTATCTCATCTCTATGCCCTACTTGATTTTTTCCAGTAAAGTGAATTTCTTCCAGGGTTTTATCACCCCTTTTGATGTCAGATTGCCCAATTTTCTTTTTTTTCTTTTAATTTTATTTTCTGTGCAGCTCAGGTCTGCAGCTGTAGCCCCTTGTAGTAACTACAATTGCTGTGATAATCTGGCTTAGGTTTGGGCTTGGAGATCTTCTCCCTTGAGTGCGAGGATGAGAGCTTGTCCAGTGACAAGCGTCCTCTCTAAAGGGACCCATCCACAACAAAACTAGGCAGAACCCAGCTGCGTCTGATGATGCTGCAGGACCCATGCCCTGCACAGCCTGACTGCCTTGGGAACAGCTTGCTGCCCATTTCAACAGCCTCTTTCTAACCAAGTACTTTCCCCTGACCTTTAAGCTCACGCTCTTGGCAAAGCAGCCTGGCAGCTGTGGAGCTTTGCGAATGCCTTTCTGTTCTCGTAGTTATCCCTTAAACGTATAATTGGCTTGCTGGTGTTAGAGAGGCAGCGTATGGCCTCCCTGCTAATTTTTTTCAGTATCTCCATATTAGAGACGTATCCAGAGGGAATGTACCAGTGATCTTTCTGGTGACTGCGCCTGGCTGCGTCACCCAGCCAGGAGCAGAGATGCTGCCTCCAGTACCGAAGAGCTGTGCAGCATCACCACTGCTGCTGCCCCTGGGTGAGAATACATGGCTCATCTGCTTCTGGTTTATTTATCTAGCTGAGCAGGGGGTCTAATGCCATGGGTGAGTGCTGTGTTGGCAAGCCATCTGGTGCTTGAGCTTACCTCTTCGGATCTGTATTGTACCATGTAGATGTACCCAAGGTTAATGGATGGCCATTAGTTTAATCTGATTTAGTTTGGTAGCTATGCTTTATGCATAGTCCAAGCAGTGTTTTGACACCATGGCATACTTTATCTGCTCTTCCTGTTTTTTCACCCATATTCCTGAAGCGTTCTCTAAAACTGTTTATTCTTTTTTCTTCTCTGCACAGTTGTTGAACTGTGGATGTAATATGTTTATCAGCTCAGATTTGCGTCTTGGAAACTTAATTTACCTTTTTATGTAACGCTTTATCACTAATGCATGGTAACGTTTCCTGGCAGGATATGCATTGTTAAAATTCATTTGTAGAAAAAAATAAAAAGCATAGAAGCGGATGGCTCCCCTCTTGTAAGGTTCAAAAGTTTGTAAAGCAAAAAAGGAAAATGTTCTTCATGGTACCTGACATCATTTCAGTCCCACCATCCTGCTTTCCCACAGAGTGACTCCTATCAGTGGCTGAGATATAACGGAGCCCAAAGACTAGGTGTGGTGGCAGCTGTCACTGTCAAGTAAAGGAAGGGCTGGGAGGGGAAGGCTGGCCTTGTCAGGGCAGTGTCTCTGTCTGCACAGTAATTTCCTATGAGCTGACTGAGACCTTGGGCAGACTTTTTTGCTAATAAAACCACTACCACGTGTCAAAATGGATTTCCACACCCCACCCCCCCCCCAACATTGTCTTTTTGTCACTGAAGGAGTCAGCATTATGCAGTGGTCAGTTATTCAGCTGTCCACCCTCCTGCACCAGCAAAGCCACTTAAACAAGTTAACTACACTGGTTTCTTGGGGATGAGTGGCACATCACTGCAGCAGCCAACTTCAGTGACATGGGAATGGTCCTGGGGCCTGAGGCTTGTATTTGAGCAATTAGTTGCTATGATAATGAGTAAACTGTTAGACTGTGCTTCAGAGCTCCAGTTCCCAAGCACTGATTTCTGTTAAATGCCTTGTGAAAGAAAGAAAGAAAGAAAAAAAAAAATCTGCAGTTAAACTAATCTCCTCTAACAATGTATAATGTGATCTGAGGACCAGTGCTGGAGGAAAGGGTGTTGTACAAAATGACAGACAACGAAATATACATAAGTCTTTGTGCAGGGCTTTTGTGGTATTAGGAAATAGAGCTCCCAACACTGGCATATCACCCTCTCTGACTAAACACTGTGGTTTCACCAGCTAAGGATCAATTACTTTAGAAAGGGCTAAGTATTTGTCAAATACTCTTCCTTTGGATATTTCACAAACGGATCCTTTTGTCTTCATCAACTTGCCTCAACACCTCTGCTGCTCAACAGGCTGGGTATGCTCCCTCCTACCCCTCCTCATGGCCCAAATGCCATGCCCTGCACCTTGCTTCAGCCTTAACTTCTTACATAAAAGTAGCTGGTTGCATAGGTTGATCCATGTCACTTGGGTGACCTGAGGAACCAGGATGAGATTAAATACTTGCCTCTAATGAGTAGCTCTATGCCTTTGTCTCTATTAAAGAAAATCTCATCCCCTTTGCAAATGTGAGGAAGTGTATAGCACAGTTCCTATGTCCTGACTAGGAAGAAACCCAAGGAAATGCTCTTTGTTTAAACTGTGTTGACCATTTTTTGTGTAAAGTGTTCTTCCAGCTGAGTCCATGGCTGGATGTACTGTACATTATAGAATTATGATATAAAAAAAAAGTGATGAAAAACATCAACATTGAATTTTAAATTTGCCACAGGTGCTGCTTTATTAGCTGCTGCCACCTTTTAAAATTTTTCAAGTCTCTTATTTTCCAGGCGTAGTCAGAACAGCATTGGAATAAATATCTTCCTGCCTGTGTAGCATCCCCTCAGCTCTGAAATGAAAAATGATGTGGGCTTAGCAAAACCTCTGCTCTTTCCCAAGATGTACCAGGGGAAGCTTGCTTTATTTCTTTACCAGATATACATAACCTTTTCTTCACAATAAAAATACCACACCACCACCCCTGAATTAATTATCTTTGATACATAGTTATGAAAAAAAATTCTACCCAAACCCTGTCAAATTTTTCCAGCACAGTCTTCCTGATATTCTCACTGTGGAGAAGTAAATACAGAATAAATGAGTGAGTTGGGAACAGAGAATCCCAGTTCATGTGTTTTTGATAGATGGAAGTGAATACAGACAAGAGAGATTATTTTTTAAAATTTGGACTGAAGAAGGTTTAAATCATGCCTTAATACATTACACATTACAGGATATTTATGCTTGTGTAAATGTTATAGTTAAAAGTTGAGTTTGGTAAACATTTCTGTGTTACAAGTTTAAAGAATTGAGTGCAAGTCTACAGCAAAACTTGTTTTGAGCAGAAAAGTGATTTTAGATGTTTGTTTTGAAGTCAGTGTTTTATAGACAAAATTTGGTAAGTCTGTTCAGTGATTCTTCTCAAATTATAAGTAAAATGCTGTATGTTGAAATGTTTTCATTTCATGTTGTTGTACCTGTGGAGGGACGTATCTGAAGAATTTTCTTTTAGGGTGAAGCTTTGCAGCTGATGACTCCAGGGTGAAAACTTGACATGTGTGCTTCTGCTTGGCTATGAGGAGAGTAAAGAAAAGGGAAAAATCCAGAGTCTTTAGGATGTTTAAACTTTCAGGCGTTGCTTTGGAAAAGCTAATATTCATTAGAAGTGAATACCTTTAGAATCCAGTAAATCATACAAGTGCACGTGACAGTTTTGATATGATAGACGAGCGTGTTAGGCCAGTGATGGGGAAACTTCATCTTAAGTAGTTGTTGGCATGTTAGACAGGAATGAGCCACTCCCTGTGGAGGTCAAGAGTACATTGGTATTTGTGTGGCAATTTTTGACTGTTCGGAAGGAACAAAAGCGGTTTAAATTCCCAAGTAATACATAGTTACATGAACTGTAGCTTGCAAGGTTTCAAGCTAATATGCTGGAGTTATTTACACTGCTAAAAGTTCTGTGTTTTATCATTAAAGAAAAATAAAACAGACTACTTTTTGTACTGGAGGGCTGTAGTATGCTTGTTTCACTGTACCTCTGTTGCAATATCCATATGTTTTATATGACTTGCTGTGAAATATTTATGCAGGTGAGAACAGTGTCTATAGTGAGACTGATTTGTGTATTAATTTACCTTGACCTCTAATTTCAAAGCACCATAGCAACTTTCAGTTTTTCTTTTAGGTCAGGTCTCAGTACTTTAGAGCTTGCTGATCCTGGCTCATTGTTTTATGTCATTGGCAGTTTTGAAGCTATTAAATGTTTAAGTTGCATCTTTCAATTACAAATTTATAGCTTGCTTCAGTGTCATTTTAAGTGGAATTTGGGGGGAGCAGCTCATAAAGTCATGATGAGAGGATAAAATAAGAGGCATACTGTTGAATGGTGTGAGTGCTGAAACTGGTTTCATCCAGTTAATTTTTAACTAGGCTAGACTAAGGGTTTGATAAATTGGGGATGTATGGGCTGTACTGGGCAAAGAAAGCAATATTCTGTTAAGAAATTATGAAAACCATTCATATTGTAGAGCTTGCGTAGAACATTTAAATTGTTCTCCTGTGCATAATGCAGTAAAATAACTTCTGGGAGGTATTAAGACAACTTTACGATGTGGTCAAATTAGAAAGAAAATTATTAGTTAAGAATTGAATAACTTGCTTAGTTTTATTATGGTAGAGCCCTATTAAGATTTTACAAGGAAGCAGGTTTGATCATGTACTTGGTTTGAAGTCAAGTTTGCATTGCAGGTAGCCTTTGATCTTCAGAAGCCTTTTTCAGTTGGCTTGAGTGTGCTCCTTAGAGGAAGGATGTCTTTGGTGGAGGTGACTGGCCATGTCTGCTGATGGCTGGCAGTACAGGTGCATTGTTATGGAGTGAGAACTGGTCCCTCCCTGGAGCTGGAAGACATGGTGTGAACTGGTAGGTTATCAATAACCTTTTGTATGTTTAACAAGACAAATCCTTCCGTTTAATTGTTTCACTGTGAACAAACGCTTATCACCGGATATTTTTGGACTTGTATCCCTTTTAATTTGTTTTGGACCAAGGACTGTAAAAGCCATTTAATCATCTGCAACGTGCAGCAAAAGCTTTAACTTCAGAAGAGGGCAGTGAGGGGGGGCAGGGGTATCTGGGGGGTGCTGCCCCAGCAGAGTGCCCGTGGAACTACTGATGCCGCTGAGCAGCATGTGTGTGCAGGGGGGTGTTGCAGGGTATGGAGCAAGTATTCCCCAGCTTGTTATAATTGCTTAAGCAAGAACTGCAGTTATTCCCAGTGCCTTATGTGCAACCTCCTGGTGTCATTTGACTTCTCCCAGTGCTGTGTAATCAGGGGGCTATGGGTTATAAAGTACTTTTATTCTGTAGTCTGTGGGTAAGACAGGTAGACATAGGTGGGAGAGCGTGTGCCTGCTTCGACACTTCACATGGCTGATCACTACCCCTATGTTATATCCTTCACTTATTTCGCTCTATGCATCTTCCATCCCCTAGTGCCAGGGTCCAGCGTAGCCAAACTGTGGAAGTGGTGACTTTGGGTCCAATGGAGAAGTGGGATTTGAATTTGGATCCCCAGCAGCCTGAGAACAAACTGCTGTGTGAAGTGGTTTCTTCTTCTGATAATGGTGTTATGGCATAGGTGTAGGATGGTACATGGTAAACAGCAAATTAGCTTGCAGGGTATACAGACATTTCAAAACAAGAGAGAGTATTTAAGGAGGTATTAAGCCAAAAGGAAGTGGAGGATTTAATGTTTTACTTGAGAGGGCATTAACTTGCTTTTCTCATGTCCTCAGCTCTCTAGACAACGTAGATGCTTTGGGTGCTAATAGTCCTTGATGTGGTAGCCGTCATCTACGGGGAGAATGGGAGCAGGCAAGTGGGAAGTTTGCTGTGTCAAAGCCAACAAATACACTAGTTTTGCTGGTGAGAAAGTAAATGGAAGGGGTTTCCTAAAGCTGTGAGCTGCCTGGGTAGGATCTGAGAACTTGCCCGTCTTCCTTTTCTGTTTATCAGCTTAAGATGAATGGTGAGTCATTGTTAGCTGCATGGAGTGTTTCATTATTGGAGACCTGTCAGAAGAGTTGATTAATAATCCAGAGCATTTGGATTCAATGTGATAAAGCTAATCATAACAAAATATTTCAGTGCCTAACTTGAAGCTGTGAAGAAAATCCTGTTATCTTAAAAGTGTGTGTATATGGAAGGGCTAACTTCTTTTTTTACAAGATAAACATAAACTTAGTGAGTTGCAGAGTGGCAGTACTGTTCCCAGAGGCTGCTTTCCAAACTTCCCTGTGATGAAGTAGAGGCGAGATTTAGTCCTGTCACTTCTGGAATTTCAAGAATATACTTCTCAAGACCTCTTAAGTTACATGATGGAATCTGTTATGGAACCATCTTAATTAAATGATACATAAATAACTGTAATGAATACAAATTTACTTTCTTCTCAGTTTTTTGGAGTAGCCTGCCTTTTTGCTGGGTGCAAATTTGCCTTTTTTTCTGTCAAGTCACTTAAACAATTTATCATTAACACATTTACTGTGTTACAGTTTACCTATGTAGATATTCTTGAAATAACTTCTTCCAGGTAAGGAAAATTGTTAAATGTCATCCCATACTTAGTTTTACCCAGAGAGGAAGACTGAACAAGTAAAGATTTCTTTGAGTTCAGCAGATCTGTTATGAAGCAGCATTGAATTTACTGGACATGTCTAATGAGCATATTGAAAGCCCAGTGTAGCTGCCTGTCTCAGAGTCCAGTAATTGTACACAATGTACTGCAAGGGAGCGATAATCCCTTTCTGATAAAAAGGACTAGCAATCTGTAATTTTTAGTAATGAATGTTTGCAGGTAGCACAGTCCAGACTTAGCATTTGAGCTGGCTGCCTTGTAAAGGTTTAATTTGATTTCCTTGTTCTGTAGTTTCCAGCGTTAAAGTGCGAGTTCTTGTTGGATGACTAACACCTTTCAGCGCTGGTTAAGGCACTTTTGGAGACCCAGTGTTCTTCATATATTAAATATTTTATTAATGACATAAGCAGGTGTCAAGGCCAGTTCACAGTCACATGTTTTTGAGCTGCACTTCTGAATTTTGCCAATCTTAGATTCGTTTTGCAAGTGTTGAATAGGGTTAACACTTGACGCTGTGGTGCTTCCCCGCATGGCCTGTTAACACCTCGGTTTTGTACCTCTTTAACACAACCAAGGGCATAATTTTTCTTGTATTTCTGCTTTGCATTGTGGTGTTTACTCTGTATTTCTTAAGAGAATTGGAAGTGTGGTCAGAATATTAAGAGGAATGTATTGCTACATATGGACACCGATTCTTTCTGTTTGAGGTATAACCCTTCCAGGCAATGTCGCAAGTATGTCATCACTGCTTTTGCATAGCCTGTGAGATTCAGTTTGTTACTGTGTGCAGCCATCCATTTCTTACTGGAACACAAAGTTTATCCTGAGGCAGAGGGGAGTTGTAGGACAGAGCTTTAGTCTGTCAGCAGGGAATAGCTGGCTTTTGTGTGACTATTTGAGCTGCATGTGTATAGTAGTGGGCTTCATCAGACTGTGCCAAGAGATAAAATTGACAAAACTGAATGTAAATCAGTATATTAATAATTTCTGGGAATGGCCAAGCTATTAGGATTTGGAAGCATGATTCAAAGATTTGCCAAGTTAGCCTGTGATGACCACTAGGAGAAGGGTTTGCCCAGGAGAAATGGATTATAAAGTAATTCAAGACTTTCTAAAAAAAAACCTTGCACAATCAGATTTTAATGACCAAGGTGATGGCTTTATGCTGCCATCATCAGTGTATAAATCACCAGTATTTTTTGTTTGCACCTGTTTTTACTGATCTCATAACTGGCCATTGTTACAGAACAAACGTGGAATTTGGTTGAGAGACCAACTTTTCTTTCCTTTTTGGATGTGTTACAAACTGCCTATCGCAATAATGTTTCTGTACTTGTGATTATGGGCACTGTCAGTATTTCCATTATAAGTTTCTGATTTTTTTTTTAAAAGAGCTTAAAACTCAATTGTAAAAAATTTATTCTTGGCAGAAAACTTGTATACAAAATCTCAGCTTGAATAAGGCTTTTTAATGAATTTTGAGAGAGGGAAGGAAAACCTGGACTGCTTTGTAAGTTGAGGTTACAGAGGAGAAATATACACTGAAATCTCTTATGAGCAGTACTCAGCTTGTAGAGAAGTACAACAGAACCCCCCCAGTGTGTTAGTCCCTTGCCCTGAATTAAATTTTAAGTTGAGTTGTAACAATTGAGCTTAACTTTTGATTAATTCTGTGGAGAAGCTTTTGCTAGAAGAGCATTCATTGCCAGGCAGGAAAAACGGACGAGAGGGTACTTGGCATCAAGAAGGCAAGGAACTCTGGGGCGGCCAGTCCTTCCCAGTGCCCACTGCAGGGAGAGGCTTTTAAAATTGCTGGTTGCAAAGGTGGGATACACACCTTTTTTATGGTAATGGTAAATCTGATTTTGAAGGATGGAAGTAAAAATATACCATTATTTACTGCATTTTTCAGTGCTGCAGGAGATGCTCTGAGACCATGTTTAATCAATGTATATTTTCACTGGATTAAATAAACCTGAATATTGACGTCATGAAAATAAGCGAAGAAGCCTGGTGGAGGATGCTGATGAGTTTTACTCTTCTAATAAACACTGCTTCGAAATTTAATGAAGCATACCATGTTGCTAAAGGTAAATGCAAGCAAACTGAGCTATAGACATTTTGCTTGAGGTGCTTGCTTTTTAATAAGATTCGTCACTCAGTAATGTGAGCAGATCCATATGACGCAAATGCCAGCAGTCGTTTCCCTGTTGCCATTTCAAGAGGAAACCTGGTGATACTGATTGTTTTCACTAGAAGGAGAGAAAGCACTGCAGCAATGTAAGTCCTCAGCAAAATGCTGAGCATCACTCATCTGTTTCAAGAAGCATCTTTACTATACCTTGGGCCCCTAGTTTGCTTTAACTTCCCTTAACATGAGCTCCTTTCAAAGGCAATCTGTGTGTAACCTTCCTGTTCTCATCTATACCCTCCTGTTAATACGTTTCATCTTTAATAGAAACTTCCTAAAAGTTCTGTTGACCATTAACAATGTTGTATATGTTTTGGTGCAGCACTCAGCCTGGTGTGTGCCTGGTTCTGACTGGGGCAATTGAGCACAACTAGGAAACAAATAACCCTGGAAAGGGTGCGTTTTGTCAGAGATAGTGGTGTGTGGAACCTGTGCCTTCAATGGGCATTTCCTTGTCTTCCCACAGGAAAAGACAGACATACCAGTTCCCTGGAGATAGACCAGTTACCATGCTCTTGTGCGTTTCCTTCTAGCATGCCTGCTGTTGTGGCAGGTTTGCGAGTCCCTTTTAGAAGGAGATTAGTTCTTTGGTACCATTGCTGTTGCATGGGTATAGATGAAGCTACGTAACAAGAAAAAGTCTGAGCAGAAAGGTAGTTATGGAGAGTACCTTGGTGAACTAGTTTTGCTGCTGGAGGTGAGTTCAGTGAAAAAGTTTTTATTAAAAATTTAGTTTTATGTTGTTATAATAGACAATTACCTAAACATTCCAGAATCAGATAATTTCATTCTAAACTTGTTGAAATTTCAGTTTTAGATGTTTTGACCTATGTATGAACTGATTTTGGATAGGCATGAATAACAAAATTGTCGAAGATTCTTATTGGTAAGTGCCTGAAACTTATGAAGAGGTAGCTATGCTATAGTTATAACTGTGGAGTCCTTCATGATTTTGCTTCTGTTTTGCTGTTCTAGTGGTATTCCACGGTGTGATATGACTGAGTGATGTCTCAGGTCATCTTTAAATAGGAATCCAATAATTGCTGTGATTAGTGATAAGTCTGTTAGCTTTGTGTGTAGAACTAAGAGTTTGTTTTCTCCCAATGACAAAAAAAGCAGCAGTGCTTTGTTTTTGGAACTGTGGGACATTTGTTTCTATCCTGTCTTAATTTCAACCCCAGCTGTAAATAAACTAACGCTGCCCTTCAATTACACGAGTACCTGCTGTGAAAGTCAGATCCATGGTTGTGAAATCCTGAACATGGTCTGTGTGGTTAAGCCTTAGTGCCTGTGCGGGAAGAAGAGAGAAAACCTCCCTCTGTTCACAGAAAGCTAACTGGTGTGTTAGTGTTTCTGATAAGCCCCCAAGAATTAAGTAATGCTTTGAACCTAGGTGAAGTATTTGGAAACATTAATCCTCACATCTGCATGTAAACCAAACATCATCCTGATATTTTCTGACTGGAGAAATAGCCCCCTCACTTTCTTCTGGGACACCTGCCTCTCCCAGCTGCCTTAATGTGTTTCTCTTTGACATGTTTTTGCTTTGATACCCATGAAGCACAGCAACCCAAGATACTTATTTTATGAAAACTGTTCAGGTATTTGTGTTTGTGGCTTTACCACATATCCATGCAGCTGCTTTGCTATTTTTAGCCTTCTTTTCACACTTGGACTCTGCCTTGCTAGCTGCTTGAAATTCAGCTGTAGTGTCTTCAGGACAGAATATGCAGATCTGCCTAGCACAGTGTCAAGTAGTGCAAACTAGGCAAGATGGTTTGAATGACTTACCAAAAGTTATTGGCGACTGAGAACAGGATCATTTTCCTTGAGCAGGATTACTTTCCTTATGCACTTCATAATGAACCTATTGAGAGTCTAAGATAGATAGGGAAGTCTGGGATTTCCTGGCTGCAGTAGTGATTGCATATGAAGGCAGTCTCACCTGCACTTTCTAACTAGGCATTCAAGGACTCCTCTGTGCATTTGAGTGAAATGGTATCTAATTCAGGAAGCCCATATAAATGGATTTGTAGCAAGTTTAGATCACAGATGGGATACCTTCCCAGTTTGATAACCCAGCCTGTGTATTTACAGAAATGTTTGAGCAAACTGTACTGCTGTCATCTCCCTTTTCTCCACATGCAGTTGGTGCTCTATGTTGCAGTGAGAGTCTGTCCAGGGTCAGAATTTGCTCCTATCAAGTGTGAAGGAGTAAGTTTGGCTCACAGCTTGTCTTCTCTTCAGAAATGACTTTAAGGGACACAGAAAGCTCTCAACACTAGAGGAAGCTGTTATCTTTTATCCCCAGTGAATCATTTCATTTTCTTTTCCCCCACTTACCATACTTGCAGGGATTTTCTCCTCCAATTCCTTTCCTCAGCAGGTGGTCCTCTTCAGCTGTCCCTGTTCTGCCACAGCTTCCCCTGAGCACAAAGCCTTTTCAGTGCCTGCCCCAGGGTGATGGGAAAGATACTGAATTCTCAGTGGTCTTGATGTGCATGACTGGAACTGGTGGCAACACAGCATGCCAAAGTACAGTTAACATGATGGTGAGTTGATGTCTCAACCCATTTCCCAGAGGATGGAGCTGCTTGTAGTGGAAAACCACTCTGGCAGATGGTACCTGCTGACTGATGTATGGAAAATGTAGTGTAAAAGTAGACTTCCAGTCTTCTGTTGCTAAAAGTCTTTAAGTTTCCTGGAATGCATCTCCAGCACCTGTTATGAAATCCCTTTACTTTCACACCAAAACATGACTATCTGCAAAGGAAGCACTGGCTGGTTTTGTGCAGTTGACTTTAACAGTATCATGCTGGCATTGGGGGAGGCTGTTGTTCTTCATTAGAGCCATATTTGAATAGAATTGAAATCTGATTTAGGAATTAATGTAGGTGCCAATTTCCCTGGTGTGACAGTGTAGAAACTATAGGAATAGGATCTAATTTTGCTGAGCTCATCTGATGGGATTGAGGCAGGCATAGCGGGATGCACTGAGCCCAGAGCAACTGCATTTTGCCTGCCATGTCCTCAAAGGAGCAGTTGATCACAATATAAGTGCAAGAATGTTCCTGCAGAAAATAAAATGAAATAAAGGTTGGGCAGTCCAGCTGTTGACTGAATGCAACCATAAAGACGGATGACTGGAAAGACTAAGGAGCTAAGAACTATTTGAAGCACTCCTGGAGTGGGAGTCTTGGTGACGCTTTAGCAGTGACTTGTTTAGGTTCCTGATGTTATTCTCCCACTGTGTGAATAAATAAGCAGACCTGGGCTGATGGAACACACCAGTCAAAGGAAGTTCCCACTGGGGCATATATATTCTGAAAACTTCCATAAATTGTTCTGTAATATGACAGTTTCCAATTATGGGTTTTCATAATAAGAGGCTTATTGGCAACCAGTAATGCAAGTTAACTGTGGAAACTTCTATTGCTTTTCTTGGCCCCTGTGCACTTCCTGAACAGTGTGTGCTTTGTCCCAGGTGTACCATTCTGGGCTTTGAAAGTGTGTCAAAACATGCACAGGGCTGAGACCCCTGGGAGCTGGCACTTGGAGCTCAATTGAAAGGAACAAAAAGAGAAAGTGAGGGGCTTTAGGCATGAACCCCAACATACTAACTCTTGATTGATTTGTTTGTTTCCTGCCTTGATGAGTTAAAGTGCTGATCACCAGCAAGAGATTTTCTTAGACACATGGGAAATGATTTTTACACAGTTCTGAACAAAGCTTCAAACCTATATAGCCTTGGGAGGTATAGGTATGCAAATACCTTGGATAGCCCTTCCAGTACATTTTGATTACTTTGCATTGTCAACCCACTTTCCTCTTACGGGCACGTGCGGGTACAGGCTTGTTAGGTTTGTGAAATGTTGAATAAGTCTTCAAAGAGTATCATTGCTTCCAGGAAATATGTTTTTTTGTACATACTTGTATTGTTTTTTTTAAAAAAAGGCAGTAATGGATAATACTTTGGGTTTGTGTGAGCCAGTGGTCTGGATTTGCTTGGCATTGCAGCTTTCAAATGATACACACTCAGCATAAGTAGATTCTTTTCTGATTACATGCAAGCACTGTGTAATAATTACATCTTTTAAAATATATATTGATTCATGGTATTGTCTTGAAGTTGCAAATAATCCAAAAACCTGTCTGCTTCTTTGCATCACATACAAACTGGATATCTTTTTGCAGTAGTTTGCTTAAAATGCAGTGATTTCAGAGAATCATATCTTTGAAGATGTAACCTTACGTTGCTCTCTTCCTCTAATCCACCCCTCTTGAGTGATTTATTCTAGGACTGTGCATCATAGGTTTTGTCCTGGCACCCATTCCTGTAGTGTTGCAGTGCCTGTCCACATTACCAGAAAAAGATGGCTGGGAAACAGTTTTTTTTTAAAAAAAAAGTTAAATCAAAAAGAAAAGAACACACACACAAAGAAAAGAAAACCAGTTCCAGTTAGTAGAGAGGGTTTTGCTGCCAGTGTGGATGGGGCATAATTTGATTTAAATGACTTTTGAAAAACAGTTCTCAAAATTGTTCCATGCGTTTTCTTCCTGGCTACTGTTGAAAATATGGAGCCGAATATTTTCTGTGATGTTTCAAACCAATATGTTCTGGCAACCTCATAGCTGGGCCCTGTGCATTACACTCTTGTTTCCAGTTCACTGTGGCCTGGAGTGCAACACACAGCTCATGAGATGCACCAAAGTGGGAGGTCTTGCGAGGAGCAGGCAATGCAAAGACTCAAGGTACAAGGAACATTTCACTGGGGTCCAGCAGGGAGGCTGCCAGTTTTAAGGGCCTCTTTTATGAAAAGAGTTTGCTTGTAGGAGATGGAGGAACTGTGTGTGCCTCATCAGATTTTGTGAGCATATAGGAGAAGGTTGATTCCTGGGTGTTGTTAAAGGCTGGATGCTGAACTAGATCTTTTGCACATCCCTGGGGTCAAACTTTTCTCACTAGAGAGTTTTGCTGTACAGATGATGGGCGAGCTAAGTATTCATCACTGCTTTAAGTGTGACAACATATAGGTGCATAAAAGAATAGTGTGTGGTTTGGGAAGCCATGGCTAGGACACAGGTTGTTTGCTGTATTGCATCTGCTCCAGGGACTCCTATGTTTTGGAGAATGTGTGTGGGAAGGTCAGTGCAATAGCAGTAGGTATTCTGAAAATAGAGCCTGATGTTTCAGCACCAAATCAAATCCCGGGGGTGGCAGCAGGAGTGGAAAGTGTGGAAAAAGTTTGTTGATCTGTTTATAATACTACACAGCTCTTTGTAATACTATTGGGAGTCCTTACCAGGTTGGCTTGTCTACAAAGGAGATTGTACAGTGTTCCCTGCAAGCAGGCACAGGGACACTGTCCTTCCCTGTGTCTCCTTGACAGTGTTACCCTCAGCATGTCTAAATATCACAGAGCAGTTCTGAACTGTGAATCCCCTCTAGCCCAGAGAGATACCTCTCAGAGGTATTCCCAAGTAATCCTTGGGAAAGGTTGTACAGACCTACCAGGGGCCTATTATGAGCCTTTACCAGCTCTACTTTCAAAGCAGCTTGGGGCAAGAGGTCCCCTTTGAGCCCAGATATTTCCTCTGCAGGCTGCAGAGCGGCTCCTTTTTTTGAGTTTTGGAGTGGTGTGATCCACGACACTGGTGCCACGGCACATGGGGTGTCTGCTCTGAGCAGGGAACAGCTGCTTCTAATAACTTTTTCTTTTCCTGCTTCTCACCAGCTGTTAGAGGGTACAAAAGGCAGGAGCATACAGGTGGAGCTGTTTAATTTATCTTGTTAGGAGAACCGATGAAATAAACCTGAGGGAAAGTTGTCCTGATCCTAGGACTGTGTACCCTACAGGCAGCAGTGCAAGAGTCAGACTTGGGAGAGATGGGTCTGGGGAAACTACAGAGAGGTGGCAAGAAAGGAGGGAAGGCAGGAGTAGGTAGACTTGAGGAGAGACAGGGGCAGAGGCAACTGTCTCCTACTCAGTGATAATGAAGTGTTGATAAACATTTTTGGAAGCAGACTGTAGGTGTGGGATGAGAGCCAGGGCAATGTGAGCAGGAAGCTTTCAGAGGCAAATGATAGGTCAGAGACCAGATACGGAGTGGAGATACATGGTGAGGAGACACTTCTTAGTTTGGCTTTAGGATTCAGAAAGGTCAGTCTTGAGAATTTTCCCTGTTGATGCTTTTCCACTTGTTATTCTGTTTATTTGTGCAAGATTGTAGGAGAAGGACATGAGCTGGACTTGAAGGGAGCACACTGTAACCTGTGAAGTTTAGGTACAGCCTGAAGCACAAAGAGAAAATGAGTGAAAAATTCAGGAATGAGATTTATTGGTGGAAGCAGGATGAAGTAGTGAGAAAAGGTAGCTGCTTGGAGATATGTTTGGGTTTTTTTTCCCCCTGCAGTTAATTCTGTTGTGCAACTGCCTGACAAGCATGGATGCAGAGCTGTCTGCTGTGTCTGCTCAGGCTGGACTAAACCTGGATGCTCAGCATGATTACTTGAATTAACTCTGCAGTAAAAACTCACTTTGCAGGTTAGTCTGAGCAGAGAGGATGCACAGTGCTAGTGAGGGCAGGGGAGATGGCTTTGGGGATTCAATAGGTTTGATGGGCATATTGCAGATCTGTCTCTATATTTTCTTTTGAAAACACATGCATTAGATTTCATTTGTTTCTCTCCCACCTCTCACCTACTGCTGTGGGAGCGAGTCAGAGAAGGGGTCTAAAAAGTTGCTGTTTCCAATGAGGCTTTGAGTACTCGGATCATTTAACCCTTTGAATCCACAAGCAGGGTGGCTTTGTAGTGACTGCTTTGTGACATCTGGGAACAACAGAGCACACTGGGTAGGAGCAAGTAGCCTTTTCCTAATCAAGAGGGAGATATTTTAGTTTGGATGTTTGTATGATTAATGCATCCAATGTGATGCCTGGAATGTACACTATAGTGTGCTGTTCAACATAAAATAGCTGTCCTGTGGGCTGTTAGCAAGTGTTTCTAGTGATTTAGAATTAAAAGATTGTAAAAAAAAAAATAAAATCCAAACCACAACACCCACTCCCCTTGCCCCAGTCTAACCTTACTGTTACTTTAAAAGTAATGCTGTAACTGCTCCTTACTGAGACTAGTCACCTTTACTGAGTTGCCAGAGCTGTTTGGTGTACGTGGGATTACAAAGAGAAGGAAGGGTGATTGGGACAGGTGGTTTTTCTCTTATGGGAAGTGCCATCCTTTATCCAAGAAGGAGCTAGAGCGAGCCAGACTTTGTTTGGTTGCTCTTTTCAGAAAAGCAAAGCTCTTCCTTGCAATATTTATGGTAGCTTGGCTCTAGCATCTATGTATGAGCTGTGACAGCATCCTCATGTTAGCCAGGCTCCGTTCCTACTCCCTCATGAGTGAACATTAGGGAACCGGCTTTTAAATGAAGCCTGTTTAATATGGCAAAAGCTGGGAGGCTAATAGATGCAGGTGTTCGCAGTATTGGTATGAAATGTGGTGTTTGTATTAGTGTTGTGGTAGCAACCGTCTTTTTAATGGTGAGATGGTAATTTGGTCCAAAGTCCCTGTTTTCAGCTGTCTTGAAATAACCGCTTTCAACCTGTTTCTGTTTCTCAAACTTGTTGCTTAACTAAGGCTCAAGTGCAGAGAGGACCAATGACTCTGACCTAAACTTTGTCTCCCTACCCCAGTATTGAGCATAATAACTTGTATATAGCTAAAGCAGAACTTGTGTTTGACCAAAGTACTTTTTGGAAGAAAGGCATCTTACCTTGGCTTGCAAACCACAGAAGGTAGACTTGGGCTGAAGACCTTAATTCTTTTATAGCTGTTCCTATGTTTAGTCCTCCCTGTTTAATGTGAGCTCCCTACCTGCTATGAATCTGTCTTCAGCTTCCACTCGCTGGTGACTCTACTGCACCTTTCTGTAGCAGTGTGAGGAGCGTCTTTGTGCATTGTCTGTCTGTCCCAGTGAAGAGAGTTACCATTAATGGCTTGTCACTTCTAAAATCTTTTGGATAGGTTACACATTTTGGGTTTGATTATTCATGAGGCATTTTGCTGGGTTTTGACTGTCTTACAGAGGTGTTGCGCTATATCTCCATTCTTCCCCAGTATCCTTATGAAAACACTCTTTTTAATACAAGCATTTTGAGTGAGATGAAGAAGTCCATCATTATTGAATCTGTGTCCAAAACAGCTGTAGTGAAGATGATCCTGCTTCCTCACCTGCAGGATACTTTCAGTGAAGGAGGTCTCTGTACACAAACTTCTGTTGAAAACAGAAGTTTCTTCTGTGGAAAGTTTTTAGTTATGCAAGGTGCATCCGTCCAACTGTGTCTAGTCCAGCAGTCATCCATGTCTCATCTTCAGATATGTGAGGATTCATGGATTGCTTGTAAGGATCAAAGATGAATAAGGAAGAAAAGCAAACCTATTGGCATCAGGCTTAAACACTTTGGGGGCTTGGTGTATTTATTGGAAAAAGTCTGAGGGTTAATAGCTCAAAGATGATTGAAAATCACTGATCTGGTTCAGTAGTTTCAGATTATAGACTAATATATGAGTTGGTAGCTGTTGCCATTGAGGAGGCAGCAACAAAAACACTATACCTGATCTGAGAGTAAACAGGCCTGGGCTTTGTCCCTGTGGATGTGAGGCTTAGGTGGAAAGTTTGTGAAAAGCTTGGAACTAACAGGGTGGATATAAGATTGCTTCTGGCAGAGAAAGCAGTTTCTCCTGCAGCTCAGGAGGTAACCTTTGTGCTTTCAGATGCACAGATTCCTGGTTCAGTTTCCTTTTGGAACAAATTCCTCCTGAGTGAGGACAATTGTTCATTTGATGGCTACTTCAAGACGGCTGGATGCAGCGAGGTAATCACTCTGCTGTCCAGATTGTACGTATCCATGCCAGGATGTTCTTGCCCACTGGCTGTTTTTTATTATATTTATGGTTGAAATGGGATTTTCATTCAAAGATCTTGTGTTCGGTCAGCTATGACTTTACAAAACCAGTCACTGTGGGGCAGAAACTTGACACTTGTTCAGTGATAGATGTTTGTTTAAAGTTGGAAGAAAACTTATTCAGCCACTATCTTAAGGATCAGACATTCAAATAAGCAACTGACTTTCATAAAAATGCTTAATAAAATATTTTTCATTATTATTAAAGACCATATGAAAAGAATACAACTATAAGGTTGACATTTGACTTCCCAGGTCAGGAAGTTCAGGTCCTTTAAGGTGCTTTAACCATGCATCCTGGCATGTTTGCATGGTAGTAGGGTCATACATTTCATGCATATGCAGCAAGGGGGAATCCCCTCCTGGGTCCATGCAGAGTCAGCTGCATTGGCAGAGAATGATGCTCTGTATTGCACACAGGACTATGTGACAGACTTAGCCAATTGTGTATTTAACTTACTCTGCACCTCTGATAAGTACTGATATGTTCTAGCTGTATGCATTATGTCACGTATGAGCTTCAATGGCATGATAAGAAATAGGAGAGTGCAATATCATCAGTTTCTGGTTTCCAAGACGCTACATGTAAGAAATGCTTATTCTGTCATGGTCAAATTTGCTGCTGCTCATATACAGAAGAATCCTGCTCTTTGGAATCTGTGTGATGAGCTCATGTTGGCCAGCAACTCTGATCATCTTAAATGGAGTAATTGTATCCATTGAGCTCCTGATTTTGTAAAGTCTTATGCAGCTTTCCAGTCTTGTGATGTACAGCTTCTCTAAATTTTTGGTGTGATGTAAGAAATCTTGGGTGAAATTCCCTGTTCTGTTCTGTATGAGGTCAGCCTAAATGATCTGTCTTGGCCTTAAAAAGAAAACAAATCCTATCGCCCATGCTTGCCAGCATCTGGACATTTTGCTACTCCACACTGCGTGGAGGTTGTGATTTTGTGGACTCTGGAAAACTTTACTTAAAAATTCATTTGCAAATCCATAAGGAAATGTGTGACTGGGGGCTTAGGTAGTCACAGCTGGAGTACCATGCTAGCTAGCGACAGCAGTATGTATCCTCTAGCTTGGGGAGAGCACGGTAATTTTAGCA
Organism: Elanus axillaris; assembly: GCA_026212715.1. Taxonomy (NCBI): domain Eukaryota; kingdom Metazoa; phylum Chordata; class Aves; order Accipitriformes; family Accipitridae; genus Elanus; species Elanus axillaris. Next base: position 31,494,104 of record JANZLQ010000089.1, read on the forward strand.
TATAGCATTTAAAAAGAAATCTGTATCTGCTGCCTTTTTTAATGCAACGTAAACTCTTCAAGCATAAGCTTTTCAGTGCTACATCTTTAGAGAAGCACTTCCTGTCATTCAGATATATTTGATGTTGTTCGCTGCATTACCTATAGAAAGGTTTGTAATTTAGCACCTGAAACACATCTCACACTCTCCAAAGAATGACTTGGAGAGAAAGAAATTCAGGCAAAGCCTGAAGGGGTTGAATAAAATGAACTCCTGCTGCAGTTGCACACTTGCACACATCTGGTGCAATTGAAATTTAAGAGCTGAATACATCCACATCTGACCATGGTAGGGTCCAAATGTTACTGTTGACACTGGTTTTCTTTTTGGATAGGCACACTGGCAGTCACTAGTGTGTGGAGCCTTGTCAGCTCTCTAATCTAATAGACTGTTCTTGCCCAGACCATTGTGTGTCACTGTTTTATGTACCAAATGTAGCCAGGTTTAATAATCGCCATTTTCCTACCTTCTGCCAAACTTTCTCCTTTTTTGTCACAATTTAATGTTTGAGTCAAAATCTGCTATGGTAACAAATTATATACATATTAAAAAATGGAAATAAAGATGGAAAGCAGAGTCACAAAAGGTAACAAGAGTTCAAAGTAATGTCATCTGAGGTTTTTTTTTTTAGAGACTTGAATTCAACCCCATTTTAAAATTGATTTTGTTTCTGTTATGTATTGTGAAAAGATTACAAAGAAATGGGTACTGCTTGAAAGCATGACTGTAGCTTTGTATATGTAAAATTGTGAAAGTCTTCCCTGTACAGGTCTGATTTGATCTATTTGCTTTTTAGTTACTAAACAATAATTCGTGGAGCTTTTTGGATTGTATTTTTCTTACTTGGAATGGTTGTCTTCAGCTAGGACTTGTTGAGGCTATTTATGCTTATTTCTAGTGACTATGTCTATCATATAAAGTATATTACCAGAAAGTTGGGGGGTTTTATTGCATTTTTTAAAGGCCCTTTGCTTGCCTTGCTGGTGGCATGAGTTGCTACTGTCATTCACTGGGTTAGTGATGCTGAGGACTGGCGACCTTGGAGGAGCATGTCCAGGGAGTTGCTTGCCTGGTGAACTCCAGCACCAGCTGGAGAGGAGCTCAGCTGCTGGGAGGGCATTCGAATGGGGTCACCCAGTTTCTTTGTGATTTTAATGTTTAGTAGCTTATTTCTTATTACATGCTGGTTTGAATCTTGCACTGAAGTACCACAGCTTGAGTGAAACTTAAACATTTTTGAAACTAAGACCTGGATCTAAGTTCCAGGTCCAGGTGGGTGCTTGCAACTCGCTATTGGTTGCATGAAGGATGCCAGTAAAGGCATATGTATCCAAGTTATCAACCATTTTAATCATTATATCCTGAGATGGAGCAGTTTCTGCCTTTGTCACATGCAGTGAGGGATGCCATCCAGGTCTGGTGTGTACCTTGCTGTTGCTGGGACATGGTTTCTTCATGATTTTGTTTGATGTGATTAGACATATGGTTTCTCCTCCCCCTGTGCCATTGCTGCACTAAAGTGGGGACAAACCCATAGCAATGGTCAGTTACTTATCTGAATTATCAGTAGTTAATGGTTAAGTAATTTGTACTTTAATTGAGTTTATTCCTCTTGGTAATTTAATTAGGAGATTTGTATAAGTAACAGCAATAACTAAGTGCCTTTAACAAAAAGACCAGAGCCTAAAATAAGTGTAAAGCTTGGTGCCTTACCAAGCTGCCCCAGTCCAGTTACTCTGCAGGTCACAGGGCACTGTGTTCTCTGGTCTGTACTTTTTCAGTCTGTTCCTAATTGTGTGTTGGGGAGCTGTCCTGGAGATGTGCTTTGACATGAACCCAGCATTCACTGGAACTGCTTGAGTTTTGGGACTTCCCAGGATGATTAGTGTATCTTGGTGAACAATGGTCTAAGCAACTCATTAAATTGTAGTGTATCCTCCTCCTTCTCTGTGCTTACTCCCAACTTCTGGAGAGCCGATTAGAGGCTTGGCAGGAACTGTATGGTTATGCTCTAGATACGCTTTGGATACATTATTGTCACAGTTGAGGTACTGCAAAAGCCATGCCGTTCCCATCTTTATCCTAGTGAGGTACCTCTTTTGATTGTGCAATATCTGTGGCTAATTACACAGCGATTGCAGTGTGCCACCAGCCACCCACAATTCATTGTCAGCTCCTTGGGGATGCAGATGAAAAAGGAAAGAGAATGTTTTCTTTCTTCAGTCCAGTGATTTAGCTTACCTTTTTTTTTTTTTCTTTTTAATCCTCTGCTCCTTCAGGTAATAAAGCCAGATGGTGGTGACAAAGAAACAGAAGCCACGCATGAATCAGATGTCCCTGAGGATATGTTGGGGACTTGCATTCCTCAAGAGACAGCAAAAGGCGATGCTGAAAGTCCGGATGTCATTATAGAAGCTCAGTTTGATGATAATGATGCAGAACATGGACAAGACCATTTGAAGGATATGTTGACTGATGACATTAAGAAACTTTCCCTGGATACTGGTGAAAAGGGTGAGTAGATCAGATTGCAGATTTAAACCTTTATTTGAAGAAACTGTTGAAGTATTACTTTGTTGCCTTGCTTTGCTGCAAGATATAAAATACAGGCATAAAAGCTTAATGCCTTATCATTTCTATCCCTTTCTGCTAAACTGCCTTCATAGTTTTGAATAGATATTAAGGACTGGGTTTTATGTAGTTTTGATTGATGCAAAGTAAATCTGTGAAACAGAAGTCACACCTTTAGATTTGCAGTTCTCGGGGCTGTCTGGGGACTGCTGGTTGCCGTTTAATTCAAGATGCTGCTGTAGCAGTTTCCTTCATTGCAGCTTGGCTGGCCAATCTGTGTGTCTCAGTTTGGGGATAAGAATATATTTCCTTGGGGGCAGTTAGGTTTGTTGCTGTTTTCAAACAGTTGACTTATGAGCAACTTAAAGATTTGGTCCATTTAAAAAGAAAATTACACTAAAACCTAAAGCCAATTATGCAATCTGTTTTGAAGGCAAACCTGTTTTATTCTGATTCTGAATTCCATCCAAACCATCAAGTGTTGCTTGGGGCAAAATAAAATAGGCTCCCTGTCCCAAACTATGCTTATATTGCTCTTTGCATGTCTTTTCTAGTACAAAATCCCTTCCTGAAGAGCTGTGTGTTGAAAGGATTCTGACAACTGGTACATTTAACATGTCCCTTCAGCTGCTGGTGAAAAAATTTTCAGGACAGATATTCTGGTGTGTTCCTGATACATGCCCCCATTGTCCAGAAAAGTTGGCAGTAACTTAGGACATAAGTAGTTGTTAGTCTCTGACAAATCTTGGTGGTGGTTGTAAAGCTGTTCTATTTAATACCTCCTGTTTTCCTGAGAGATTGCTTTTGAAGATGCACAGACCTCTGCCTATACTGTTGCTAGACTTCCATTTTTCACACCCATCTGTTAAAACTGGAAGTAACATTTGAGTGGAAGTGTTGTAGTTTTTAGGAGAAAACACTGGTTTCAGCTCTTGAATGGAGCTGCCATCTCACCAGTTCATGATGTTATTTCCTTCTGGGTCCCTCCACTGTCTTTGAGTTACTGCCAAGGTATGTGAACCAACTTTCATCTTGTTCCGTTACTTTCCAGCATAGGGCTTGAGTTGGGAGTTACTCATCTTGTCTGTGGATGTTTTACACAGCTAGTTATTAACCTCATCTTTTTTGCAGTCTTGGACACTGTGTTGTAGCTGCACACTGTTGAGCTGCCACTTTGACTTGACAATTCTAAATCTTCTAAAATGCTCCTGAGTCACCTGTTGTGTCTGTTGCGTTTCTGTTGGTTTTGACAGCAATGCCAAATTAAAATCCAGAGAAATACATTCTAGTATGACACCAGCATCTAAAATAAATACAGACTTGAGCCAATATTTTACTTTACTTGTATGACTCTCTTTTAGTGTAAAAGCTTGATGAGAGTTACTTTTCTTGGTGCATCATAGTTCTTCGGGATGCTCTGGAGTGACCTGTGTTGGAGGTTATCAAGTCACCTCTTAAAATCTGTGCCATCTGAGTGGTTTTTGCCATTTAATTCTATCTTTGGAGAATATTTGTAGGGCAAATGTTAGATCAGCTTATTTTCTACATGGTTGAAATCCAACCTATTTTTCCATTGCAGTTGCCTAAGCCAACTGTTTTCTTTTGTTTTGAAGGCCTTTCCGTGTTCATCCTTAACAAGCCTTGTGGCTGGCGTGGGTGTGCCAGTTAGATTTCTGCTAAGTTTGTATTTTGCTATCGCCTCTTTTAATAGTTGCTTCAGCTTCTTTGGCCATATAACTCATATGGATTTTTCTCTAGTTTCTTCTTGCTCTGCTTTTTAATGCCCTCCTTTTTTTATGCATATAAAGTTTACGATGCTGCTTTTTCTGAAGGTGTTTTTGAGCAGTTGATGATTGCTTTGGCTTGTTTCCTGTCTTTCATGCAATTTCTCATATCATCACTTACCCAGATTTTAAGTCTTGCCTGGAAAACAGATATAGTTATTCTAGCATCAGTGATAACTGTCATGAAAAAAGAAAAGATCCTGCCAAATTCAGCCTTCACAGGTGTGGCTTTTTAACAGCACCAAACATACAGAACTTAGCCTTAGAGGATAATATCCACGGGACTTCCTAATGCCATCCACTGGAATGTGGTACCAGCATTGGGAGGCAGAGTGCTTTGCAGGGTTGGATTGTAGTGAGTGGAAGTGCCCTTCCCTGTGTAACGTGGGCCTCTCCTGGGAGGGCTGCTTGGCTGATGCTGCCTATTGAACTTTCCTTTCAAGCTAACTGCCTGTGGGCCTTTTCTTTTATGTTACATCCCTTCTGCTGGAAACAACTACTGCAGCAAAACACAGAGGGGTGGATGGGAGGTGGGATCCCATGGGGGGATTTCTTGCTGACCCACCATAACCAGTGCTTTACTTACTTTTCCTGAGAGCGTTCCTTTGTAGGGTTTATTACACAGGCTCATTGCATGGCTGTATGCACAGAAGGGAGCAGCAGAAATAATGTGTGGCCAGTGCAACTCTTAAATGAACACTTGTAGTGGGCTTTCTTCTTTTTTCCCCTAACATAAGGAAGTCTGAAGGTTTCAAGATGGACAAAGATGCCATCGAGGGTATCATATTTAATAAAATAAAATGAAGAAACAGTCTGTCATGCTCTCATGTGCACTTTAAGCATGTATGTATATGCATACATATATGTGTATATGTATAAAAAGATCTATCTATATATAAGACCTAAACAAAATACAAACTAAAAAAAACCTCACCAGATTTCTCGGGGTGAAAAATATCCATGGCTACTCTAATAGAATCAGAAGTAAATTTTACTCATTCTGGGGCAAAAAGAACAGAGACAGCGCTCAAATCTTTGTGCCTATACACAACCTCTGTAGATTGCTGCCTCTCACTTGCAAGATGGCTTTTGTCCTTTCTGACAGAGGAGTAGAATTACACAATATCTCTGTTGCTGGCTCATTTGTTCTGCTACTGATGGTCAGAATGAGCCATGAAGAATACAAGTAGATATGTCATTTGAATAAGAGCACTCTGGGTTGCACTGGGAGTGCAGGCTGTTTTGGTATCTTTTCTACCCTGGCCTGTGTCCCATCCCTTGTTGTGGCTCTGTTCCTCTTGAGAGCACAGTCACCCCCTCCATCTCTAGTTACACACTGGGGCAAAGAATTTGGGGTTGGCCCTTGCTGTCAGAAGCTGTGAAGCATGAAACATTGTGTACGCTGATTAAGGCCCAGATTTGAGTGGAATGAATTTCCCTGAAGTCATTGTATGTTGGGCTTCCTATGCCTCTGTAGAGCTTAAAGCAAACTGGTATAAATTGTTATGCATGGGACTGCAGGCTGAATGAGACTCAGGTGTTGAATCTGTCTTCACTAAGTGTTGCAGTTGAGAGCTGTGCTTTCTGCCCTTCTCTTCCTAAGACCCCAGAAAGGATGGAATAAGCAAGAGGGGAATCCACAGAAGTGAAGAGACCATCACATTCAGCCTAATTCTCAGCCTGTGTACTTTCTGGAAGTTCCTGTGCTTGTAAAAGTGTGTCAGTCTTGCTTTGCTCAAGGGTATTTAAATAAAAGTTCATAACTGGTTTCACTCTGCCAGAAGCTGTCCTGGTCAGATGAGTTTGCTCTGCTTTTCTGAACTCTTCATGCAAACCAGTTGGTTAAAGATTATCTTCAGAGAAGTCTCTGATCTAGGAAGTGATGAGCCATTTTCCTCTCCAGCATGCTGTTCTACACAAAGAGCAATATTGTCCTGTTCCAAAGTTAGATTGTCTTAATGCTAAGTTTTGGTGATTGGACATAGGGCTTTTTAGCAAAGTTAGAAATCTCTTTCCTCTTGTGTTTTCAGCTGTATTTCCAAGGTGTAAATATCTCTACACACTAAACAAACTTTGTCTCTGTTTTTTTTTCTTTACAAAGACAGCAAGAATGGGCACCTTGAAGAAAGTTTCTCAGCTCCCTTACTAATGTCCTTCAAACCCTCTCTGGGGTTTCTATGCCCTGTTGAAATACAGGCAAAGAACAAGGCAGTAGCATCCTAGCACTAGTCTGAATGATAATGTGTACACAGAAAAGATTAATTCTCTCTAGTGCTTGGTACTGACATGCAAGTCCTCTGTGTTTTACCCTGAGACCTCAACTTATTCTGTGTTACTGCTATCCAGAGGAGTCATCTGCCAGTTGACATGACCTTTGCAATGTCTGTAATTATTTTCCTTAATCCTCATTCACATTGACTACTGCAACAGAGGTAATGTAACTTTTATCTTATCACTTAGTACTGACCTAGAATACATTATTTCTGTGACTTGTCACTGCAATAGAAGGATTTTCCTTATATTCCATTTCAATATGTAATAAAAAATAGAAACTTCTCTGTATCCTCCCAACCCAGGGAAAGTGCAAAATGTTCTGTACAGAATACTTTATGATGCTCTATCCCTACACAGACTTGTGTGTCACATGAGTTTCATACAAATACGAGCTGTCTCTTGTTAAATATTGGAATCGGATTGCTCTGATAAAGAAACACCAGCAATTGAACAGTAGCAGCTTCTTGTACTCTTGAGAATGGCAGCTGTGCTCATAAAAGTGCCTCAGCCTTTCTTAGCGAAAAGATATTCAAATAAAAATTCATAAAACTGTGTCACTATGCCAAAAGCTATCCTTGTCAAACTAGTTTGTTCAGCTTTTTTCGACTCTTCCCACAAGAGATCTTACTTTACCAGATACACAGAATATCCTTCTTCCCATGGCGTGGCTCACAGAAGTCATCAAGTTGGTGGACTGGTGGCCCTGGCAGCAATCAGATAGTTGTGTTTGTTCAGGATTTCCACTTACACCTATACTTCTGCAAATCAGAGTTTGAATATGTGAATGTCGGAGGCTTGCTTACTGCCTTGACATAATGAATTTTGAATAGCAATAGCTCATTTACAGGCAGAGTAAACTGACAGCTAACTCAGCCAATTGCACAATGGAAAATTGAATCAAATAGCTGATGGTTAATAGGTAGAGTCAAGAGAATTCTGGTTGGAGCTGCTGCAGAACTTGCTCCTGTCTCCTTGTCTGTTCAGCATTGCCCAGGTGGATGCTGGTTGATCTCTTTTCAAGTCAAATGTAACTGTCAGTCTCTAGAAGCCCTGGTAAGGTAAAAATTTATAACCTACAATTGCTTGGTGTCCACACTGCTACTGACTGGAGGCTGTTACTGAGTATTTTGGGATTGCTTGGCTGAACAGAAGTGGTGGCATTTGGTAACTTCACCACATAGTTGTGTGATAACACATTAAGCCATTCTTTTCTCAAGATGATGCTGTAGAGCCAGTGCTAAGAAAGGTTTTTGGATCCTTCTAGCAAAGAAAAAAAAAAGTATTTGTAATTTAGAGTTTAATCACTGTTTTGCACTTCTCCACCTTCTCATGCACTTCCATGCCTCCGCCTGTGCTTTTGTGTCCTTTCCCTCTTCTTTTAAGCTTGACAAGGTGCCTACCTTTCTTTTGTGTCTTCCTCTGGCACCTGGAGTCCTTCTGCAGTTGGCATTGTCTCATATTGGCATAGGCAGAGTTTAGAGAGATACTACTGTTCCTCTCCTTGGACAAGGCTGGTAGGGAAAGGATGATGGTGACGAGAATCTGGACCGCATGCTGTCCCTCTGCTCTGCGCAGGTTCCCCCTTCTTTCAGTTTAGCTGCCATTAAATCTCTGACAAACTTGGAGCCCACCAATGTCACTGGCTGCTGGAAGGAATAAATGTTCTCCCTCCTCTTCAGAGGCTCTCATTCACTCTGAGTGCTTTTAAGGAGTCTTCACGCTTCTTTCCTAGCCTGCAGCCTTCTGGAGATGGATTGTCTCCACTGCATAGCTCTTAACATTTCTAGGCCACAGCAGAGTGAAAGCTCACCAGGAAATCTTCTCAGTTACACGGCTTTTAATAGAAATCCTTGAGGTGGAACTGTCAAAAATCAGATCGGTTTCACTCTGCTGAAGCCTGGAAAACCCGCAGAGAAGCTGGAGCCGTTTCAGCTGCTTGAGACAGCTCTCTATTAGTTTATCCGAAGTTCATGTTTGCGGGTCTCTGGATCTAGCTCTTCTGGTTGTTGCTATAACTTTTCTTAAATGAGAGCATAGATTTCTTGAGGAGTAAACAGTATAGCAACTGAAGAAAAGTATACTACTGGTATTGAACAAATTGGGCTTCACGGTTGCATTGATTAAATGCTATGGGTTGAATAAGCTCCAGTTATTATTTTGTTGCACAGCTGAAGCCTGCAGTGGAAGTTAATGCTGGGAAAGCTTCTTATGCTGTTCTTCCCTAATGAGTTATCTTGACCCCCAAATGACTTCTTAAGTAAGACCAAAAAAAAGAATTACTTATGCAATCAGGTAACAGGTATTAGATTAAGTTCAGCATATTACCATATGTTCCTGAATTCTCCTGTGTTTCTCCTTTGAGTTACAAGTTTAGGTCAAGGAAGTGAGAGGGCATGATACTGAGCATGAATGGTGGGTGTGAAGATAAACATTAATTAGAGTATGGTCATTGTTAGCAGCAAGGTTTCCAGGATGAATCAGGTTAGGTTTCATTCAGCTAACATATTTTCCATGCAGTAGTAAAATTGGACACACACACTTTAGGAACAAATGCACAGGCAGGAAGGAAGAACATTAAGTAGATAGGCAAAATACTCAATGGAAATATTTTTGTAACACTTCAATTTTACTTGCTGTTAATGTAATAAAACTGTATTTATGTAGACTGCAACACTGCCTGATTTTTTTGAGGTTTAATTCTGTTGCAATAAAGCTTCCAAGCCCCCTGTGACTGGCAGCTTCTCAAGGACATGAGAGGGCCAGGAGGCCTTGAGCACCCGTGCTGTGGTTGTAGTAATGTTGTGGGGCTACTGAGACAGCTACGATTTTATCTGTTGGGCTGGATGGCAGCTTCCCCAAATGACATTGAATCTTTGTTGTGGATCAGGCTTGGAGGGTTCTGTTATGGATGCACAAATAACCGAATCCAACAGAAGTTAAAGCTCAGATTTATTCTTCAGTAAGAATTGGTTAGAAGTCCAGTAACGTTTTATAAAACCACAGGCACGATGGTGTAAGAGGAATTAGTACTGCACAGGAGACTTAAGAATCCTTGAGATTTAATATGATGGCTCAAAACGCGCGTATCCCTCACCTGCAAGCTGAGGGCTCTCTCCCTCAGGAGTTACTTCGGGTGGTGTCCAACCTGAGGGGGAGTCCCCGACCTCAGACCTGCTGCTCCCAGGAGGACTGATGCCAACGTGTCCTCCAGCGGGATGCCAGTTATACCCCTGTCGAATCTGACTGTGGTCATTAATCCCTGTTGGCCAAGACAGTCACTTCAGTGTACCTGGCACATCTCAATTGGCCAGTTCAAATTTTAAGCTGCGGCCTCCAGGGTTTAGGCTTTTTTTTCTCCTTCCCCTTCTCCCTGCCTGGAGGAGTTTCATTTCCTGCCAGCAGGATGCAGGAGGGGGGACGGGGACAGGGACAGACGGACGGACGGATGATGTAATGCCACAGGTTCTAAGGAAAATTGACGTTCCTGTCTCATCACTCTGCCATCTCCTCTATCCTTCCTTGTGGAGGTGGCTAAATGTAAGTGAATAATTATATGTTTGGCTGCGTTGCATGTGTAAGGAAGCCAGCCTTTGCTCTGTGTTATTGCAGATGCTTGTCTCTGTGCTGTATACATCCATTATTATGCCTTTCCTCTCCCTTTCTGAGGGTCTTCTGCCTGTGTATCTTCAAAAATCTTCTTGCTAATCGTCTGAGTCTCCTGGTTCTCATCTTCGCTGTGCCATTGGACACGCAGGTGTGTGAGTTCAGGTGCTTAGGCATGAACAGCTGTGGCAGGGTGAGTCTGCTTAAATGAGTATTCAAAATGAACATCTCTAAGGAAGTTAGTCCTATTGATTAGACACACAGCTCTGTGATGAGACAACTTGGGAGTGCTACGTGGTTTGGAGCAGCTTTGCTTCTTACCTGCAGAGCCCTCTTGCATTGCACACAGGAGCAGTTAGGCTGATTTTGGACAGGCTGCATGTGTTAATTTCCAAAGCTGTTGGCTTAACGGTCTCATCACAGCGAACTACCTGTCTTCCCTCTATAACAGGCGGAAAGGTCTGTGTGTGCAGATAGAAATACTCACAAAGTACTGCTTCTTGCGTGATATTTTCCTAAGCGAGTCTTCTTATAGCCCATTTAAAATAAATTCCAGTTTTGGATAGTACCTGGTACCAAGTGAAACAGCACTTTCCTTCCTACCTTCCTTCTGGGTAGGGAGGAGAGGCTCTTCAGTCTGCTAGGTGAGACTTTTGAGAGAGCTCACTTGGACCTCTGTACTGTGGACTCCATGGGGGAGAAGTCTGCCAAGATCAGTAGAAGCTCAGAGCTCCTACCTCTGTAGGTATTGAAATAACTTTGTAGGAACTGAAATCATCCAGCTAGGGACAGGTGTTTCTAAGAAAACTTCGATCTTCAAAAAAAAAAATAAATTACATTTTGGTTTACTTGGTGAAGGGAGGACCAAGTATGGTGTGACCCACTGGTTCCTACCATCAGTTTTGCGTTCTGGAGGGAAAACCTTTTCTATGCCAATAAACATGGGTGGCAGAATGTGAAGAGCCCTTGTACTGTCTTCTAAACAGCAACAAGTTTCCTTCTTGTTGTCCCTAAAAATGAAGGTTGTAGCAGAATAGTGTAACCCAGGGAAAATCTGTGCATGTATTTGAATGCATCACTTTTTGGTTGAAGGGAGTTTTCATTTCCATGTCTCTTGTATTGATATAGACAGAACTTCTAAAAACACATCCCCTTTGAGTGTGACACACAATCCTCGAGATATTTATAATAAATTGGTTTGTTTTACACCACTTTCCTTATGTATTTGGTACTAAAATGTAATACGCTGAAAACTGCTTATTGAAGCAGATGTCAGAGAACCTAAGTGTTGTTACTTCATTAGTAAGTAGAAGACTGCTATTGAAAGGTTTACAGATGTGCTAGTATCTGAGCACTAAGCTGAAAAGCAATATTTTCTTTAAAAGCTTCATATCAATAAAGTTTTCTGATGGGATTCTTAGATATGCCTATGGAGAGTAAGCCAACTAACTTCTCAAGTAGATTTTTTTTTTTCTAGCAGAAGTAGCAAACATCAAACTGTTCTTTTTAAAAACTTGTTTCTTTCCATCCAGGGAAGGAGATTTTTTTTTTCCAGTGAGTTGTTTTTGACATCTGAAACTACGATATATTTTCATTTGCAAGTGGATATTGCATCTTTAATTGTATTCTTTTTGGACAGAATTGCAAATTTCCACAGTGACCAATGCAAACTTAGTGAAAATGATTTTGGATCTGTCACAAGTAATCAGAATTCTAGTCTGATGACTTTTGGTCCACTTTGGCCACCTTTTAATGTCATGGTAATTTAATTGTAAAAGGAAATTTGGGGGTTTAAAAAGAAAAGTTTGACCTAGGAATGCCAGTCAGGCAAATCTAAGTGTGTACTGAAGCTGCCTAAACTGATCTCTTACAGAGGAAGGCAAATTCCAAGTGTCCTGGATCTACTTTGTTGGTAATAACATAACTAATTTCAGTTGCTTTTTGTATCTAGTGCCTAATTTTTTTTTAAAGTAGGACTATTACAGTTTTGGTTTGTCAGATAATCGCTGAAAGGAAAACACTGAGATTATAATGCAGTTTCACTGGATCCTAGTTGCTGAAGTGTGTTTGCACTGTAAGATAAGCTTATGAAATATTGCCTAAGCTAACATAGTAAATCTTTCTCAGAAAACATGTCTTTGTCCAGGGTGGAAATATTGAATGGTCATTGGATAACCACTGCAGTAAAGGGGTCAGAATAATTCATTTTTAGTTTGGCATAATGCAAGGAGTTTCTTCCCACCTCCCCTGCTCAAAATCCTGCTCCTCTCACAAGTTAACTCTCCTTTAGGATTGCCTCTGTGGCTCTGCCCTGTTGTGGGAGATGTTTGTGTCTCCCAGCTCAGATCTAGACCACCAGTCTCTGGTGGGGCCCTGATACCTCCCATCTGCCCGCCCACCAAGTTCCAGCTTCACTGGAGGGAAGAGGGATGTACGGTGAAGGAGAGAAACTGTCAGAAGTGTCTTTGGGGACTCAGGTACCAGACTCACATGGCAGATGATTGCTGTTGAGACTGAGGTTTCTGTGCCATAATTTGACAACTGAGACAGGTGGACATTGGATCTGGGTAGTTGTCCTTTCTGAGAAGAGGGGTTTGTCACAGGGAGTTTGTAACCCTCATTGCTGGTTCTGTGCTATTGTAGACCTCTGAGCATTAGATGTAGCCCCAGTGCCAACAAAATTTTGACTTCAAAAGGAGCAGCTACAAGCTATAGAGAAGTCTACATCTCTTGGCCACAGCAGTACAGAGTTGCTCGTGTCTCTTCCTCCCTGTCCTTTGTTCAGGAGTGTTCCCCATTAGTAAATGTATGTGATGACATTTTAGATACTGAAGTTAATTAAGAAAGATGGGTAAGAATAAATAGATAGCTGGGATTTGCTTCCTTCTTTCTTTCTGTTGATGGTATAGTTGTAGATCCCAGGCTCTGTCTGCTGGAGTCTCTAATAATCCTAGGATTTTTTTGGGAGGGATACTGAAACTGCAGAGACCGCTGAAGAAGAAAATACTCTCCAGCCAGCCAAAGGCCTCTGGTTGATGTAGGCTGTGAAGAAAAAAGACAAGTTCTACCATGTGCCGCAGTGAAGATTTAGATGCTTTCTGGTATCTGTACTGAGTTCCCATGGGGCTCAGCTTCAGCAGGATGGGGCGCAATGCCTGAGCCCTGCATGTTCTTCACCCCAGGCAAAGGAAGCCCTGGTCACCCATTTGCTGTGCTCCCCGTGACAGCTCCCTCCTGCTGCTTCTCTGCTTTTGCATGCATGTATGTGATGCTTCCCAAGGACCTCATTGCTGGCTCCATTTTTTTGTCAGGGAGGCTGCTTCACTGAAAAAATGCAAGAAACTTTTGGGAGAAATGGGAGTTGGAAGGATAAGTGGAAAGAAGTCAGTGCTAACAAGGGCATGTTTCTCGCGTGGCTCCTGGTGCTTTTCTTTCTTGCTTGCTGGACCTTGAGTCACTGCTGTCGTTCTGCTATGCTGGGAAAACAGCAAATGCAGCTCTTGCTTTTTACCCAAACATGTTTGAGTCTGGTTTCTCTTCCAACCACTATGTGCTGTTCAGTGGGGAGAGTTTACTCCAGTAAAGCCCTGGGCTTGTTGCAGGTGTGCCTGAAGCCATGGCCTTTGGAAGGCTACCAATGTCCCTCTGCCCCTGCCAGTGTTTCTTTGTCCCATATAGTCCTGTTTTTCGGCCTAGCTGTCTTTGTGGTTGACACACTGTAAACCTATGACTATTAACTGATGGCTTGAAAATTTATAAGAAAACAAAATGGCTCCTTGCTTTTATTCTTTAGTAACTGATTGCCTGGTATGACCTTTAGCTGACAAAGACCTTAGAGGAGGTAAGCAAATGAGGTGTGTAACTTGGGTATCTCCACTTTTTAAACTGTTTATTATTATCCGAGCAATTTTTTTCCGCATTTGTTTGTCACCATGAAACTCTGCGTGGTTTTATCCCTTAGTAACTTAGTAACTTGCCCTGGTTGTGGCAACTCTGAGTTCATTTCAGTAGGAGAAGTAAAAGAGAAATGGGTTAGCTGCTGCTACTACTGCTGCAGTTTTAGGAAAGTAGATTTTTATTTAATCCCCTGACTGTCTGTCATTCTCCTCTCGGCCTTGCTAGCAGTCAGTAAAGATAAAATAAAATTAAGGTCACTTAGATTCTTCTGAAAAAGATGATGTCTGGGGAGAGGCAAAGCCTGAAGACCTTTGTATCAGACGGCAAAGCTGGGGATAATTAACGGCATATGAGAACCAGAGTTTGTCATTAGAGTGATAGCTGTCATTGTCAAACGACTGCTGGGGTAACGTTGCCCGAAGGCAACCCAGGCCATCCATGGCAGCACCACCATCTGTGAACGTGCCCTCATGAAGGTGGTGCACAGCCGTTCCCCTCAGGGCAAGTTGCTGCTTCCCGCTGCCACCCCAGCTCCCCCCAAGCACTGGTCCCCAGTGCCTCGGTACTGACGGCAGCTGCAGCCTCCCCTCCTGCAGCCCAGCCCCCTTCATCCATCATGTCACCAGCAGCCTTAATCAAGGGTCCCTGCGGGACAGATGGGTGTCATCTGGGGGCCAGGGTCTGTGTGTCACCGCTGTTCTCCTTGAGGCTTTCTGGCATGCGTGAGCACTGTTGGCCTGCTGGGGTGCAGCCTTCAGCGAAACCTTGCTTTAGCTCATGTCTTCTAAGGGAAACAGTGACAGCTATGTGCCTTGAAACTTGCAGACAGTGCCACAGTCTCTCTTTCAGAAAGCAAAATTTCTTTTGAACAATTAAGGCCTGATTTTAGCACATGTGCTTGAGATGGATGTGATTGCCGTACAAGTGGAAGAAGGCAGCCATCTTCCATGAGCCCTTCAGACAAGAGCAGATGGATGTTTCCATCTGAAAAACGCTGTCAGAGCAGTAACCACAGGCTCTCAGCAAAGATGCAGCTCAAGAAGGGACAGGTCCCAGCCTTCTCCATGGCAAAGATCACTTTGGATGTTTGTAAACACTAAATGCATTCAGTGTGCCAGCCATCTATAGCAAACACTTCCAAACTCAGATACCTGAATATTTGAAAATTGCAAACTAGAAATTAGTTGGCAGTTGATTTAAATATTACCAGTATCTGGTCAAGAGATTTCAGCTGGAGGGAGCTGTTTGTCATATATAGCAATTACTTTCATAAGACTTTTTCATAATCCTGGTCCACAGCTGAAGAAGGTCAGCTTAATAGATATGGTTTCAGTTTCAAAGATAAACATGCATTTTATAACCTTGCATAATGTTTTTAAAGGAAATTAAATATTAAATGAATGTATGTACTTGAAGGAATACTTACATAATGTTAATGACTTCAACTAAGGAATGCCAGGAAATTCATGTAGTTCTTAGTATTTAATAAACAGAATGTATTTTCCACCATTTTGTTTATTATGGCTGGTGTAGTTCTACTTGTAAAGTTAGGATTTATTTTGATTTTTGTTGTTTTTCAGCAGATCTGCATGGTAAGCGAACATATATCTGCTCTCTGTGGTAGTCTGGAGAAATAAGAATTGCTTCATCCTTGGCTATTCTAACACTTGAGAAATCTTCTTCCTTTAAATAAGTCTACTCCATGCACTTTGTATTGTAGTTTTACAGCAAAGGCCCAACATGAATTTGTCATGGAAATGTGCTACAGTAACCGTTGTGTTTGTTTGATGCAGCGAAGGCTGTTGGGATCGGTGGTGTGCACAGAACAAAGCAAGATGATGGACCCGTGGCAAATGATCCCAGGCTCCTCCCAGATAAGTTTCTTCAAAGGACAGCCAAGGTAACTGTGGAGAATGACAAGCGAGCATGTGTGCGCTCCCAAAGGCTGAAGGAGACCAGCCCTGGCTTCCCTGTAGTCTCCATCTGTTGAACTTTGAATCTCATTCCCTGTTTCAAAGAGAGTAATTGTCCGATCTGATAAAAATCAAGTGTCTTGTTATTTTTACCAATTATCCTAGTTTAAATTCCCTTTGTTTGTTATGCAAAATTACTTAGCAAGATTCAGGAAAAAGATTGGATACTAATATGAGTGTCAGGATATCCAAAGTTGTCAGAATTAATTCTTACAGACTTTGGAAAGGCTACTAGTGCTGTTGGTTCAAGATTTGAGTCAATCTCTGAATGTTAAGAGACCAGAAAAGGACTACTGGGTCAGGCCTTTTCCACATTTTGTGCTTTCGCTTGCAGCCTCTGATTCTGGTCCCTGTTGTGGGCTGGGCTGCCCTCTGGTCTCATCCAGCGTGGCAATTCCAGCACTCAGAATTGCACAGAGGTGCAGCTCCTGAAACCTTCTGGAAGGACTCCTCTGTATAAGCTTAGGAAATCGGCTATAATATTTCTGTTATCCAGTGATTTATTATGGTCTACAAAAATATAGCCTGGATGAACACCTCTCTGGAACAATTATTTAGTGATATTGTAATTTATTATTCTTTTCAAAGCCATCTTGTATAAAGGTAAAATAACTCCTAACTTCAGAAAGCACAGAGAGGAGGAGAGACCTGCCAAATTCCCCACAGCACATCCTTTCCTGTGGTTAGCACTGGATCCGCCAGCGGCACCGTTTTTGGACTGGCCTGTTCTGTGCTAAATGTCGAAATCACAGGCCGAGCATACAAATGAAAGATTTTACAGGAGTTGCTTGTATGTTGTGGCTAATTCCCTGCATTTGGAAGCATCTGCTTCTTGTCTGGTTTTGTTCTGTAATCAAGAAAATTGCTGTAGAGAGCTAGCACTTGGAAGGCACTTAGCTCTTCTATAGCCATGAGCAAAATGGCAAAGAAAATACATTGTAAATAGGTACTTGGTTAAAAAATGCACACACACATATACACACACAGTGAAAACATGATATAGACCTTATGATTTTTCCAGATACTCTGCTAAGCCTCTGTATATCCCTATTCTGTTAAAGAAAGTAAGTTTATCTGAAGGTATTAACTGTAGAAAACTGCCTCTTCCAGGTGGTCTATATTTTGGAAAAGAAGCATTCCCGAGCAGCTACAGGCTTCATCAAGCTTCTGGCAGACAAGAACAGTGAACTCTTCAAGAGGTGTGCCATGTTCTCACCTGTGGACCACAGAGTGCCCAGGGCCTATGTGTCATTGACTGATTGCCCTCCAGACTTTGTGACCAGGCCTGAGGACTATTCAAATATGCTCTTCATCTGTCGCATAGTGGACTGGAAGGAAGACAGCAACTTTGCAACAGGGTATGTGGCTGCCAATGGAAGTAGAGGTGACTGAGATTTCTAGTCTGAGTTCTTGGTTTCACATAATTTGATACATGCAATAGAGGCAGGAATCTGTTAACAAGATGCTTGTCTTGTATCCCTCTGGTATTTGGTGAATAAACTGTGATGAGGCTGAGGATAGTTCATCACTAGTTAATCTCATGGCTACATAATGTTAGTTTCTTTTGGTGCTTGCTTCAGTGTGCTGGTACATCACAGCATTAATGAGCATACGATCTTTGCTCAGAAGTGCTTGCAGTCTAGAGGGAACACACAGAGGTACTTAGCCTGACCAGCACAAGCACCCTGGGGTGCTGGCAGCCTCTCATTCTTTCCTCCCTTTGTGCAAGAGTAGTACACAGTGTGTAGGCATTTCACTTCTGTCAGAGGAAAAAGATTAGTAGCTGTGAGGCTCATCTTTGGTTTTTAAGCCTTTACTGATAAGAAGTAGAAAGAAGTCACAGATTTTTGTGGTTTTAAATTTGCATTGTGTGATGGGTTGACCCTGGCTGGATGCCAGGTGCCCACCAAAGCCGCTCTATCACTCCCCCTCCTCAGCTGGACAGG
>JANZLQ010000089.1:31512290-31555663 GCA_026212715.1 Elanus axillaris
CTACCAATGCAGAACACAGCACTATGAGGGCTGCTATGGGGAGAATTAATTCCATCTCAGCCAGACCCAATACACATTGCTTCAAGGAAAGATACTAGAAATCGAGAGAAGATTCATTCACTCCTGAAACACATGCAAAGGGTGTTGCAGTCTCTGCATTTCAGGAGGCACTGTAAAGCCATTGCTGTCCATAGTTCAAGTTGCAGGCAGTGCCATAAAGGAGATTTTAAGCCAGGGCTACACAAATGACCTATGCTGGGCTGGATCTAGATTGCAAGTTCATTTTGCCTCTCCACAAGGAAGACCCTGTAGTTTTCAGCATTTTCTCTCTTTTCTTGGCAACAGCTGTAGTGTGCCAAGCTCCCATCTGGAGTGGCCATGCCATTTCCTGTTGAGTGGGTCTCAATAAGAAATTGTGGACTTTGATAAATCTATTCAGTTATCTTGGATAAAACTGAGTAGTCCTGGTTTAGTTGGTGATCCAGAGTAGGTAACTCTGACCTACGGCAATGCTGTAATCAAATTTTACAGGTAACGGGGACCTGGATGTAATCTGGAGCATGCGTGGTAGTGGGAATTGAGCATAAAGCCCAACTTTTCTCTTGCCCTTGCAAAGCTGTTCTGATAGGGTAGCACAGCTGATCTACAGTGTCAGCACCATGGGTTTTGGAGTCCTCAGCTCAAACTCCTGGTAAAGCTTAAAACTTACATACCTCCCCCCCTTTTTTTGAAAGAGTAAGTATGTGGGCACAGATCTATGAGCCCTAGAATTAAAAGTAAACTAAACTGAAGTCCCTGTTTCCCTGAGTTTAAGTTTGTTATCAGTTGTGGCTGCTTTGTGTGCCCAGTAATAGTAAGTTTCACGTGTACTTCTTGAGAACCACATGAGCCGTTAACTCACTCAGTTATTTCCTAGCTAAACTGCAGTGCATGAACTGAAGTGGCCTCCCTTTGAGCCCCACTTAACTAGGGGCTGGCGGTGCTGCAAACTTCACTGTGACTAAGTTTCTTATTGGCAGAGATTTTCTTTGTTGTCTTTGATTCCAACAGAGAAAAGGCTGGAGGGTGATTGTACTGCTTGGCTTCTTGTCATGAACAATCCCCCCTTTTCAGCAGAAATGGGGGTAATGAGGAGGATGGGCTAGTGGCTTTTTTCATTGGCTAATGTGTGTGTCTTTGATCTATGCTTCTGACATCATTGTATATTCTTATCTGGCTGTTTTGGTAGTTTCCAAGGTGTAAAGTGTGTTGTCAGGAAAGAAAACATCCATGATTGTCTTCATACATAGCTTTTTCCTCTGGGATTTGGTTGCACTTTAGTAATTGCCTTGTGGAGATGGAAGCATAAAACCTTGGTGACCCATTTTGTTTTTAACTATAAATATATCCTTGTTTAAACACTGAAAGACAAAGAAACCTCTTGAAGGTCCCCAAAGTTCCTGATTGCTTTTGGGCTGGCTTATAAGCTTGTTTATAAGCAGTGTTGCTAGTCATGGCCCACCTGAAGGAGAGAGGAGCAGGTGATCTGCAGCTCATTGCATGCTTGATTTTTTAAACTTTCTTGCGCATCCCTTAGTTCTGCCCACAGACTTCATGATACCCATTTGGCAGCACCACCATGATTTTGAAAATATCTGGACTAAAGAGCCTGTAGGTCATCACTCTGCACTAAGTCTGCTGGAAGTACAAGGGAAGCTCCTTCCATAGTTAGCAGTCATTTCTCCTGGATGCCTTGGGTGTTTCCAGGTACGCTTCATCCTGTAGCTGAACTCCCCCAGCCTGGTCCTGCACCTTCCTCAGCTTTCCTTTTCCCTTGGGAAGTTCAGTGCCAGGTTTCCAAGCACGGTTAATAGCATAGACTAGTCTTCACAGTGACCATGTGTGGCTGGAGCAGTGGGACGCCCTGGGGAAGAGTTTGGCGGTGGCACTGGCCACCCAGGATGGTCACCTGCACAGGGGCAACCTGACAGTCCCTGGAGGTCCCCTTGGGGAGGGGGGTGCTTTTCTGTGTCGTTATTGCCACCTGGTGGTCACCAGTGAGACACTGTCCCCTCTGAAGGCCACCTTGTCACCCCAATGGGAAGGAGCAGGGAGGAACTAATGGCTCCATGTCTTGGTGGCAATGCCCTGAGTGTGTGCTGCTGTGCTCCCTCCTGCATGTGAAGTGATTTTATCATGGCAGTGAAATACCATTTAACTGTACATTTAACTGTACCTGTTTCAGGTAGCAAGTAAAGCAAAATAGCTCCAAAATATTCTCCTTTTCCAGATAAATGTTACAAGTATTGCCACGTACAGTTATTTTCTGGGGACCTTTTTTCAGTGTTGGAGTCCAGGGCTGTTTGGAGTATTAGTCCAGACGTCTCCACAGTTTTGGAGATGGTTAAGGTAGAATCTTTTTGCCCCCACATATGATGATGGATGAGATTATTAAAAGATAAAAAGTAATACTGAAACGTTGAATCATTGACTCCCCCTGCATTGCATGGGGCTTTTGGCTATTCTAGCTCAGGGCCTTAGATATTGGTCTATCAAAGTGACAAGTTTTGTCACAGCATTTGCAATAAAATGAAATGTTGCAGGCTGTTCTTTCACTTCACGCTCTTTCCAAAGCCATCCAAGTGGTTTGAATTCCTTTCATCTCTAGCATTTTATTTTGTTGTTTTTAATTCACAAATGTATTTGGTGTGAGGGGAGATGACCAGATACCTTGGGTAGTTCACTGTAAGGCTCAAGGGAAGGTCAGTCCCTGAGCAGTGTAGCTCTGTTGGAAAAACACCTTCTTGCAGATGGGACTGTCTCTCAGTAAAGCTGCATTCCATGACACAGCTAATTGCCATATCACTCTGAAGCATGGGATAGTTCTGTCGGTGTGGGGAGCACTGTGTTGATCTTGCGCTCTGAGGGCGGGTGACCCAGCAGCTGAAGGGAGGCAGCTCCGTGGTGTGGAGTGGGGCTGGACTGTGCTCTTGGGCACTGGGGGTTCCTGTGACACAGCTCTCTGTGTCCGCAATGCTCAGCCCTGCAGCCATCTCACCATCTCCACTGGGACCTTTGGGCTTTATCAAGCCTGTGCAGCTCTACCTGTGAGCTCTGGGCCCTGGGCAGTGGGAGCAGCCAGGTGGCCTTCCTTGCTGTTCCCTCTCCTGCTCCTGTACAAGCTTCCTCTAGGAGCGGTGGTTTATTTATGTGTAGGATGTTCTGAAAGAAACCCTCCATGTAGGATGACTGTGGACAAGTCTGC
This sequence comes from Elanus axillaris, assembly GCA_026212715.1. Lineage (NCBI taxonomy): Eukaryota > Metazoa > Chordata > Aves > Accipitriformes > Accipitridae > Elanus > Elanus axillaris. Next base: position 31,515,535 of record JANZLQ010000089.1, read on the forward strand.
TCCAGGAGAGATTGAGTAAGGCTGTTAAGTCCCCATGGATGTTATTCACTCCCATTTGGGAGCCTGCCCATTTTCCCAAAGAAAACAAACCTTATGTCATTATGTTTTGTCTTTTTGGAGAGTTCTTATCATGTAACCATTGAACATGTTGGCCAGTTTCAGCGGAGTCTGGGGAGTGGAGAGGGCTTGAATGTTTGTAGAAATGGATGGCTGAATAGATACAATCAGTGTCACCATGAAGGGGAAGATGGCAGCACTAGTGTGGCTCTGCCTGAGGTGCACATGCATGGGAGGTCAAGCTCTGGTGACTTGGCAGCTTGGAGCAGTTCAATGAGCTTGCAGCTATGGCTGATCTGGAGCAATACCCTGTCCTGCATGCTGCCCGATGCCCTGGGCATGGCATGTTCCTATCGGTGCATGGTACCACTGTGTCTGACATCAGTCCAAGGGTATTCAAGGACTTCAAGGTAATGCTCCCACACCAACGTCACAGAAAAGAAATGTTTACGTCTGTAACCATTATAATTGTTTTTACCTTTTAACTTTTTTAAAAAGAAGAGATACACGCAAGCCTGGGGTGTCACAGACACCATGACTCCCTGGGAGTGAACGTCTGACTGCCGCTGGGCCCTGTGCCTGTTGTTGTTTATAAGCCTCTTGAACTATTCTTGCTACTCTTGGTGGCCGTGGAGCCCCATGAGTGATTTTACAGCCTGGCTCTTACTCCAGGGCCATTGGTGATCCTATATGCGTTACCTTTGATCACATGCTGTCCTGTCAGATTTTGCTCTGATGCAAGTCATCATGTCTGCATGACTGTAACATGGCCCCAATTAAAGCCAGTTGTACACTTTTTATTTCAAGGTACTTGGGAAATGTTCCCTGGAACACTGTAAATCAAATGTTAATTACTATTAAAAAATATTAGTCCTATATCAAACATCTGGGTAAACCCCTTACAGTTCGTAATCTAATTTCGGTAAACGGATCAAGAGAACATGGGTTTCAAGACTGAGCTGGAAAGCACTCTGGCATTCAGAGGTGCTTTCCATGACTTGTCATGCAGACGTCCAGCCGCCCTCCTGCTGCACTTCCCAGCTCTGCCCTTCAAAGAGAAGGGGCATCTGAGACTCAAGCCCTTGCCATTTCTTTTTGGTAGGGCAACATGTCCTCTTTTTTCCTCTTTTTTTCCAATCCATCCATGGTGGTGCTCGTGGACCTGCAGACCCATGGGCTCATCCTTGTTCACTCTCCCAGCTCCACACTAGACATTGGAAATGAAATGGTGATTTCTATGCTTTATTGTTACTGCTGAGAGAGAGGGAGATAAAACTGATGCCTCGTTTATTTACATTAAAATAAGGATCAGACTGGGACCCAGCTGCAGGAACAGACAACTCAGCCTCGATGCCAAATGCGCACGTATTTCTGCCATACAGTTTGTACATAAAATTGAAACAATGGAGGGAAATATCTTTTATCCTTGTTTTCATTTTTATTTTAAAGCTAGGCAATGTGAGCTCTACAATTTACCATGCCACAAAGCGCACAATCCTTTCCAGCATATTACACAATGTGACAGGTTTATTACGCAGCCCTTCCCGTTGTGAAGAGAGATAGCTTTGCTCCCATAAAGAAGATGGGCTTGCTTGCACTGCGTGGATGGGGTTTGTTCTGTGGGTTTATGGCACATTTGAAGCCCTGAGAACATCTTGCTCGTCCAAATGACAAGTGCACTGTTTTGGCCCCAATTTAGGAAAGTAATTAGTGCCTGTTCTCACTCATTGGAATTAAAGCAGAAGGATCAATATAATTATTGTGTATTTTATGCAGTGGAAAAACACTTATTAGAGTGGCTGGTTTTGCACTGTGTTATTACCCCTCTCTTTTGTGTCATATTTTGATGGATTTGCCTTAATTTCAGTTGTAATTTTCTTGGGGCAGGAGTGTTATCTCTACTGGCTGTAATGTGCCATTCACCCTAATGGCAGTATATTAAAAAAATAAAAAATAATTTACCTCTGTGTACTGTAGAACAATCTGGGGGTGAGAAAGGGGACAAGGGGAGTCACGATGGGACATAGGTTCTCATGTGATATTTGTAACCAGCTGAGGAGGGAAGAAATGTCCCACTCCTTTGGAGTCCTGGTTTGCATGCTGTGTCCAGAGCCAAATGCTTGTTTGACACCAGAGCTCTTGGACAAATATGTACTAGTGTTTGCACTGGAGCAGATGGAAACTTTCTCTAAGCATAATAGAGCAGCAGCCTCATCCACACATATGCAGAATACTTCATCAAAGACTATTAGCATGTGGGGGACAGTTTACCCTGTCTGTGACTCGCTTCTAGATCGTAGGCTCCTCTCCAGTTAGCTTCTGGTTCAGAGGCTTCTGCTTAGCTAGGAGAGGAGGGACAAACTACTGGGAATGTTTAGGTTCTGGAAAGAGCCTGGAAAATGGTTGGAAAGACAATCTGTGGGCATGTTGGTGTGTGCAGCTCCTGAAAGGAAGGCAGTAAGGGTTCTTCACACCTCTGTGTTCATAGGTCATCAGTTTGCCCAGACAGAGATGTGTATACTTTGGAATGGAGAGCAGTGTGCTGAGCTCCTTGGGAGCTGTCTTTTGCAGAGCTGTCTGGGATCTAGTGGGAATCTGTTCTCCATTTCTGGTAGTAGGGGTGAGTCACCGTTTTCAGTGATGAGGAGAGGAAGGAGGATCTCAAGGGAACCAGCCATGTGTAAAGCTAGAGCTGCCTGTGTGTGGGGCTGTACTTTTCTTATCCCTGTTGGATGTATTTTCTTCTGAAATTTGACATTTTCTTACCTCTGCAATAGAAAACGTCTCCTTAAAATGAGATGCACGAAACAGCCCAGTGTTTTGCATCTCCAGCAGACATAGGTCATGGTATGATCTGAATTCCTGCAAAGTCCTCTGCCAAAACTCAGGGAGAAGTGAATGGGTGAAAGAGTTAGTTTGAGGGCTCAGCAGCATCTCTGCGGGGACAGTAACAACATGACAGTAGTAATTATACACTTAAAAAAAAGCATCCTGTTCTTTCTTTCTGCAGGCAGTTGGCCAAAAGTCTTGGGCAGGCTGGGGAGATTGAGCCGGAAACGGAAGGGATCCTGACAGAGTACGGTGTGGATTTCTCTGATTTTCCCCCCAAAGCTCTGGAATGTCTTCCTCAGAGCCTGCCCTGGGTTATCTCACCAGGAGAGCTGGCCAAAAGAAGAGATTTAAGGTAATGACAAAAAGCGCGGTCTGACACTCCTTCTTGGGTTGTGCTATTTTGTTTTGCTTTCATGACACTGAAAAGGCACTGACTTTATTACATGCACCATATTACACATTACCTGTGCTAGCATGGAAAGAAACTGCTTTTGAAAGTACCTACAATCCCAGAAGGTCAGTTATTTGGAGAAGTATTTTGTGAGGCAAAGAGGCTTTTTCTCAAAAGAACTATTGAAAACTGAAAATTTGGTATTTGGCACCTAATCTGAAAGCTTTACGTTTTTGTCTGGAAGGTATTACGTATTTTAGTGGTAGTTTTATCGCAGAGATCTTCTGAATACCTGGCAGATCAAATGATCTTGGACATTGTTAGTTTGAAACTTAAGCACAGGTAGAGACTGTCCTGTGTTTTTCTGTCTAGTCTCAACATTTTTCTCTGTTTTGAAGAACCAGTGTCATGTGGAGTTTATGACGGCTCTTGATCAGGATAGCAGCTGGCAAATGCAGTCCCTCCCTGCAGCCTGGCAGCTCTCTGCTGTCTACCTACCTCACATAGCCATCCCTGCAACTTAGTGATGCTCCCACCAGCTTTCAGGAACTCCATGGTCTGTTGGGTGGTAGACAGTCTGACATTGCTGAACTACCCAAAACTAGTGGATTTGCTATGCTTCAAAGTGTCAGATTTCAGAGATGTCTTTACTAGAAAAGATTTAAAGACAAAAGAAAACTAATTTGTTTAGAACATCACTTTGCAATAAAGGAAGTTGCAAGAAAGAAAAAGAATAATAATAAAAAAAAAAGATTATATGGTATGTTCCACTCCCACCCTTGCTTATGCTAGAGCATCCTGTCTCAGCTGGCAGATTCATTACTTTCTTGTATATTGCTGAGGTGAAACAGCCCCATGAGCCTGATTCCTCAAGACGCTGCACTGGTACAAGCACATGCATATATGTAACAATTTCCTCTCCCTCTTAGTTTATCTGTGTTATTGGCGTGGACATTAGCAATTTGAGCAGATAAGCTGATAAACTGCAGATGTTTGTATCTGTACCCTTACTCCAGATGTTACTTTAGATGTAATTCTGCACTGTAGCCTGCAACTTCTTCACTTGCTTCAGCTTTACTTGATTTCTGCTGCCATACAATGGGATAATTCAGGCGAGAATCACATTCCTGTTTGACTAGTGGTAACACTCAGATACCAGATCCAGACTGTAGGCTTCAAGTAGCTTTAAAAAAAAAAAAAAAAAAAAAGATACTGAATGCTGCAGTTCAGAAGTCACTGGAAAGTGCTTATTTTTATATTCTTGACTACATTTCAGTAGCATTCTCTGTTTCTTCTGACCAAGTTCTTTCAAGCAAATAAAGAGCTTGACTTGTCTCCAGTCAGACAGTCAGTTTTGGAAACAAATTCCAAGTGCATTTCTTGCTTTTATTGCTGAATTGTTACACTGGGACTTATCAAGGTGATAACAGTTTTTCAGTTAAGCCATTTAAATCCCTCTCTGCCCCTTTCCAACCACAGTGCACACTACAAAGTAGATTTCCTTTTGATCCTCTCAAATATAAACATTTAACAGTCAAAGTTTTTAAGACAATTATTTGAGCTTAATTTACTAATCCTTTTAATGTCAACTGCCACACTAGTGGCTAGCTAGTCTGTGGTTTAAACACATATGGAGATAACATGAGACTTCTAGTGATGGAAGTAAAATACAGATGAGTTGTCTTTTTCGTTTCCTCACAGTAAGAGGTTTGTCTACCTAGAGAAAGGTGAGTTTTATTAGTAAATGTAGCGTGAATTGTAGTTGAGTGGAGTCCTGCATTGGAGACCTGGCTGCCATCTCTTCTAGTCACACCCATCAGACCTTGAGAGACTGCTCTTGACAAGTCCTGAGGTAGCTCAGCTTTAACTTGGTATAAAATATTAGCTTTCATATTGCCAGCAATAAGTGTGTTGTGGTGTGCAGTGTCGTACAAATAGCTGGTACACACTGGCCCAGGCTGGCATCCAGAAGAAGACAGCTGAACCCGTGCACCTCATCTGGGTGCACACGGGAGTTGTGCCTTGTTTTCCAGGGGAACTCACACCGTGTTCAACGGCACCTGCCTCTGTGAGTGCCCATCTTTGCTGTACTTTGTGCATGTTGATCTGTCAGGCTCCCCAGATTACTGTACTACTCTGAGAGTACAATATAAGATAAATAACAGTGAAGTAAAGACTCATCTTTTCTTCTGAAACAGCCATGTTAACACTTCTAAATAGCTCATCCTAATTCTGTTTACACATTGCTCACCTGACTGCGGTAAACACATATTAGAGTTTGGCTTAAAATACTTTCATCTCTATTAAATCCTCCCCAGTTCCGTAACACAGTGCTGTAAATTTTCTAGTGTCATGTATTAAGCTTTTGGAACTGAGACCTGTGCAAAGTCTTGGGTTTTTGGATGTTCCCTGAGATAACGTTTCCTTGTTTCCTTTCATCATGGGAAACAACCCTTTCCTCCTCAAAAGGTAACTTCTGTGTTCTGCTAACCAGTGTCCTGAATGTGGTCGGGTCTGTTTGTGAGTCAGTGTGTAGAGTATGGAGGTAGAGGTTCTTCACTGGAGGCATTTGTGAGTGTGGTTTTAGATCAAAGTGAGACAATGTGTTTCACCAAGCTGCTGAGGCTGGGCAAGAGAAGGGAAGGATATTTTGTCCATGCCATCTTGTAAATATATTCCTTGATCTTCCTGCAAGTCTTTCAGTTTTACAGGAAGCCTGTTCTTGCCATGCATAGTCTGTTTGGATAGCAACTGTGATCTCACCTACATAGCCTGTGCAGAACTGCTTCCAAAAGATCTTTTTTTTTTCTTCTCATTTCTCCAGTAATGGCAAACAAAGAAAGGTTTACATAATATTTTAATATTACTTAAGGCAGAAAAGATCCAAACCTCATGGATGGCTTTGAAATCTTTTAGCTGATTTAACTCTCTGCCACTAGTGCACATTTTGCTATGGACATCTGCTTTTTACCTGCATGGGTTTATCTATTTGTAAAATTAGGCAAGTATTTCATGGGCACTTCCAGCTTAGTTCTTTGTAAAGAGCACCAAAAACTTTGAACAAAAAGCACTAGGCAAGTATTAGGTGTTGGCATTGCATACTGCAGTTGTATTTTATAGAGAGCATGAAGTTTTCATAAAGTATCAGAACAGTGTGGTTGAGGAAACTTCCCTTCCAGAAACTTTAAATGTGATGATACAGATAAGACCAGAGTTCTCATTTTATTATTCAGGTTGACTGGAATCAGTATTTTTTCATTAAAAGTTTGAGAAGTGTTTGGTTTCTCCTTTTAGAGAAACATTGGAGGATTAGTGTCAGAGACAAATTTTGATGGGTGCAAATTTTCAACCATTTTCCGGTCTTTTCCAGTGTTTCAACATGTAATTTTAATTTCCTTGTTTGCTTTGCTTTGCACTTAGTGTTTCAATGGTGTGGGATGAAATATAGCCCCTGAACAGAAAAAGGGTCAGGGCAAAGGAGGAAATGCAAATTCAGAGGTGGGCACAGGAGATGGGGACTGGAGGAGGAGGCCATTTGAAGAGGTGTAGCCAGGAATCTAAGAAACCCAAAAGCTATTTCTAAGACTTGTTCCAAATGTTTCTAATTTCATTCATATCTTTTTGTTTCCTTTAATGCTTAACTGGGACAAGAAAGTAAAGCCAGGAAAGTCCAATCATAGTGGGAAACAAAAACCTAAATATTGGAGAGAGAAAAAAGGCCGTTCTTTGCAAAGCAGTTCTGCCTTTTGCTTGTCTTCCATTGTTGGTGTTACTGTGGAAAATGTATAACATCACTCTTTTGGAAAGTGCTAGACCCTGTTCAAGTGGAGATGGTTTATATAGTCTAACATGGAAGAACTTGAGGATATCTATTTCTTTACCATTTGCCTAATAATAAGTGAGCCTGTTGACCTCTGCTGGACTATTACAAATGTGAAACTTGGCACTCAAAATTGCTTGCTCTAAATTTTCCAGTTGCTTTCTCTTTTTCCATTTGATGTCATCCTGCCAACTAGTGATTTTATTATTATAAACAGGACATTGTATTCACTTTTAAGAAGAAATATGAAGCTGAAGGTAAAATTACAAACTGCAGTTTCTCAGCTGGCAAAACACAAAACAATGAGCTAAAAATACTGAGCAGAGAAAGGGTGCTGTGGCAAGAAACTCTGAGTATCTACAAGATGGATGTGGTCTGAGGAAGCAAACTGACTGACTTCAACTGAGCAGCCCTGAACTCCTAAGAATCACCAATTGGATGAGGTTGGAAGGCACCTCTGGAGATCATCCACTCCAACCTCCTTGCTCAAAGCAGGGTCAACTAGAGCAGGCTGCTCAGGGCTGTGTCCGTTTGGGGTTTGGATATCTCCAAAGATGGAGATTCCTCAACCCCTCTGAGGAGCGTGGCCTGGGGTTCAATCATCCTCACAGTAAAAACATGGGTGTTTTTTACCTTTGAATGGAATCTCCTGTATTTTGTGCCCGTTGCCTCTTGTCCTGTTGCTGGATACCACTGGGAAGAATCTGCTCTGTCTTCTTTACTCCCTACCTTCAGGTATATTTTCACATTGATAAGACTCCCTGCCTGAGCTTTCTCTTTGTGAAGCTGAACAGCCCCAGCTCTCTCAGCCTTTCCTTGTAGGTCAGATGCTCCAATTCCTTAGTCATCATCAAGGCCCTTTAGTGAATGGCACCAGTATGTTGATGTCTTCCTGGTACTGGGTAGCCCAGAACTGGACACAGCACTCCAGCTATGGTCTCACCAGTGCCAAGTAGAGGGGAAGGATTGAAGGACTGCATCCCTTGACCTGCTGGCAACACTCTTCCTAATGCAGCCCAGGAGACAGTTGGCCAGCTTTGCTACAATGGCATGTTGTTTGCTGATGTTCAGCTTGGCCATCAGGTCCCCAGATCCTTTTCTGCCAAGTTGCTTTCCAGCTGGGTGGTCCCCAGCCTGTACTGGTACACAGGGTCATTCCTCCCCATGTGCAGGACTTTGCTTTTCCCTTTGAGCTTCATGAGATTCCCATCAGCCTGTTTCTCTGCTGACGTCCCTCTGAATGGCAGCATAACTGTCCATGCCTCCCATGAGGCTAAAAGGCCTGGATGACATCAGACTGGGGGACAGCAAGGATCCACTACATTGGCAGGAGGCAATTAATGCTCACTTGCTTCCCTTACAGGGAAGAGTTAATGAACTTTGCTCTTGCAGGCAAAAAGCTCTAATGCAACAAAGCTCTCAGTTAAAATTTGCATCTTGGTATTTCAGCATGTGACTTCAATTGCAACTGACTTAAAGCTATCCAAGTTCTTGAAGGCTAAATTGTAATCTTGGCTGCCCATTCAGAAATGTAGCATCCTTCCTTTGGTTGATAAGGGAGGAAGAGTGGAGGTGCTCTGCTGTGACTCTGTCCACTGTGGAGGGAAGGTCTGTAGCACTGTTTGTAACTGGAAAGCACTGGCAGCAGGACAGTACCTGTACTGCAGTTCTGCCCGCTATTTATTTCTTTCTTGAGGAGTGTTAGAGCTGGTAACAGGGATTAGCAGTGCTTATAGTAAAGGTTTGACAGCATGCTCTTTGCTGTAGATGCCCAAGGAGATTATTGGCTGATAAAATCGGAGGTGATGGTAAAAATGGCAGCCTTGAGCTGTGCAAGGGGTGTTGGAGGAAAGCAGTCAGCCTCTGAAACAGATGTTTTTTCGAGGCAGGTGGACGACTTTCATTAGAAATGAGTGCAAGTCAGATAAAACATCATTAAACAGCTTGTTTCCTGGAGATTTTCCACTACAAAAAGCTAGTGTTAAGTAAAGCAAGACTTACTCAGCTATAATAGGATATGTAAAAATGCTCTGTTTTCTGATGGAAACTGAGAAATGACTTGTTTAGCAAACGTATAAGCAACATTGCTACAGACCTGACTGTTATCTTGGCGTGGAGTGGAAACACAGACAGGGCCAGATTATGATCTCTGCCCCTCTCACTGAGCCGTTCTGTGACTAATTTAATGTTCTCCATGGGGAGATACGAGGCATACAAAGGATTACTCAGTCGTGTCTAAGGATATCAGATCTAGTCCCTCTCTAACAGGGTTGATTCCAGAAGATGGTGATGATGGCTGTGCCTGCTCTGAGTACTTCTGCTGTCCAAGCAGTCTGGGGTACAGTACCCTTCTTGGATCAGTGAGGAGAGCTCACGTTGGCTCCATCCTTGCCCATTAGCTGAGTAAGTAAAACACTGAATAAATACAGTGCTGCTGTCAGAGCGATGTGATTCAGCTCCTTGCTTCTGGTTGGCTTCTTCAGGTCCTTCTCTCTGTTTTGTAACATTTTCTACTATACTATAGCTACAGCAATTGTGGTGACACTTTTTTGTACAAAATGATGCACGGTCTTTGCTCTCAGATGCTGTTGTTACCAGTGGCTGGTGTACATAGACACTCTGGCAACTTCAGTGGTGTTTTTCCTTACAGGAAGGCGTGTGTGGTCATTGGAAGCGCAGCTTCAAGCGGAATTGGTGGTGTGTAGTTGGACAGGATTATTGTGTTCTGATCTTGTAGGCCATCAAAACTAAGCATGCTTAGTTAAGAATCTGTTTAGTTGTGGAAAACAGTAATAACTTTTGCAACTAGGTTGTTATACATAGTCTTGTTCCTGCCTGGCTGCCTATTTTATGGAGAGAATAACAGAGGGAGATGAGGATAAAATCTTAATTTGAGAACATGTCCATTTCTTACTGGATTCCACTGGCTCACAAGGTGGGCTTTTGATAAGCAGAAAAAAGTGCTCTATCCTCTTATGTTTATGTATGTTAAGTGGCCTAGTTGAGGTGTCCCAAATACTGTCACTTTCCTTGATATCATGGTGCTTTGTTGGTGGCCTTCTTTTGTTACAGGTCAGATAACATGGGGGTAGATAGGAGATGAAGGATCCAAGTCCTGGTGTCAAACCAGGTATCTGTCTCTGATGCTGTAGATGAAGAAACCCAGAACTACTTCAGTAGGTGAGGCAGTATGTCCCCGCTGTGGTATTTCAGGGCTGATCACTGATCAATAGACAGGCTGGTCATTACAAGGAACAACATTTTCCTTGTAGCTCCATTTTGATGGAGTGGTCTGAAGCATGTTTGATCTGTCCATCTTCCCTGAAGTTTTTGGGTGATTGGATCCTTGTCCCCGGGTTATTATCAGAAAAAAAAATCATAGTATAGGTGGCATACATGCAGGTAGATGAGGCAGAATTGTACTGGAGGTATCACAGCATGGATTAGAAGTGCGGCAGTCTGGAAAAGGCTAACAATATTCTGGGGGATGAGACACTGATTTACAAGGAAGGATTAACCTTCAATTAAGGTTCAATGTGTATTTGCCGACACTGAACCTAGAAGTTTGTGAAAGAAGTAGTAGTCGATAGTTAAAATATGTGGACCAAAATGGAAAAATGAGAATCATTTAAGGTGGTGGGAGGATAGAAAAGGGTGTTATGAGGACAAGTAAGTTAAAACAAAGAGGAAACATTTCCTGTCCAACCTAAAATAGACTGTAGCTTAGACTGATAAAGGAAGTATTTGAAACTCCGTCACTAAAGATGCTTAATACTATACTGGAGAGAGTCCTTGCAAATGTATTGTCACGAGTAGTCCAACTCTGACCTATGGGGGTTGGATGACCTAATGTCTCTTCCATTTCTAGCTCTGTGCATCTGTGATTAAAGTAGTTTATATAATGCAAGTGCATTTTCAATTACACTCCACCTTCTTGTGTGGGATAGTGGTAGTGCAGAGACCTCATTATATTTGTGGCACAATTACAGCATGACTTGTAGGAAATACTGCTGGTACTTGGTCTCTCAGAGACTCTGATCTCATTTATATATATGTTGGCTTTTCAAGCCATTTAGGTACATTACAAGACTGCAGTGCTCTTTTTTCCGTCTTCTTCCTTACTTGGAGGCAGTAAATAAATAGAAGGAATAATTGATTCTGGTTCGCCAATCCAGTGAGCAGTCCTTGGTGAAAATGTAAATGTTTGTTGTTGTAGATCTGTAATGTATCAGGATTCATTTTCAGCTGCTCTTTTAGACCAAGGTCTGTTTTCTGAACCAGAACAGGACATTAGCTAAAACATAAACACAGAGAAATTAAAAAGAACAGTACTGACTTGATGTAGAAAGTTGGGCTTTCGGTGCATTTTATGCTGTGCTGGATTTTTGTGGGGCTTATAACAATTAGTGTTTGGACCGGGCAGTTTTTGCTTCCAATTATTTTATAATTTAATTTCGTTTTGAAATTTATGCGCTATGCAAAAAGAGTTTTGTGATGTGTCCAGTATCTTTGTTGGTGTGTTACAGGGTATTCACAGTGCCTTCAGAGATTTGTCAGGGTACTTCTGTTGCATGCATATTTTTTAATATATTCCTTTTAAGAATCTATCTTGGAAGGAGCCACTCTGGGGTTTTAACTAAAATCTGCCAGCATCAGGCATGACAAATGTGGTAGATACTACGTGTAATAGATGTGTTTAGGAGTGAGATGTTGAAATCTCTAAAATGTTCAAGCACTGATTGTTCTCTGAAATTTCTCTCTGAGAAAGAGTGCTTCATTCCCATTTGAGTGATGAACATCAGTGGAATTGGTCCCATGTTATTGGCACTTTATAATAAACTTGTGCAGACACCGTGGTTGAGCTGGGTTTACTTGTGATTGAAGAACAAGATTGATTTTTGTCGTTGCCATAACAATTGGACTGTTGTGTGAAAAAATGTTAGTGGTGTTCACTGGTGTAAGTTGACAGCTCTAGGATGCCTGTTCCCAAATTAAAACAACTGTTTCCAGCTCTGAGAAATTATGTCTGTTTAACTTTTTCAAGATGGAGCTCAGCAGGGTCTTAGAAATGACCTGAAGAGCTTAAAAGATTCTAAAAGTGCCTTTGCTGTGCTTAATTTTAAAATGCCGGCTTTGAGCTGGAGTTAATAAGGGTAAACCAGGAGGCTGAGCTTTCACTCCCACCAGGCTATTGTATGTACTCACAAAGTGGAGAGAACAGGACAATCTAAGGAGTCCCTAGAAGAATGTAAATGCATTGCAAGTGTCTAGACATGCAGTCACTTGTACTGTAAATGTCTTAGCACGGACATACTCAAGTTTAAAGAAGGCTTGCACTGCCTAAACTTTTAAAAACAAAATGATGGTCATTACTGTCTCACCTCCAGCTCCAGCAGTCCGGTCTTTGGAAATAGGCTAACGCTTCTGCAAAAGATTTAGCTTAGTGCTTCAGGAGCTGTTGGATGACTGGAGAGACTGTGTGCTGTGAGCATCGAACTTGGGGCAGGGTAGGATGCTCAGCATGTGGGTAGCCAGTGAGCTGCTCAGTTGTACAGTGTTTGTGTGCTGGGAATTCACAGGCAGCAGATTTTGGCCACCTTTTCCAGGCTAGTGAGTGCCATGGCTTCTGGTGTGTTCTTTGTTTTCTTTTGTAGTTGTGTTGGATGTGTTGGTTTTCATGAATGACCAGTAAACATTGCAGGAGGCTGCTTCAGTCTGAAAGTTGCCCCTGGGAGAGAGTCAGGGTGGGGAGGTAAATAAGGTAATTAAGTTCTGGCACCTTAATTCTATCAGCTTCCTGAGAAGTGGAGAGGGAGGTGCTGATCTCTTCTGCCTGGTATTCAGTGACAGGACGCATGGGAATGGTTGAAAGCTGCACCAGGGGAAGTTTAGACTGGACATTAGGAAGCAGTAGCAAGATAGTGGTCAAACAGTGGAACAGGCTTCCTAGAGAGGCAGTCAATGCCCCAAGCCTGTCAGTGTTTAATTTGGACAGGGCCTTTGGACATTTGGACAGTGCCCTTAATAACATGCTTTACCTTGGTCAGCCCTGAATTGGTCAGGCATTTGGACTAGATTATCATTGCTGGTCCCTTCCAACTGAGATCATTGTATTGTATTGTGTTGTGTTGTATTGTGTTGTATTGTATTGTGTTGTATTGTATTGTGTTGTATTGTATTGTGTTGTATTGTATTGTGTTGTATTCTCCTGTGTCTGGGCTTCCTTTTGGGAGACCTTTGCCAGTTCCCTGCTCAGCCCCTTCCTTAGGTGCTCTAGTTTGCTTGCAGAGGCGCCCAGCTCTCTCTTTGCCTCTCATGAGACTTGGCAGTCTAAATTCTGCCCACGACCTCTGCCCTTAGCAGTCCAAGTTCAGGCAAATGGCAAACTTGGGGTTTCAGTCTGAGTGACTTGAGTTGGTGGTGGCAGCCAGGGCTCAGAGGGGTGGTGATCTGAGGCACGCAGGAGTATGGACATGGTTAGGCTGCCCAGCTGATTTGTACTCATGGTGCCTGGGATGTCCTTCCTCCATCCTCTGCTTTCCCTGGTTCCTGAATAGCTGGTTCATACTTGCTTCTTTAGCTTCTTCATACTCTGCCTGCTGTGAATGGTCACTTCAGCTGGTAAGGACAACATCTTGCTTCGCTGAGGGTTTTTGGATGCTCTAGTGGGTACATGCAGTTCTCTGAACTGTTCTTTCATGGTTGTTGGCATTTGTTAAAGTGGTGAAAATCTGGGTTCTGTGTCTCCATGGGTGAGTTGACTCATCTGCATGCTGCTGACTGGGAAGGCCATCAAGTTGTGTTAGGCAGATCTTGCATGGCTGCAGGGTGCTGCTTTGTCTACTGTGTACAAACTGGTGCTTTTCTCCATTAGCAGCACCAAGCTGCTTTTACAGTAAATCACACTGGTAATACCCAAACTTTGCCCAACTACTGGCCATGCCAGAAACCTCGCGTCTAATACAGCCTGAGCCCATGGCTTACAAATGCAGTGCTTCATCTTGATCCAAGTAGCCTTCCACTTGAGTGAAGATGGGGTTAAACCATGACAGCCCTGACCACTGGGACTTGTAATCTTCTTGTGTCGTAGGTGTTTATATTTTATGGCTAAACTAACAGATATGTTGAATTCTGAACAGTTTAGCTGGCAAAAATTGATATATTGTACCAAACGTTGCAGCACCAACTGTACAGTATTTTCTCTGCTGATTCTTGCGAATAGCTTTGCATAGATGTACGTATTTGCACAAAGAAAAACAAACTGCTGTTGCAGTCCTGTGATCTGTGAACATTTTAATTACTATGACGGTAATTCCAGCTCACCAACAGACTACTTGTCTTACCTCTACCACGGCACTAGCCATCTATTTTAGGTCCTGTTAAAGGCAAAAAGACTAACTGCTCTTGAGATATGCTTGTCTGCTTTAATTAGTCTTCCTTAGCTGTGCAAAGAGAAACTGCACTTAATTAGCTTTCCTTAAATTAGGATTGATATACCAGCCCGTATATGTTGATGCTGTTGTTACTGTCTAATAAACTAAGTGCTCTGTTCTGCAATTTTTTTTCCCAGGTGGTTGATTTACAAGATGGCAGACAGAGCCAGTGTACCAGCTTTGGCTTTAGCAGTGCTCTTGTCACTGCCTCAGGGCTAGGGGTGGCTGGGTCAGCACTCTGGGCACTGCCTGGGGCTGGCAGGGTCTAGAAAGTCTGTGTGGCATGTACTTTCCTGACTTGTGCTTGCAGGTCCACTGTGCTCAGTGCAAGCCGTTGCCCTGATCCTCCAGAACTCTTGCAGGCATTACCTCATTCCAGTGCATGAAACCTCTGGCCATGAGGAGGAGGGAGAAAAGATTTTATTCTTCCATCGACAGAAACTCCATGCCAGAGCAAGTCCACCTCTGCAAACCTGCATTAAATATCTGTTTTGGACAAAGAAGCTCCTGTAAAAAGTGGAAGTTTCCACACTGAAATTTTTGATCAGTGCTGGGGGTTTCTTAAAGGCTCATGTTTATTTCTAGTATTTTCGAGCATGAAGACCAGAAAATCTCTTAACTCTGTGTGTGTCTCTATCTCCTAAACTGGTTTCCTTTAACTAACCAAGTTGTATATATGTTGGAATGAATGGACTTGGAACATCTTGTTACTTTTACAAAGTATGTTTTGACAATTTGAAATGAATAAACCAGATTTTTATTAGGTGTACTGACAACAAGAGATGGCTCCTTTGGGGCTTTTAAAGAAGGGAAAGAGGGGGATGATCAAGCTCCTTAACCCACAAGGTCACCTTGGCAGGCCTCCAGAAGCTGGAGATAGCTGCCGATTTGTATTTATCTGTGGTCAATGCAAATGTGCATGCATGTAGCTGGGCTATTTGCTTGTGCTTAAGCAATGTCTTTGTTAGCAGGTGCATAAAAAGTACTGTTGCCTTGAGGTTTAGTCATATAACCCACTGCAAGTTGGTTTTGTGATTGGTTATAGTCAGAAATGGGGTCTGATCTCTCTGAGATCCCCTGTGCCACAGCTTTTGGGGTATTGTACAGCCAGACAGTATGGTCAGGGGAGGAATTTGAACGGCTTCTTCCTCTTCACAGGGCGGACTTGCCACGTAGCTGGGAGCAATGTTATTTCTTCACCCAGATGGTTTTTGTCAGCTGCCTCCAGGGTCCTCCCTGCGGGTTTGTACAGGAGTGCCTGGTGCAGGTGCCAAGGGAGGGGACAGCTTGCAGAGCAGTGGGCAGGCTGCACTGCACACACCCAGCCTTTCCTCCCCTTGCCCCTGTTCTCTCCAGGACAAGAGGTGGCTCTCTGCAGTGTGCTGGAGATAAAAGGTGATACCGGTAGGGCTGGAGGAAAAGCGGAAGGAGATAGCTGAGAACATGCCTTCCTCAGAGACCTTGCCCTGCAGGAGCACGTGTGTGGGGCGCTGCCCTTGGGCTCAGCACTGTGGTCCCATCACTCGGTGGATTGTTTCCTTTCCCACATGCCAGCCCTGGTTCCTATAGCCATCTAAAACTTGTCCAGTACTGAAAACTGAAAACCAGAAATATAATTCATTACACTTAATAATGCAGTTACTGGTGAGCAGAATTTGCTTAGAAAACTTCAGCGAGGTGTACAGCTGTGTGCCAGGATTATCTCACTGCTATGAACTTTGAGCTCTCCTTGCAGATCAGCTTCTCTTGTCCCATTGACTACCTGGCCATCGGCTCTGCAACACTTCTGCAGAGTTCTTATGCCAGGGAGTATCATTCCTTGTGTTCCTTGCTCAGTGACTTTCTTACCTCACCTTGCAGTCTGTGCCCAGAATAAACTGCCTGTGACAAGCTACAAGTCCAAGTCCCTTGAGTAGTTTTAAAGGAGGAGTGGATCTGACCCTGGTGGTAAAACATATCCCAGTTGCGCTGCACATAGAAATGCTGGTGAGAAGTGCTAAATCAGTATTTGTCTGGACCTCTCTTCAGCTTTGCATCTGTGAGTTTAAGTATCTCAGATGGCGAGCTGTGTCTGTGCCTGCAGTTTGCATGCTAAGAGGCTGCTCGGAGCCCGGCCAGCACGTCCCGAAGGGCAGCAGGCTGTGCACAAAGCGCTGCCCAGGGAGGCTGAGGCTGCCCCGCCGGCCCCACAGGTTTGGGCTCTCTGGACTGGGGCCACCGCTGTCCTCTGTAGTAGATTTGGCTGGCCAAATACATCTCAACAAAGCAGCCCATTAGTTGCTACCATTGTATAAATGTATTCAGAATTTGGCACCCATGTATTTATGCTCACTTCTTTCCAGGGCAGACTGCAAATACGCACTTCGTTGAAACCAATCTGCTAATTTTTAAACTGCCTAGAGCTGCAATTCACAATGGGTGGCAGATGCTTGTAGTTGCAGGACCCAAACATCTGGGATAAGCTATCTATTCCTCTGAAACAGGAACCCACATTTTCTGTGAAGAAGCTCTTAAACCTTTTTCTTGCTCGCTTGTCAGATAAAGAAAGCCATTGGTGACCATTCAGTGCCATGTGCTCTTTTAAATGAAGTATCTTAAGGGAAGATTTACTATATGTGGCACGGGAAGTCACAGTGCCAGGTTGCTGTTACCTTTATACCCTGTGCATTAGTGTCATGGTTTAACCCCAGCCAGCAACTAAGAAACCATGCAGCTGTTCTGCTCACTCACTTCCCCCCCCCCAGGGGGACAGGGGAGAGAATCTGGGAAAAAAAAAAGTAAAACTTGTGGGTTGAGATAAGAACAGTTTAATAGGACAGAAAGGAAGAAAATAATAACAATAACAATAACAATAATAATAATAATAATAATAATAAAATGGCAATAATAATAAAAGAATTGGAATATACAAAACAAGTAATGCACAATGCAATTGCTCACCACTTGTTGACTGATGCCCAGTTAGCTCTTGAGCAGCCATCTGCCCCCCCTCTGGCCAACTCCCCCCAGTTTATATACTGGGCATAATGTCACATGGTAAGGAATATTCCTTTGGCCAGTTTAGGTCAGCTGTCCTGGCTGTGTCACCTTCCAACTTCTTGTGCCCCTCCACCCTTCTTGCTGGCTGGGCATGACAAACTGAAAAATCCTTGACTTAGTATAAACACTACTTAGCAACAACTGAAAACATCAGTGTGTTATCAACATTCTTCTCATACTGAATCCAAAACATAACACTATACAAGCTACTAGAAGGAAAATTAACTCTATCCCAGCCAAAACCAGGCCAGTTAGCGGGACCTGGTGTATCAATATATGCAGGTTGGCACACCTGCATGCCCCCATGCTGCTTGCAGTATAGGTGTCTGTGTATCTGCATATGCATGGCTTCCTAAAGAAAGTCACATAGTACCTTGGAGTGGAGATATCCTGAAATTCCATCCTTGGGTAGAATTTTAAGGAATATATATTTAGGAAGTTAGGTTGTTTGCAAGCCTTTAAAAATTGGTTGATTCCTCTGTGCTGGATAGCTAGTCAGCAACAGATCAAAGTCCCGGTGTAGTTGAAAAGATTTTATATCTTTCAATGTCACAGTCTCTAATTTGTTTAGATGCATGCAAAGGATCAGAAACTAACGTGCATCTGGGGATTAAGCCAGCTTTGCTATCCAGTCTGAAAGCTAGCATATTCTAAAAGATTTTCAAAGTCTCAGAAGGCAGCAAAGTGCTTTACTGATTTTTATGTCTTTGAAAATCTCTATTTAGTGTGCCTGGTGGAATTATATAAATACATGCTGCCAGCTGTCTGACACCAACAGATACCACCCAGAGCATTTAAGTACTGAAGTGGTAGGCCTGCGGAGATAGAGACATTGCTCTCACTGTGTGAGCACCCATGCAAAAAGACTAAGACTTGCTAATTCCACATGACATTTGCTCCTTTAAAAGTTCACTGTAATTTTTTGCCTCCCACCTTTACTACCCCAGGAATATACCAGTGGTTATGCTGTAAGAAAAATAATAGGTGTTTTCGTTATAGATCTCTAGAAGGGAGTTGCCATCATGATACGAGTTTTTCTGTGGCAAAGAGAAGAGAAGCGGTCTGATCTCTTCCTTGGCAGCCTCAGCCTATACCATTGTGCTTGGGGATATTTTAACTGGGGAGGGGGGTGAATTTATTCTAAAGGTTAAGATAAAAGCAAAATAAACCAGCAAACCCATTCCTTTACTGTCTTCACTGCTCTTCAGCTCCAGTCCCACATTCCACACATTGCTTGGGTGAACCCTGCTGTAGTCCAGAGGCCTGGGCAAGAAGTTGCTGTAGGGCAGCCCAGGGTGAAGGGAGGCCCTGAAGCAGGAGTTTAGGAAGTTTTATTTGTTGAGTGCTTCAGGTTTTGGGTCTTGCTGGTGCCAGGCTGTGCTCTATTAAACATGATGATTCCTGAGTTGGATGCTCTATTTTGTCTCATCTTTGTGGCCCTGGACCATATCTGTGGCCCATGTTCCCAGTGTTCCTGCCATGCACTGCTATGGGACATACATATGTAAGCTTTCCAGGGCAGGGCTGCATATTCCAGGTACCACCTAGTACAGCATATGTGAAAGGGCATTCAGCTTTTCCTAAGCACCAAGTTGCTAGATCTAATTAGCTGATTTGGAGCTCACTCTTTCTATAACTTTCATAGTGTTTCCTACTGAACCTGCTTTTGCTTTTGGTGCATAATAGGCAATGTAAATGTTATAAAGTATTGCACCTCTTGGGTGTCTTTACTGAGACCAAAACTCTCACTCAATTTTGTTATCATTCAGTGTAGTTTGTAAATGTTTTACTGCCTCTGATCCGTGCTAGCTGTGCTTGTGGAGTTGCAGATGCTGCAGTATCTACTCTTATGCATGGGGATGGGGGTTATTTGTGTTTCGTTTAGCTTTGCAATTAGGAACAATCTATTTTTACTCTAGCTGCAAAGCATCAAGTCTTCTTCCTGCTTGTTTCTTTGGAGTGAACTTGATGGGCTAAATCGTTTAGTTTTTGTGGAGGAAAATCAGTAATGAGAGGAAAGCTGTTAAGAGCAAGTGTTGGACCAAAAAGAAAAATTAAAGAAAACCCAAGGAGATTCACTTGTCTAAACCTCCTTTTTTTGTTCAGATTGCATTTAGGCTTTCAGATTAGTTTGAAAGATGTTTCAACAGAGTCTTCTGAAAACATGGTTGTTGTCTGGATGTCTCTGATGGTCTCTGTTTTTATGCCTTCTTCATGACTGGAAGATAAATTTTCCTTTTCTTCTTCTCTCCTTGGATAGGAAAGAATGCATTTTCACCATTGACCCATCAACTGCCAAAGATCTTGATGATGCTTTGTCCTGTAAACAACTCCCTGACGGTATGAGATCTATTTTACAAAATACTTCTCAGTGTTTATATTTGTCCATCGACACATTTGTATATATAATTTGTCATGAAGTATTCCTTACCAAATATGAGTAGAGTAATAAACTAATTTTTTTCTTGTTGTTTTAATTGCCTGTTTTCAGAAATCTTAGAGCAGATATCTTCAAGCTGCACTCTGAAGTAGTCTTGGTGTCAGGAAATGCAGAACCATAGTGTTTTGCATAATCACAGCTGTAATTTGATTTGAGCAGGTCTCAGCTGTCTCCTGTCATTACAGGAGTTACAGCTGAATAGCTAATATGCTGCACTTGCAGACTGAAGTTTAGTGAAACTTTGACCTTGAATACACAGTCCCTGGATAAAAGAATCCAGTTTTTTGAAGGTCAGTGGCTGAATTGCTTTTTGGTGTTTATGGGATGCTGGGAACTGTCAGATGAGCAGAGTGTGCCTTATAAGTTATGTTATTCTTTTCTTTGCCTTTTAAGCTTTCTGTTTTGCCTTATTTGTACTTTTACTATGCTGAAAGCCAGCAGAACAGAAAGTAAAGCGCCAGAAGCCAAATCTTGATGATTCTGACTTTAGGAACTTCCCTCTTGTAAGCTTACTTTGCCATCCAAGTTCTGCTCATTTAGTTTGATGAGATCCAGTAACAGGCTTGGTTAGAAATATTGCATGATTTGATTAGCCTATCCACCACTAATAAAGAAGATGAAGTGATTTTTTTGTGTGTGTGTTTAGTTTTTCTTGCTCTTGTTAACCATCGCAATATGATGATATCAAAGACATCATTCCCTTTTTTTGGGGGTTGATTCATTCTGTGCAATGTGGCCAATGAATTGTCATGTCATTTAGACCCAGGTACAGAATAGTATTACAGGGCTATAAAACTGATAGAAAAATGAGAGATGAAAGAAAATTTGAGGCCAATAAAATTAATTGTACTGTACAATAGCAGTTTGGGGGCAAGTTTAAGGAAAAAATTCCTGTTCTCTTTCACAGAAAATTTAAACAATCATCTTAAGAGATCCTAAGCTGAATTCTGTTATCCCTCTTTCCACTTTGTCATCTGAATTACTGTAGATGTGTGACAGTGTTGTGATCCCACAGCCCCTCAGATCTAAGGTGCTGAAACTCTGGCTTCTGAGGCTTTACTGCTCACATACACATGGGTTTTAGATGCTGCAGGAAACCATTCACTGACCTGGTTTGTGGTGCATACATCTGCATTTTTCTTTTATCAATAAGCCATTTGGAGAAAGTGTTCAAGGAAAATATCTGTTTGAACAAGAATTCTTCTTTCCCAGAAAGTCTGCAAAGCCATTGCAGGGCTGTCGCTTTTTCTTGGGACTTGTTGATATATCTGCTGATCAGGGATGTGGCTGCACTTTGAAGTCTGCCTTGTTTCTCTGATCCCAACTGCAGAAAATGCTGTGTAAGGCCTCTTGCTTCAATCTGTAAGGAAGGAGATGTACCAGTGCAGAAGGGATCCTCTACTTGTAAGGTCCAGCCAAGAGGGTTCTAGGTGTTACTAGGATGTTACTTGATTACAGGAGCTCTGTAACATGACTGCTAAAAATCCCCTTGTGATTCAGAGGTGGGTGGCTGCAGTGCTGCCCCATGCCCTGATCAAGCCTCTTTGGAACACGTCCTTCTCATGCAATCCACCTGAGAAAATAAACAAATAGAAATTTTTTTAAAAGTTGCCTTCTGAGTGGGCTTCATGTGCTTTGCCAGTCTTCCCTGCTTTCTTTGTTGCTTTTTGCTCTTCTCTGTACAGGCGTGAGGCAGAGGGAGCTGCCTGCATGTGGGGGAGAAAGCAAACACTGAAGTCCTCTTGGCCTAATTATTTCTGGCTCATCCTTCTCCAGAGGCTGTGTCAGGCCTGTGCTGGCTTCCTGGAGCCTCCAGATGAAGGTTTTCCCTCCCCTTCCCTGATCTTCCATGAAGGCTAAGTAATATGTGGAAGGATCATGTCAAGCTATGCTTTCAGGGATTGTCTTTACCTCTATATAACCACAGGAGCAGCCACAGTTCTCTCTCCCAGGATGCCCTGTTTATTTCAAAGGTGATATCTGAGGCACTTAACCAGAGTGGACAGAGGATGCTTCTGCAGTTAAAGAGAATACTTCCTTTTCCCCAGAAAACCAGGTAGTTGGGAAAGAAAGGTAAAATTGATCAGACTACAGGGTCACTCTCCATAGAGAAGGTTTACAAAGCTCAGTTTTTCAAATAAGGTAAAAGTGTAAGGTGCAGGAACATTTCTCCTCTTTCAGATCCCCAAAATAAACTTCACCAGTGTGTTTTAGAAGAAACATGAAGAAACCAGGAAAGAGTAGGGGACAGGCATGGCTGTCTTCCTGAGACTAAAAGTAAAGATTTGCTTGGATTGTGTCCAAGAGATATAGGATGGGAAATCCAGTGTGGATTTAGTGCTTTTGAAAGTTTTGTGTCCTTCTCAGGATCATTGTGCACACTCCTATTTCCTCCAGATGAGCCTCAGAGGAGAAAATCCAAGAGGCAGATGAGTGAATGCACCCACTGGTGGCTACCCCAGCCCGAAAGCCTTTGTTCACCCCCACATATCATTTTGCATGAACCATTAAGTGGGAGCCCGCTCACAGCAGCCCTTTGTGTGCCAGATCTCTGCCTTTTGGCTGGAGCCATGCATCCTTCAACGGGCTCGTTCCACCCTGGACTCCTCTCAATGAGAAGATGCTATGAGCTGGGGCCTTCTTTAGGAGCAATCTTATCTGTACCCATCCCAGGCATCATGTGCTCTGCCTCTCAGCTTCCGATCTGCTGTGAGAGTGGTGCCCACACTCCATCACAGCACTGCCTCAGCCTTAGGCCAAGGAAAGTCACCCCTGGAAAAGCCATGCAGTTGCATGCAAACTGAATCTCTGTGGATTCGTTACTTTTTTGGCCTGCCATGTACTGATAGCCTTACTCAGTGATTTTCAGCCTGTGGTCTACTGACTACTATAGCACTATGTCGGTTACTATTACAGGCCCATGAAATGTGGCTGGCACAAGCAGGGGTATAAATCCATCAGCATATGTGAAGTTTTTTAAGATATCTGTACTTGGACTTAAAATTTTTCAAGAATTTACAAAGGTCCAAAACCAGTGCTGAGAGTCCTTTGGGTTCACTTGCTTGCAAAGCTACAGCCATTCCCAGCTCTTCAATGTTAAGGAGAGCCCCTATGGGAACCTCAATCTTGTGCTTAATAGAGCCTCTTGATATGTTTTGGAGGTACCCTGAGGATTTTTGGCTTTAAAAGTTGCTATGCTAGCTGCAATTATTATGACAAAGAGTTGTTTTAGAGGTTAAGAGCTTATCCAGGGCTGGCAAGGCTGCATCTCTCATGAGGACAAAGTTGTGTTAAGAGTTAACACAGCTTTTATTCCAAATGTAAATGTGGTTAAAAGAAATTATTATTTTTTCCATCTTTTTTGCCCATATGTAAAACACTTTAAAAAAAACACAACTCCAAAAATCCCCAGCATGAACAAACCACATATCTGGCATCCTCATGATGTCAGGAGATCTCAAAAAATCAACAGAGAATGCAGAATCCAATTCAGAAAATGTCTCTCTGTTGGTGTATAGCACCCATAATAACTTCAACAAAAAAGAAACCACTCATTGCCTGCACTTCTTCTATCAGACAGCTAGATCAGTACATTTCAGAAGATTTTGAAGAATGAAATTGTCTTTGTCCTCAAGCATTAGTTGCTAATTTATTCATGACTGTGACAGTTTCTTTGCCTTGAAGTATCTTAGGCAACAAGTAGAGAGATAAGGGACTGTTTTTGCACCTTTGCTTAGTTTTAAAACTCGTCAGTGTAACCCTTATCTGTTCCAGTTGCTGGGTGGAGGACTCGCCCATGCTACATCCTCAGTAAAAGATGGAAAGGAATTTTTTGCAGAAGTAGTCCACAAATCTATCATGAATAATTACCTGGTAGCAGGGTGTCACTAGCAAAGGAAGCACAGGATGGTTGTGGGAGTAGCTGTATTTTTAATGGAGCTCGCAGTAGGATATTGCAGCAGTTGGAAACTTTTCAGGGATATATGTCTTAAGTGGGCCAGTCTGGTTTTGAGAGGATTTTATATTGGAGTCTGCTTTTGATTAACGGTCGTGCTCCTTGTTATTGTTTAATGATAGCAGTAGGGAGGTAAGCTTGCTGTTCACATTTGTGAGTGTATATTTTAAAAGAGATCAGCTCCAATAAAGAATGAAAATAGGGTTATTTAAGTAACAGCTTCAGAAATATGAACAAAGTGTACTCCATTTAGATGACTCAGCATAATCTTGGAGTAAAGGATGGATCTGGACTGCACCTAGTTTCTACAGCCCTTGTAGAGTGGTTTCAGGGTAGCTTGAGGTTTTAAGCAAGTTCATTTCAGTCGATGCTCTTTTGTGATCCTTTCTGCACATCTTCTAGCAAATTACTGCAGCCGGGAGTATATAACAGAGCTGTTCTCAGTTTGTATGGGTGTTGCAGACTTTCTCAGAAAGCAACCATACCGCTTTCAAGCCTGAATGTTTTCACCCAGGGTGCAGACATTTAAAGATTTATTCTGATCTCATCATGTAAGAGCACACCAGGTGACCTGCGTGTCCCAGTGGCACCAGGCAAGTCTCCCACACTTGCCAAACTTCTTCTGGGAATCATCTGCAAGTGGTGTTTATATTTCTGGTAATGTACATAACTGATGCAGTTCTGTTTGAAGGCTGCTTACTGGTAGGAACAGAAATGAAATTTGACAAATATAAAGGCAGGCAATTCCATCTAGTGAAATGTCAAGCCATGACGGGAAAAGATGGAGCAGAAATGATTGGTGTGCATTTCTGAGGGGTTGTCTTACCCATGTGCAGGTCTTTTGATGCTGATTTCAAAGCAGTACTTTGGACCATACTAACAGAGCTTCTGTACATCTTTTTGTGTGTACATTGATGACTAACATGGTTCTTACTGCTGTTCTTTCATTCCTGTATCCCTACAATCTTTCACAAAGTAATTCAAGTTTAACTAATTTAAATCTTATTCCAGGAGGAACTGTTGTACTGCAGAATAGAAATATATTCTACAGGCTGTTTGCACTGTTTTTTACATCCTTAGTGACATTAGTTGTCTGCATTTTGGAGCAAGGTCATATATAGATACATTCATTAAATCTTTCCAGTCTTTACCTGATGACCTAAGCAAGTAAGACTTGCGCAGTGTGCTGCTCCCTGTTTTTTTCCTTCACTTTAAATCTGTTCAACATGTTGGTGAATTTAAATCAAATATACCTAAGGGAAATGGGATAAAAACTTCAAATACACTGTGTTTCTGTGAGTGTCATGAAAATGGGGTATAACCAAAGAAGAGTACCTCTCTTAGTGACCCAAATTGGGGAACAGCATGACCTTTCTCCTTAACAGACACCAGGCAATCCACTGTGGGCTGCAGTTTTCAGAAACAGTTCTGCAGAGAATGAGGATTTACATCTCTGTTCAAGGAACCTATTTCACACATTTTGGTAAAACCAACCAGTGTTTTTCCAAATGTTGGTAAAATTATCCCTGGTCTACTGTAGGCCTACAGACACTAGAGCTGCTTTTCTTAGACTTTGTGGACAGCTTAGTAGACATCCCCTAGTGCATGAGCTCCAGTATCTTGTGCTTGAAAAACACCTGTAAGAGCCTGGGTAGCCCCAAGATGTTCTCTCCCATCTCAGGTGACCACCTGGTCTTCCTCTCCTTCCGTCTGTGTTCTTTCCTGATATAGGTTGCAAACACTTGAGTTGTTTTAAGTTGCATGCACTTATATTTTGCATTTTAAGACATAAATATTCCCTCTTTGATTCGACTTTGTCCCTCTGGCCACTTAAGGACTGTAGGGTGAAATTCGCTCCAGCAACATGTGGTACAGGAACTTTCAGCTAATCTGTTTGGTTCCTGCAGTGTAGAGTATAGGAAGAGTTTGTAATTGGAGTTATGCTGGGCTGACTTGCTTAAGATAAACCCTGAAGAATGGAATAGTGTTGAATCAAAAGTTACATTATGAAATTACTATGCTTCCTTCTTTGAAGATGTTTAAGATGAACAGACACCAGTCTCAGGGAGAAGATGTCAGAAACTCCACACTGATATATATAAGTCAAATGTAAAATGACCATAAACTGCAATTTACTTAAATTTATTGCAGGAGTCAAATATGGGAAAAATAAAGAAGACCTACAAGGAGTGGGATTATGCATAACATTTGGTCAGTTTGTCCTTTGCTATTGGACATAATTAGCTCGGCTCTCCTGTTAGCTGCTGATTAGTCTGGTGGGTTTTGTTGTGTCACTAGGAAAGTGAAAAAGACATATTGCAGTGATTAGAAACAGGTGCATATCCTTTCTGTCGAGGGCTTGTGGTTGCAGATTCTTTGAAACAGGCAAAATACACTCAAGTCTGTGCCAAATCCAGATCCCCGCTGTGTCCCACAGTATGCTCTCATGTAACGCTGGGGAACTGCAGCATGTATGGTGTATTTTGCCTCTTCTTTTAAAGTAACATAGGGTCGTATGTGGAAACATGCATCACTTCCAATTTCCAAGTGCAGAGTTGAATGGAATCAGAGGGCTGGATTGCATCACCTTTCCTCCACTGAACATGTATCTTGAAATCAGTGAGACAACTTGACAGCGTAGGGCTCCCCTCAGCTTGAGTAGAAATATGACACCTTGCTCCAAACTGATGGTGGTTGAAAGGAAAACAGACTGAGCCTAATCCCTAGATAAGTGTATTAAACTGGGTGATAAGGTATTGGGGTGGAGATTAAGAAAATTTGGATTTGGTTGGAGCACTGATTGCTGGAACATAATTTGTTAAAACATTTTTTGTGTATATTTGAGAGCTACTTGTGAGAAGATTAGTTAAAGGCTTGGTTAAGCAAAAATGGTCAGGATTTGTTACTGGGAATTCATGTTTATTGCACTGGATTTTTGTGTCAAGTATAGGTATTTTATAAAGATTCCATCCTTATCCCAAAAGCTCTTTTTTTTGACAGTACACAAAGAAAGCCGTAGGGGAAAAAGACGTAGGATTAGAACAAAATAAAAGGTAGATTGTCTATGAAGCACTAACCTAATGAAGACCGTGGCTGCAGAACAGGCAAACAGATGTGCAAATACCAGTAGAATTACTCATAAAAGTGAGTTTACTTTCCTGCAGGGAGGAGAGATGCTCTGGGCAAAGTCGCCTTCTTGATCACTTCAGTTCATAAATTCAGGACCTGGGACAATTCCCTGAAGATTTAGAGGTGCGGGATTTTGTGACCCAGTGGATCTCACTAATATTTGTGGATACAGACTTAAAACCAATAGTGTCTGATTGTATATTGAAGAAAAAATCCAAATGCCTTTAAGGAGCTGGGTAATGGGAAGAGGATCCAGAAATTCCTGTACAAACAGATCTAAAAGCACTTTGCCTAGGATTTCTGTTCACTAAAAAGGACCTCAGGAACCAGGACAGTCTTTAGAGAAGAACCACAAATGATAGATGATGACCATATAGAGCTGGGAAAAACAGGATTTTTCAGTAAATTTAACAGATAAGAATCAGAAAATATGTGAGAAAGATAAACTTTAAAAGCTAGGAATAAATTCCC
This sequence comes from Elanus axillaris, assembly GCA_026212715.1. Lineage (NCBI taxonomy): Eukaryota > Metazoa > Chordata > Aves > Accipitriformes > Accipitridae > Elanus > Elanus axillaris. Next base: position 31,543,102 of record JANZLQ010000089.1, read on the forward strand.
ACATGGTTAACTTCAGTCATATGTTCTGTTGCATGCAGGCAGTGAAGAAGTTACTGCTGTATATATTCTTTATTATGAACTTTCTTGAATGGCAGTGTCCCTCAGAATCACTGTGCTATTGTTCTAACTTTTAATTTATTGCAATGCAGGGGTTTCAGAAACCAGCTGAACAGGAGAAACATCTTACAGTGCAATTCACTACAGTATTTCTTGACTGTTGACTATTATGCTAGTTACACAGAAAGTAAAACCAGGTGCAGATGGAAATATTTTGGAAATCTTTCAAGAATAAACAAAAAGTTGGATGGCTAAAAGTGAAATCTCAGTGGTTGCCTTGTGTTCCCAAAAAGGTTGAAATGTCAAGGCTGTTCAGTGGAAGTACCTTGTATGTGTTTGGCCTAGCACTAAATCCCATGGTGTCTTTGAATGCCTGGGAACACTTGCTCAGCCTTGGATTACTGTGCACAGTAGAGATATCACAAAAGGGACTGACCTAGCAGTAGAGAGAGGCTGGTCCCTCCCCACTCTAAACCTTCATTTCAGGAAGAGGATGATGTCCTACACCCAAAATGATCGTAATTCATCTTGAAAGCTGCTGGGTGCCACTTCCCATGTCTTTAAATTCAAAGACTGCTGATTTCCTGATAGAGTTAGCCTCTTGAATGGGTCTTGGAATAGTGATAAAAACAATTCATGACGTGAATACCAAAAATTGTCCTTTTACCTTCCTCACATTGGCGGAAAACCTCAGCGTTAAGAGACTGCTTGTTTGAGAGAGCTAAGTGCAGTCTGCCTTGGTAACTTCTCCCTACCAGCAAAGAATGCTTTCTGAGCTGGGAATCTTAGTTCACAGCAGCACAGTCATTGCATGGGTGTCTTGCTTGACATCTTGTCTTGGTGAAGGATTGAAGATCCATCTGCCAAGTGCTTGGGATAGACTGCGGGTATCAGAGATTCGTGTTGGGTCTAAGTCATAGGTAGTCATCTAGAGGTTCTCCCAGAGATGACCACATAGCAAGTACTGGCATTCAGTAGTTAAATCTGATGTATTTGAGGTTTGTAACTCATCTTCACTTTGCTCATTACACTTGAATCTTGCAAATAAATCAATTCAATTTATAAAACCTTTAAGTGGAACTTGCTATTTTGGTACCTCACAAAGTCTGCTAGGCACTTGTGCAGGCACAGAGGAAACCAGCTTACCTGTGACCCTCTGCAGTGTAAAAAGATACCAGCACAGGAATAGGGAGAAAACCTGCACAGGCAGAATTTGGGACATAGGCATCACTACATAAGGAGCCATTGTGTCTGGTATCAGTCTGCCAATGCTGGACACATTTGATATATCAAAGAAATGGCATGTTCTCTTCATTTTCCATCATTATACTGTCTGTCTTGAACTGTCCTGTGCTCTAGCCTGACTTTTAAAATACTTGGGCCCCACTTTCATCTGTATTTTCCTGCTTGTATCTTGCTCAGCAGTGTGAACAAATCTTTATGCATTATGCTTATTCTGTTGAATATCATTCCCTGTGTCCTTCAGTCTGCAATTAAATGTTTTATCTTGTACATGCTGTGTAAATTCTGTCCTTCTGAGTATTCAGTGTTTTTCCCTCAGGAGAATTCCTTCTTGTGTAAGTATCCAACTTAATGATGCAGTGGTACCACTTGCACAGAAGAGCTCTTTCATTCTCCTCCAGAGTTATTGCATCAGGTTTGAAGGTAGTTATCAGGAATGATGTAGGCAGTGGGTACGTTCTGGATGGCAGCATCTCCTGTCACAAGGTGATGAAAAGCTGATGTGGGTTCACTGGCAACCCACAAGACAGGACAGTCTTGTATTGCTTCTCTGCCTTGGTAACATGATATGATCTGTGAGGTCTGGAGACCTGAATTCTGATTGATCACCAGCTTAGATGTTTCCGGCTCATGGGTGCTGAAAGTTGGGAGAACACCACCAGCATGAAGATCTACCCCATGTTCCAGTGGGAGGATCAACCCTCCCACTCTCCTGAGAGCCTAGGAATGCCTCGTGCTGACCAAGAGCCATCTCTGAGTATATCCTTCAGAACTGGGTGGCATGGGGGAGCACCTTCCTTGCGGGGGCTTTAAATGCTAACCTTAGACAAAGTATTTGAAACAGTACTTACCTGATTTGGCTTGTGCTGATTTGTGTATAAAACTCAGGGCTCTGTAATGCACGATGCGTGAAGTGCCACATTATGGAGGTGTCCTGGCTTTGTTTTGAGGTATAAAAGGTAGCTTTTAAATTCTATTAAGTGGTTTTGGGACATTACTGAATTTATTAGCTGCTACAGACAAAAACTGTATGCAATTCACATGGAAGACCTGCTCCCAGCATTTAATTTAGTAATAGATAAAGTCTCCTCATAATTCTGAAACTATTTAAAGAATTGCTGATGGCTCATGGAAAACTCTGGAAAATATTCTGCTTAGGAAGGGATCCCTTCCTAGTATGTTTCTGTGCTTTTCATCTTCACTTGTCTTTCATTGCACTTAATGAACACATGAGTTTTGTTTTGTATCTTACCCGGAGCCAATCACAAATTGGTTTGTAAAATTGGAGCTGCCTCTGTAACATTCAGTTGATGCCAAAGACAAAATGACCAAAAGTCAAGGTAGTTGAGACCTGAGTAAACCAGTGCTTTAAAAGTCACTACAAAGCACGTAGGAGTTATTCTGGATTTTAGAGTCATTGTTGTCCCACATTGACCTTTTAACTTAAGAAGAAAAGGAAGTAACAAAAAACCTGTTACACTTTATTTTATGAAATGCTCTGAATAGTTCCTCATTGTCTCGGGACCTTTGAAAGCATCACTTTGCAACATCACCATTCCTATCAGGGGTTTCTCAGGTACTTGTAGAAATCCAGGAAGTACCAAGACTTTCAGTATGGGAAGAGTTAACATTTGAAGATGGGGTTTGGTTCCCCCCACCCCCTTCCCCTGTGATCTCATGCTGTTTCTCACTTTGGAATAACTGGAGCCAATCTCGGTTCTGCTAATGTTGAGGATTTTGTCTATCTCACAGCTCCTGAGTTTGTGCAGTTAAATGAGAGAAGTCACAGCTTTTATTGTCTTTACATCAGCCCAGCTCCTGAAGGAAAAGATGTAAATGTGATCTTTAAAGACTAAAAGAGTTAGAAAGTTGAAAGAAAGCAATGGTTTTAATTGTGATTAAAAAAAAAAAAAGCCCAAACCCACCCAGCCATTTTGCTGTTTGCAGTCTGATGCAGGCACTTGGAGTGGCCAAGCTGACATGCTGTGTGTGCCGGCTCCTTCTCTCTTCACCCTGTGGAAGTCAGGGGCCTGACCTTGGCCACCTCTCCAAGTGCCACAAACCCAGAAAACAGTGACTAAGCATAGTTCAAAGAAGAGTTCAAATATCTTGAAACCTTGCCCAGGCTGTTCCTGATGGTCTCAAAGTCTCTGTGACTGGTGGGTGAAGGGGGCTGTTTCCGTGGGACATTTTTCATGCAAACCAGTGGCGGAGGGGCTTGGATGGGGACATCTCCTAGACGCAATGCCTGATAATACGTGGCATTTTGTGGATCATTACTCTTTAGAGGTGCTTGTTGTTTGTTTGGGCAAACAGTTTTTCCTATTTTGAAGTTGTTGAAACATTTATTAAAGTTGTATTTATGCTTGGATGGAAAAGTCGCTACTCTGCACCCTGGAGACTTGTCCCACTCGCTTGAGATACAGGATTCTGATTCCTTTGCCAGACACTTCTCATAAGGTTATGTCAAGAAAGAGACCTTTAGAGAAGGAAAAAGCTATTACTTGCTTTAAAAAAGGTGTAATTAGTTGCATTTCAGTTGGCTAAAGGACCATCATGTGATGTTTCAAAAAATTTGGTTTAATGGTAAACAAGCTAATGGATTTATGCTCAGTTGCACTGCGCTTTCAAAAAGCAAAATGGCCCTAGGGCATACAAGTAAAATTTAAGCACTTTCCTTGTTATTTTAAAATAAGTAAAATGAAACACACTGTCTGATTTTCTGAACAATAGCTTGGCTTCCTGTGGTGGAAAAGTAACCTCAGCTGAGACTTAAAGCCACCCACCTTTGTTTTCAGGCTTCAGAGAAGACAAATAACTCGCTCTTTCCATGGTTCCACTTTTATCTTTATATTAAACTCTTCTCCTCCTCTTCTCCATCTTGCTCTTTTTTTTGCTTTCCCACTTGCTCTTTCCCCCCACTCCGTCATTCTCCTCTCTCTCTCTCTCTCTCTCTCTCTCTCCTTCTCTCATCCCAAGAGGGACACTTCTGTAACACTTGAGCCATGGATGTACATACACATGCCAAAGAGAAACAGAAATGTTTGGGCTTGGATCGGGGCCTTCATTTAAAGGCATGTGTTAAAGATCTGTGAAGGCCTCTAGTTACTTCCAGCAGCTTCCCCAAGTTTCAGTGCCATTTTCTGCCTCAGTGCAACTTATACTTGTTTTGTGTCCACCCCTATTACTATCTGCAGCCTGTCTGGCTGTCCCTTCTGTAACTGAGACCCTCCATTGTAGGGACTGTCCTCTCAGGTTTGCTCACGATCACACATGAGAACCTCAGCCTTGATGAAGATCCATGCTCTACTGTAGCAATCCTAACAGCAACAAAATGTGCATGCAGGCTAAAGGCCTCATTTGTCTCTCTTTATGCAAGTTTTTCATACTTTTGCAAGGTGCTAAATATTGCTTTGCAGATAAGAGCAGCAACATTGTACCCCCAGGGCAAGGGAATGGGAAAAGAGCTGTAATTATTTGCTGCAATAGTTTGGTCTAGCTAGGGAACAGCCAACTATCTCGAACCGCTGGCAGCAGGTAGGTAGTTGGCTGTTTTCTAGCTAGAGCAAGCACTTTGCAATCTGTTTTGAACTCTTCTGTATCTCCCTGAGGGGTGAAGATAGTGTGCAAAATAGTGGTTAGTACAAAAACCTTGGTATTAGATTTTACGTTGACTTAACACTCTTGCTAGTGTTTGTCTTCTCTCCTGAGAATGTTGATGCTTGAAGGTGAGGTGGAAATAAGTGGGAGTGTACGTGCATGATAGAGAATTATCTTCTGCTGTTTTATCCTTGAAGAGTGCATTTTTAAGTTGCATGGTCCTGAAATTCACATATGCTAAGGTATGAAGTGAACTTGCTTGGTCTGTGTCTCTGTGCTAGGAAGACTAGGGTTGCTAAAGACAGAGAAGAGGGATTTGCTGCCAGTGTGCTCCCTTGCATACTGTTCAAATACATTCAACTCCCATTCAACTCCTGGGGCAAATACTTGATACAACTTGTTGGGTTGGCGGGTTTTATTGAGCATTTACAGGGTGAAAGGGCCTTTTCCTTCTCTTCCAGCTCTTTCTTGCTAATCCTTTTTTGTTTATAATTTTGCTCAATAAAGAAGGAAAAAAGTTCTTTGAACTGTTTTGTCATAGAGAATGAGATCATCAGTGAAAAAAATAAAAAAAGGAACAGCTTGTTCTTTGTTCTTCTGTGAGGTGCCACCATTCTGCTTTGATTTTAGCATCATATCAGTGTTACATACACAAGGTTTTGGAGTGGGTTCAAACAAACCAGATTCCCAGATCAAGGAACCAATCCTTCTCCAAAACTGCTGTGTGCCTAGTGCAGCATCATGCTGAGGGAGACCTGCCTTTTGTAGCTCTGTCACGTGGTAAGCTTCAAGAGTGGATCCAGGCTTCTAGAAAGTTTGAGGAATACAGGCCCATTGTATTCTACCATTCTAGCAGCCTATGTGATGGTAAACAAAAAGGGCAATTGTCTTCTCTGTGAGCAGTGGCACAAGGGCATCAGAACTGTGTTGTCTGCAGTAAGGTGGCAACAAATCCTGTCCCTCTTGCACTGAGCATTGGCCCAAGAAGAGCTTTGGTGGCTGAGTGCCCAGTCCTTTCCCTGTTTCTACTTGCAGACCTTGGGAGGAGAGCTCCTCTTTGCAAAGGGCCTCATTATTGGGTTTTGCAATGCCATACTGTAATTTCAAATAATACTCCTGTCTCCCATTTATCTCTGTTGCCATGTCTCTGTAGTTGCAGAGAGGAGCTAATAGGGTACAGCTGGTTAATAAAACATGCATTGCTTGATTCTAAACTGCATTCCCTGTTGCTAAACATCTCCCATGTAGCAGCTTTGTAGTGGTAGAGTTCGAATGGGATGACAATTTTGCACCCGCTTTCAGATGAAATTATTTTAAATGAAAAAATCCCAGAGATCCTGAGTGAAAAAAGCCATCCAAGTGCCTTCAGCGGTTTTCATTGCAATAGATTCTCCCTTCAGCTCTTGTTTTAGTATCAGCATATGAAGTGTCTGGCTTAATCTCCTCTACATTCTTATGTAAATTCCTTTTTAAGAAAAAATATCCTTAAACTGGTAGTGTATACCTACCTTTAGGGGTTGTTGTGCAGCTTTAGCTTCACTGTAGAATTTTAAATTTGGGGTGAAGCAAGTCTGTGGTTTGTAAAGTACTTGTTTCTGTAAGAAATTTATGGTATAAAGTCTATCACGATGGGGAGCTACGTGCCAAGATTTGAAGCCTCTATTTGCTGGAAAAGTAGATTTCTTAATCAAAATGAAGGTGGAGTAGACCATGTGTAGCAGCCTGTAGTGTGTGGTCCATGTGGTGTCCACCCTTTCCCCCTTTTCTCTGTTCTCTCTGACAAGACTTTTTGAATAAATGAGTGCCAGTTTAACTCTTTTCCTTTCCAGGCCACATTTTCTTTTTTTCCTTGGGAAATAACACAAGACTTACAATGTGAAATGTTCCTTTTGTGACTTTGTCATAAAAATTAATAAGACTAGAAAAACTGTTTGTGGACGTGGAAGAGAATCCTAGTGAATAGTATTTCTCTATTCACAAAGCTGTTTCATTTTAATTAGCAAATAAACCAGGAGAGAGTAGTAGGCAGGTATTTCTGTGCAGGCTTAGGCTGATATTTTGTCTAACACATTCAAAAGCAATGATTTGAGAGAAATCAGATTGGTTGATTGCTGTGCTGTATCTTCCAGTTCTCTTGGTCTGAATTTCTGGGGGGTGAGGGAGATGGGGTGATTCATACTTGAGCAAGACAAACCCAAGAGCTGCCAGTTTGCATTATGTCAATGTATGTAAGAAAATATTTAGATAGAATTTCCATTAAAAGTTCAAAAGCAGGGGGCTCACGCTGACCCTGGCTTTTAGAAGCTCTGGTGGGAAACCTGAATGAAATTTAACTCCACTTAATGTGTTTTCGTTGGCTGACTCCATGTTTTATTATCTCATGCAATGAGATCTTTCTCGGTTTGTCGATTTTCTACCGAGGACAAAAAGTTCATGTATGTAACAGTGCACATATTGAATTAAAGTACGATTAAAGGCATGATGTAATGACCCCCTCTCCTTTTCCTTTAGTCAATATTTGCCTCCAGGGTCAATACATTACAATATTGACTTCAAAGTATTCAATATTTTTTTACCTTCTGAGTGTGTTGGCTTCAAGTGCATGTAATACTAAACCTGTTGGTTGAACTGTTGGTCTAAGACTTACTGTCTAAGTAGTTTCAGGCTTGGATGCCTAATCCATGTAGAGCAGCTTTCAAGGCATGTGATAATATCACAACACAGCTGTAGGCAGCTTTCTGAGGTGAACCATTTAATCTGCAGTCTTTTCTCTCAGCTTCCTAACGAGTGGTGGAATTTGTCCCTTGGTGTGCGATGGGATTATTGCCCTCTCTCCCTACTGGCATTATATTTACTCTGCAGGACCTTCCAGTTACTGTATGTTATGTGGACAAATCTAATCCTCAGCGCTCCTATCTTCCATGTGCTTTTCTGCTGCCTTTACATCTGTGCTCTGTCGAGTGTACAAAAGCAGCTCAAAAAGCAAGATAATACTTTACGTACTCGAAGCGCTACACAAACATGGCTTAATAAAGTTAAGTTAAAACTGTTACGAATTCAAACAGTCGCACAGAGTGGGTTAGTGCTCACTTATCTGAAATCCAGCTGGGGGCACAGTGGGCTGGGAGGCTCTCCCAGTATGAGCTTGAACCTTCTCATGCTTCCTCTTTGCCTGTATATACATTTCCATTCCCACTCTGCTGAAGTCTAGCACCGATACCCATCTGAAGGGCACACAGGCAGATGTACTGCATAATGACGGCAGCTATAAACCATTTATCTTTCAAAAATGTGACACTCTAGAGAAGGGCTTTGATCATATCCTTTGCAAGGCATATAAACAAACAGGGTTGTCACCAGCGTGGTATCTTATTACATTGTCTTTTAAAAAAAAATTAAGGAAAGAAAAATATTTATAGATACCAAGAAGTTAGTGAATTCCTCCGAAGAACGAAATGTTATAATTAGGAAGCCGCTGCACTTAGAACTATTCTACAAATAAGCACCTCAAATCTAGCCTAGTCTTTCCAGAGAAAACAAAGGTCAATAGGCTTCTTTGAGGATTAGCAAACCAGAATTTCTTGGACCAAGGTACTAATTACTTCCAAAGTTGAGGATGATCACTACTTCCAAATCCAAGTTATTGCCAAAACCTCATGATAAACTTCAGTAGTACTCCCCTCTAGCCTAACTTTTGAATTAAGATACCTCTAGACTGGACTGTAATTAAAGGATAAAGAACCTAATCTCAAGGGAAGGCAGGATAACAGGGGAATATTCTACTTGTGAAAAGCTGCACTTCTGTGTAGCCTGAACCAAGGTCATTTAAGACTTCCCAGGTCACCAGCAGCAATTTCAGCTCAACCAGGGTGAAGTGGAAACAAGTGCAGCTCTGAGAACCCAGAAACATGTGTGACCGGCTGCTCCATGCCTGGGAAATGGTGTCCTGCATTGCCTGTATGCTTGTAAGGTGGAGTCCCATTCTTCTTGAATACTGTTGTCTGATAGCAAAGGGGTGAGGACTGGGCTCACTATTACAAGCTCCTAGTTGGAAGGACTTATCCAGATGGTTTTTAAGGGTTTTCACATATCCACCCCTGTGCTTGAGCATTCGTTCATATGTGTATTCACTCACATGTTGTAACTGCTGTGGCTGTGAATTTGGTAGTGTCCTGAGAGACCACACTTTTCATCTCAGATGGGAGAGGTGGGAAGAGGTATCATTTTTGTGAGATCTAGGTGTAAGGCAAAAAGGTTATGTTAGCACTGAGAGAGGGAAGAGAGTGGCCAGAGTTAAATATGTCAGCAGTTCATTTCCACCTGCAGCCTACTGACTTCCTTGTGCAATTTCAGGGAACTTTGAAGTGGGTGTACACATCGCGGATGTAAGCTACTTTGTACTTGAAGAAACAGCACTGGATCAAGTAGCGAGCGAAAGAGCAACTAGTGTCTATCTAGTGCAAAAGGTAAGGACAACTTTCCCTTTTTTTGTCTGACAACTTTGTCTTCCATTTACCATAGATTTATTTTAAAAGTTCATTTTCAGATGCCCACAATCAAAATCTGGCTATTATTGCAGCAAACGTACAAAAAATGAGTAAATTGATGCAAACACAAGAGCTAACATAGCTGCTGACTACCTTGGAGCTTGCAGAGAGAGCATGGGGTGAAGCAGCAGTTTGTGACCCTGTGTCTGTGGGCAGAGACCTGGGTGTGCTAGGGCTTGTCAGCTCAGGAGCAGCTCCATATGAACAGGAGTCCACTGATCTGGAGCTCGTTCAGGGCCCAGAGCTGCATAGCTACGTTTGCACCACGCTGACCTGATAAAAGCCTGACAGACCCAAGCTGGCTTGTCTGCTTTGCTGTTGGGAGCTTGAAATTTGCACATATGATGGTGGTGGAGAGTGTTGTCTTTATCTTCAGTGCAGTAGTACTAGCTAATCCCTCCCAGAAGTGGATGCATGGCAGAGTAGGATGTAAAACACCTTGTGCAATCTCACATCTTGAGGTACAACAGAAGGTTCACACTCTTATTTTATCTGGGTATCCCAAATACTGGAGAAATGATGTTCTTTCATCATGCTATGGGAAGATATTTGAAATTGTACAGATTTTAGTGTAACAGAACCGTATATTAAACTCAAGTTTAAAGTTGACTTCTAAACTTTAAAAATTAACAGGTTCAAGTTCAACATTATCAGAGAGGAAACAACCAGGTTTTGTCTGTGGCTGTCTCATTTTCAGTTGAATGTGCAGAAACACTTCCTAGCTCATCAGATAACCACTGGCATTGTGCATGCAGGGAAGCTGAGAAGCTTGGCTGTTAGCATCCTGTGTCGGCTTGAGGCATCAGCTGCATGAAGAGGAGTGTTGAGGGCAGACTCATAGGAGCCGATTAATCTGCCTCTCCCCACACTCCCATTCAGTCAGGCTGAAGTCCTTCTCTCTGCAGCCCTTTCTGGGATGACAAGGCATCTTTCATATAATAAATAAATATCCTACTTGCTATTTAGGATTAGGAATGATTCTTCCCCTCCCTTCCTGGATGTTCCAAGGCTTGCTCTCTGGGGAGGGTCTTGTAATGATGCTTGTTCCAATAGCTTACTGTGTCCTCTCCACAATTTCCAGATGATAAAATTATTTATTTTACACCATTGAAATAAAATTAGTGGTTTGATATCGAGCTGTTAACCTTTAGTAGCTGTTCTGTAACTTTCCTTGGGTAGAAATAGCAAGGCACAGCTTCAGGGGGTCTCAGTGAGTCTGGTGGATTTTACGTCTCTGTGGGTATGGGTTGCATGGAATAGCCATGATAGCAATGCAGAAGTGCCCGAACTGGGTCCAGTGATAGTGAGACCAACAGCACCGAGGTGCTGCAGTGTGGGACCAAGGAGTGTCCACACTGGGAAACACCAGTTGCCAGTGACTTGCTGTTCTCCAGGAGTGGGAAGCAGTGTATCTCATGGAAACAGCACTTCTGGTACTAGAGTCTTCCCAATCCTACAGTCTCTCCAGTGATAAGCCCTTGGCTTTTGCAGTGTTCTGCTTCCCCCTCTGATCCATGACTCAATGGCTGTAGCTCACTATGGGAGATGTGGGCTGGTCCAGGGGGAATGACACTGCAGGTCAGCAAAGCTGTAGTCCAGGAAGATGTCACAGTATTTCCAAGTCAAAATACTGTGGTTTGAAGGCATGTGATTTTTTTTAAAGGGAGAAGGAATACTTATTCTATGGAAAGGAGGCATTTTTCATGATAATCTAGTTGAATTCAAAAGCTAATCGAATTTTCTTTCAAAGTGCTTCTTTCCCCCCCAGCACTACCAGTCAGTCATGTGTGATGCCAACATAAGTTATCTGTTGCCCGTAATCTTCAATTGCTTTTCAAGTACCTCGGCCCAGCAGTCAGGATTAGTGTTTTACCCACACTTTTGCCCTGCAGAAATTATATTTTAAGAGTGCAAACTAGGTTAGATGATGAAATGGTCAATATTTTAGTTACAAGAGATGAAAAGGATAGAGGGGATGGGTAAAGGAAAGCAGCCAGGCTGTCTGAAACAAGATGGTAGCATGACTTTTGTAGAAAATATGCTTTCCTTTGATGGAACTGTTTCCTAAGACAGCTGTGATTCTGCTAGAGGTTAGCACCATGCTAATCCTCCCAATGAAGTTAAATAAAGCCACATATTTAATTTTCCTGCACCTTGTATCCAGAAGGGGAGTTATTGTGTAATTGCTAGCAGTCTATTTAATAAAAGTCGAAAGTGTTTGAAATAAAAGTGTATCAGGTTTTAAGAAGCAAGAAAACCTAAACAGTTTCCTCTTTTTTGGCACATCTTATAGTGTTATTTTAGGTGTGAAGCAGCTCAAGTGAGAGGTCAGCCATAAATCCCTATAATATTTTATTGATCCTATTTTATACTGGAGATCAAAGATCAGAAATGTAAGCCTATCCTTCACATTGAGTCCAAGGACTTCGAGACATTCACTTTTGACACCAGCAGGTTGTCAGGGTGTTGATATTTTGATAATCTCAGGCTGAGTAACAAAGAGTTGCTCGAAATGTGAATTCATGGAAGTGTTGATACAAGTCTTGAGCAGAAATCTTGGCTCATAAACAAATTGCCTATTTCCTTTGAGTGTCTTAGTGTGTAAGCAAGAGGCTTGCTGAGCCCACCCCATTGTTGGAACTCGGTATCCTCCTCCCGGCTCTGGGGAGAGCAGCTGATGGAAACTCTCGGTCAATACAATCCCTCCCCATCAGACCAGTGGTGGGAGAAGGGGTCACCCTCAGAGTCAGCGGTGATTGTAACCAACAGAACCAAGCCTGAGCAGGCAGCCAAAGCAGGGTGCCAGCAGAATGAAGTCTGAAGGGAGCAAAGCTGTCTGTGCAACTTTGTGAGAATAAGGGGGTTTTCTTAACCAGAGGTTGTTGCCTTTTCCCTTTGGTTGACTGATCAATTTTACCCTTCCGTTCCTTGAAAAGCTGCTACAGCAAGCCCATTGATGCCTAGCTAACCTGCTGTGAACCTGGCTGGTGAGTCACTCCTGGCTGCCGCAGATGTTTCTGTTTTTAAAGGGAATGGGAAGTTTTATCATCCCAGTATGTGTGTGCTCCCTCCCACTGCCCAGCTCACTAGGACTGAGTCTGAGGCTGGAAACTCAC
>JANZLQ010000089.1:31555763-31633124 GCA_026212715.1 Elanus axillaris
CTGAGGCTGGAAACTCACATTTGGTTTCTGGAAGCACTTTATTAGCCAAAGAGGCAAAACAAAAGAAAACCAAGGGCTTTCACAAGCAGGAAGTTAGATCTTCCCATGTCCAAAGTGAATCTGCCATGCAGAGGAGCCAGCTGCTAAGCGGTGTGGCCAGCCATGGTTACAGGTCCATGTGTTTTGTAATGCTGGGATGACGATATGTAGGAAACCCTCCAGCCCCAGCAGTGCCTTCTCTTACTTTGGTTTTCCCTAGCTGCCCACCACTTTGGCGTGCTGGGACATGTGGCTGCCTGCGGGGAGAGCCGATAGCGTGGAGGGACGCTGTTGGGCAGTGCTACAGCACTAAGTCTCAAGCTGCGTACAGTAGCACTGGAGATTTCGCATGTGGGACTTGGAAATAGGGGGACAGAAGTCCTCTGTCTGTGATTAGATTTGAAATGCAGATCCACAGCTGCAAGCACTGTGGATATCCGCCTTTCACTCAAAGAAGTGCCCTTTCCAGTACCCCTTGGGTCCTGCTGGGCTTGTGGGGAGAGATGATGTCTTTTATTAGTCTGACTGATAGAGGAGGATGAAAACCAGACAAGCTCTCACCATCCAAGCCTTACTTCAGCCCTGGTTTCTATGATACATTCATTAGAAAGGATTTCCTGGGGGCTGTAGGTCCTTTTTTTCATTGTGAAAGTTTTTTCACCTAGCCCTACTGGGTTTCTCCAACTGCATTTCTAGTTTTCTAGTTCCACTACATTTATAGCCCCCTCCCCACCCCCCTTCCAGCTTTATGATCCCTGTATAAGCCGAGGTGACTTTATTTTCACCTGCAGTAAAATCAAGGTGAATGATGTGATCCCCAACATAGGCACATCCTTAGCAATTTGCTAGGGAAACTACTTCACACTGGAGGTGATAACCCTCTGCAGAGTTTCAGCTAGCTGGATTTCTGTGTGCCGTGGCAATCCATAGAGCAGCTGGTAGACACCGCTGTCTCTTGGCAGACAGTCACAGGAAGGTCAAAGTATTTAAAAGATGCTGGGCAACCTCTGGATTATTTGAGGTGATGCTATGCAACTCTGATATTTTGCAAATCTAGGCATTAAAGACGTACTTAGGGAAATCTCCTCACATCCTGCGTCTCCTTCAGAAAGAGATGGAGATAATCCTATTGCAAAAGTTCCTTCTGGGCAGCCCCTGGGATAACTCCTGAAACATCTCGCTCTCCCAGTGTGACACAATTGTGACATCTTTGTATGTTAAATGCTGGGCTTGCAACTACTAAGAATCCTTTCAGCCTGTGACCATATCATGTTAAGGAAAAAGGAAATGTGTATTTATAACTTAAATTTCTCTGCTTTGTGACAGTTGGTTTATTCTCCATGTAGAGTGTGAAGAGGAATCATGATGTTAAAGCGGAGGCAGACAGTTACCCAAGACTGTCATGACATTGAAAATGGGTTTCTTCTTTTAATTCAGTAAGGTAGATAAAATTGAAATACCTTGAATGCAAGGTCACATTGTCTTATGTATGTATTTGCTGAGCCCAGGAAAAGGTTGAATTCTTGCTCTCCTGTGAGGCTTCCTCCATGGCTTGGGTTAAGTTACTTTGCCTAAAGTTTCTCTCCTGCAAAAGAAGGCTAATGTGGGTTGATGCTTCCCTGTTTAACAGTAGGTTTGTTACAGCTAATTGCTTGGTGAGTGTTTAGTGCTGTAGTTACGATCTGAGTTAAACCTTTGCTTGTGTTTCACATCATTGAAAGCCCTTCCATGGAATTATAGCCTCTTGAATTGGATATTAATCCTGCTCAAGTACACTTAAAACAAGCATCCTGTTGTTTTGTTTGGGCTATTCTTTGTGGATGGGCTTTCAGGTTTCATGTAGGCATTTTTGTAGCAGACTGTTACTGCTGCAGAAGATGTGAAGGGAAAGAGGGTGTGCTAAGGCACAGAAATATTCAATAAGTACAGACCATTATCAGACAATCAATCACAGAGAGGGGAGGAGAGAAAGAAAAGCTAGTAACTGGAGCTTTTAATTTGGGTCGAAAAGGGTACAGGAGCTTTTATTAAATTACTAGCACTTTGTTCACTATGACCTGAACTCCAGGGTCTCATGGTGGTCATGGGTGATCTTAGGCAGGCAGGGATTTCCAATAGTCTATAAAGCTGTTTTCTCTCCTTTCCGGTATGAGTTGGCACCACTCATGATAAATTTATAACTTTGTGATGTAGGTCCTTCCAGGCAGCATGGCAGAGCTCACGTACTGGATCTGTGAGTTATTAATGTACAAGTATTGTTAACGTACTGTTCACAACTGGAATAACAGAGTTGACGGCCTTTGTGTTGCGGGAAACAGCTTATCATAATCTCTGCCTTTGTGACCTTCCAGCTGAACTAGTGCTGCTGATTCATGTTGCAAGTGACTCCTTGACAGTCACAGGCTGTACAGTTAACCTTTTGGCATTAATATGCACTGCGATTAGAATGGATTTATAGCCATTGTCCGGTGCCAAACCACAAATGTGATTAAGTATTTTAAGAGTCTTTCCTTCAAAGCAAAAGGTAAATAGAAAATGTGTGCACTTGAGGAGAAAATGGACACCTGAGACTTTTTTTCTTACTCTTTTGAAGAACAGTTGTTCACCTGGCATCCAGGTAGGAAAAGTTGTCTCTGAAATCACCAAATAGATGCGTCAGAGTTTGGAAGAGCTAGGGTTTGCATGCTAGTTGGCTTCCTGCTGGTCCTATATTTACAGGTGGCACACAGAGCAATCAAAACAGAAACTAAATTAAATATCTAAAATATTTTATGGCAACCAAGTAGAGCAATTCTCTCTGTGTTTTCCTGGAATGCACCAGCCCCCATTGCCACTCAAAATAAACAAGAGGAATAATGTGGTTCTTCTTTGAGGGCTTCTTCACAAAGGTAAAAAATGAGAAGGGAAATAAGAATGTGAAACTCTAATATTAGGTTTGCTTCATTAAACAGCTGCTAAATATTATCTTTGCTGCAGACTTCACCTGGGAAATAACTCAGGGATGGTAGAAACACTTGGAGATGCTCAGGTTTGCTCTAGTGTGAATATGCTCCAAAGCTTTTGCTTTGTTGCTGTAGTCAGGTGAGTAATTCATGGTTTGGTAATTCAGTGTTCAGCAGCAGAAATATTGATTAGTTGTAAGGCATTAGGACACAGGTTTAAAAAAAAAATCCCTGCCAGAAATTTCTGTTGGCTGACATTTTGTTCAAACAGAGTTGAGTATAGTAAAATAATAATTGTTCTCCCTCTGTTTGCAAACACCATGTTCAATAGTCATAAAACAGGTGCTTTTGTTTATCTCACCAACATCTATATGTTCCTGTCTCTGCTACAAGGCATGGCTTAATTTTTAGTAAAGCCATGCACCACTCCTGTGATGCATGGGAGAAGTTTCATGTATGCTTTGCAGGGAGACTTGCGTTACTTGCCTGATTACACAGTATTCAGTGGCAGAGCAAGAAACACAGTTCCCAAATCCAAGGGGTCCTGACTGCTAGGACCATGTTTTTTCAACATCAAGTTTCCTGATGTGCTAAGCCTTCCTCATTCTTCCCAGTGTCAAAATGGCAGTGGGAAAGAAGTGGAAAACAGAGCAAACTTTGTGACCTTAAAAGCTGCAGAGTGAAGTGTTTGCATAACAAGGATGCAGGATGCTCCAGGATGCTTACTCCATTCCTTGGAGGTGAGCACTGGGAGTGATTCCCAGTTTGGAGACTGACAGCTCCCTCTGGTCTCATTGAGGGACAGGGCTGATGTGAGTGTTGGTGGCCTTAGCCATGTCTGACTTCTTCTCAGAGGATTTGGTTTACTTACTCATTCTGTGTCAGTGTGCTGTTCACCATGTAATGTAGCTCTGGCATGGGTGATGCATCCCAGAGCTATGATGTAGCCACTCTTGCCACAAAGAATGTGATCCTGAAGGTTTAACGCATTTTCTCTTTCTGTGCATTGTTGAGCCTGTCTTTTATGAGCTGGTCAGGGAAGCTTGGCTACAGACAGGTCTCTACTAAAAGCCCATATCTCACCAAGAGTCTCTTCTCTTCCCTT
Source organism: Elanus axillaris (assembly GCA_026212715.1). Classification (NCBI taxonomy): domain Eukaryota; kingdom Metazoa; phylum Chordata; class Aves; order Accipitriformes; family Accipitridae; genus Elanus; species Elanus axillaris. The sequence continues at coordinate 31,559,850 of JANZLQ010000089.1, forward strand.
CCCTTCCCTTCCCTTCCCTTCCCTTCCAGGTGATCCCGATGCTTCCGAAGCTGCTCTGTGAGGAGTTATGCAGTCTCAACCCCATGCAAGATAGGCTGACGTTCTCTGTGATGTGGAAGGTGACTCCAGAAGGCAAGGTACCTCAAGTAGCAGGCAGTCATTCTGCTAATCAGTCCCTCCTCAGTGGCCAACCCCTACTCTAACAAACAGTGGTAAAAATGTGATCCCTTAACACCCAGGTGGATAGCAAAGGACCAGTCAGTGAACAATACTGGAGGATGTAGGACTGTCCCTGTATCTTGTCTTACTGATGAGAGATACCATGGAACTTTCAACTGGAATAATCTCACAACATGGTGGGGAAAGGAAAAATATTTGTATGAATCAGGAACAGAGAATTTCCTGCTCCTTCCCAGGTCACTTATCCATTTAATGCCTTACCTCCGGCAGCAATTTGAAGCTAATGCTTTGGGTGGGACAAGATGTTTCCCCCTGACTCCAACCCTGCCTTGTACTCATAGGCAGTTGTGCAATGCAGTGGATGAGGGCAGTATCCCTCTGTGGACTCTCTGGTAAACAGACTATTTCATTCTTCTTCAGAGCTGCAAATTACATCGATCCAAATAAAGCGTGATAGCTCTTCAGCAAAGGCACAGCTCCATCCTCTGCATGTGTTATTTCCAGGGAGCAGTTGTGGAGGCTGTCTATGAGTGCAGTGAGCTGCCTTCAGCTGCCTGTCAGCTCTCCCTAGGTCTTCATTTCTCTCCCTGTTCCTCTCCCACACTCTTTGTAACCCTAACAATCACCTCTGGTGATCATAGGGTCCCCTTGCTAATCGAGGAGAGGTAAAGACTGCCGCTACCAGAGGACTCTCCAATCTATGCGAAGTACACTTTTTGTACTCAGAATTACTTTTCTTTAACCAGTGTTGTGCTCATGCACAACTCTCTCTGTGGAGAGTATTTCTTGTGCCAATCTGGTAATTTTTCACAAAGATTAACTTTACTTCCTTATTATTGTCCATGCTGCTGTAAAGGACACTGAATCTTGTTTTGTGCTTTCGCAAAATACAGTTGCAGTCCTATAGCTGTATTTCTCCAGTATTTCTGCCTGCTCAGGCACTGCAGTGGGTTTATTTGTTTGTTGTGAAAAGCGTTCTACTTCCTATAGCGACAGCATGATTACTCATGAGGCCTTCTAATAGTAGCTACTTGGTGGGCCTTTTATTGATTCTGGTCTTTGAACAGCTAGTGGTAAAGTCTTAATTAAAATAAGCCTTTAATTAAATCTTGTCTCTTGTCCCCTGCAATATATACATTATTTGCTTTTCAAACAGTGTTCAGACTAACCCAGTCTGACCAGTGAGAAAACAGAGGAGCTGCACTATCTGCCTTACACCTGCTCAGGCTGCTGGTCTCTGGAGGAGCAGGGGTCTGGGCCATGGCCATGCTGCCCCTTGGAAATCAAACTGCCTACGGCCATCTCAACAAACTGGTTTCTCCTAGGAGGCCTTTCAGGACTGCAGTCTTAATCAAGGTCACTTGATTTGAATATGAGGTGAAGGCCAGAGAAGAATTTACTCCTTCCAAGAGGAAAAGTGGTTGTAGGGCTTTTGCCCAGCAGGGCATTCTTGTAAGAGCTTATCTCTTGGGTTGAGTTGGGACAGAATGTGTCTCCTGTATTTCTAGGTGTTACTATAGCCTAATCTCAGTGTAAACAGGATCACATGCTCTACCAGGCTCTGCTGGGTGAAAGGGAGGTGAGTCAAAGGGCCCCACACAGCCTTTGAACCTCAGCTGATGGGGGAGAGCCGTGAGAACACTAACACTGAGGAGAGGACATTCCTCAGTGAGGGATGCATGAGGCCAAGAAGCACTTCATTGCACCCTGTGTGCACAGCAGTATCATAACCTTCAGCTTGCAAAGCAGAGCCCAACAGCGCTACTAGAGGCAGGAGCTGCTCTGAGCTCCCACTGTTACTGTTCCAAAGCAAATAAGTCTAGAGCTAATGCATCTCCCAAGGAAAAGCCACACAGATTCCTCACTTGAATGTGACTATTGATAGGTTGTTGGGATTTTTAATTCTTGTTTCTTTTAGAAAAATAATGCCAGACTTAGCCCTTTCTGAGAGACAGGCACTTTCTTGTTTCTATTGCTTTTGGGTTCTGGAGTTTTTCTCTTCTAGTTTTCACTGAGTGTAACAAAACGTTGCCTGAGCAGCACTCAGCATAGCTCTGTGGACTCCAGTGGGATAGTGTGACATGATGTATCTGAAATGACTTTCCAAGGGCAGAGGCGTTAACCATATTGTTGCATCTGTGCTGTTCTTCAGAAGCAGAGCTGGGCGTTTATAGGAACAACGTAGCACGTTCTTGTTTGGATGCAGTCAACAGAAAGATATTTGAAAACAAACGATGCAACTCTTCTTTTTAAGTTATTGCCTGCTGATGTTTGAAGCACAGCCCTGCTGGTTCCTTCTACCAGTGACAAAGAAAAATTGCTTCAGTCTGAAACAACCTATACAAACAATGTGTCTTCCAGGCTCAAAACTGTTGTCATCAGCCAGGACATGATATGGACACTGCCTTACATGGAGAAAGTCCTCAGCCTCCTGCACAGCTATGTCACACCCTCAGAGACCTGTACCACCAGGGGCTGTGCTAATGGAAGTGTTTCAGCTGAGCCACACTGACTGTCATCATATGATGTGCTGGGGACTACAGCTTTTTCTCAAAAGCAGCCGATGCTGGGGGAAGCCTTAACATAACCCTAGAAATGTCTCAGATACTGGTACTTTATCTGGAGTCTGGGTGCACCAGGTTTGCTGTGATGGGAGAGACCTTGCAGACCGGTCTTGCGGGCTACTCATAATCTTTGAGTCCCAGCTCACAACCCCCAGATGTTGCTCCTCTGCACTGCTTTGCCCATCCATCAGCCACTGGCACATGGGCCAGCCAGCCTTGTGTGGCTTTCCCTATAGAAGCAGAGCTTGACCATTCTCTGGTGGGGTTTCCAAACCAGGGATGCAAAGCTGTGGTTACCCAAAGTCTGCTTGGACGGCCACTGAAAGCAGAGATGGAGGGCATTTCCATGAAATACTTGGACGGTGGGTAGAGATAAGTTAGCCTGCTCTAGCAAGGCTGAGTCTGGCAGCTCTGCTCGCCACACATAGGGATTACTGGACTGCATGAGCAAAATGTGTCCAAACTCCATTCCTTACCTATGTGACGTGTTTAATGCGTCCAGACAGTCTTGGTGAGAAGGTGTTTATTGGGTATGTGAATAAGAAATCTCTCAGAGTTGTTACTGTCCAGTTTACACCTGTTAGAGCCATTGCAGGAATGGAAATCGGGCATTCTGCATCACGCTGCTTGGTTGCCTTTGAGAGACCAAGAATACAAAAAGGAATTGAGGAAACAGAGGAATAAAAAAAGTTTAATATCTGCTGCTAATGGGCTGCTTGTTTGATGCTTTGCCCTGAATGTAGCCTTCCTGAGATTTGACATTCTAGTTATATTCCAGGGGCCCAATATGCTTCATCTCTCATCTTACAAGGAAGTGAGCGGAGCTCTGAAATATTTGGCCTCTTCTAAGCAAGCAGGAAAATGCGGTTTTGTTGAAAGCTTCAAGTTGAGACAGCAAAGTGGAAATCCGGTCCGTTACCTCTTGCAAGGGACAGAGAGAGCTTTTGGAAGCCAGTGGCAGAAAGCACCATGTAGCCTCAGAGCTGGCTTTCAGTGGTAACCTGGGGACTGGGGAAAGTGCTTCTCTTCAGAATTACCCTTCTGGTTTGTGCCCTGTCCTTAACCCTTTTCAACATGCATATACATGGCAGAGTTGACTCACCTATTTTATAGAGCAAAATGAGAGTGCTCTCCAAACACAAAATATTTAGTGTGGAATAATGTAACAGTGAGGGCCAGAATTGATAATGACCTTTGATGCAGAAATTAATAGCTGGAGATGGAGGAACTAGCAGGGAAATAGAAGTAGTGTCTGAAAATGTTTGAACAGCAAGTTGAAAGAGCTGCCTGTTACAACTGGAGGGTCTGTAGAAGTGCTCAACTGACATGAAGGCTGCTCAGCCTGGCTCCTAGATTATCTCAACAAGGAAAACTACCTTTTTGGTGCCTGAGTACTATCCATGTCTTACTGAAGTCTGAAGTATCTCTATTGCCAACTGACTAATAGTCTTCAGCTTGCTGGAAGTGGATCATTTAAAGAGCAGTGCAGCCTCTTCCACACCAGAGATCGTGCTTGCTTAATATCAGGAGCTTTTTGGGTCCAGCAGATTTCATCAGATGTCACTGACCTACTGGACATGGATCCCCTGTCACCACAAGAAGCTGAACCACATTTAATGGGATGCAGCAGAGTCCAGAGCAGGTGCTACCATTACTGTCACAGCATCTCTGTCCATCTTTGGGACCTTATCTTCCTTTCCTCTTGGCACAGAGAAAGGGGCACACAGAGAATAACCATGAGCCAAGGGTCAGAGCACTTTACATTGCAAGTCATCACTTGCTGCCTCTCTGCTATTAGGACGCTTTCTAATTAGAAATGAGCTTAAATGCCCTGTGACTTTCAGAGCTCTGAGCTGCTGAATTATAGTGCACATATGTTCTGTGCGTCATAAGGGAGGGAGGCAGCAAAAGTATCTTGGGGACCAATCCTTTCCTGTTAAGAAGAAGGTTTGCCTTTCTGAAGCAATGTCCTTGATGAGTCTGTCATAGAGCAAGCTGGCAATTCTCCCTGGACACCATCACTTGCAGAATTTACCTTGTCCTGCTGTGCTGATGAAGGGGTAAGGCGGCACATGCAACTAAGGCAGAATTACAATTCTCCATTCATTCTCAGAGCATTGTGCATTGAATGGTTTATCATAGACTGCATCCGTCTCCAGAGCCCTCATGCCAGTGCTTTTGACTTTTCTGAAGAGCCTTCTGCCCTTTGTCCCTCTGCAGTTTCTCAGTGGCTTGGTGAGGTTTTGATCTCTCATATATATCTCAGCTGAAAATAGATTTTCCTTTCTGCTTTAAGAAATAATGCTGAATTGCTACTTCTACATTGGTATTCTGTGTCAAAGTTTAAGAAGGGAGTGGCTTCTGGTTTAAAATAAAAGAATTTTATAGGTGATTTATAGATTATTTTCCTCTAGAATCCAAAATAGTTTGGAAGCTCAGAAAGGTTCCTGGCTTGAGTTTGGACCTAGGACTGTAGGCATGATCACAGAAACAAGGGTTCCATGACTGGCCATCTCACCTCCAGACCACCAAGGTCCTACTCAGGCTTTCACGAGTGCTAGTCAGATGTTGGGGTTCCTGCAGTACTCCTGAAAACAGAGTATTTTAAGGCCAGCCCCTCGTGCCCTGCTGGCCACACTCTAGTCAAAGAGGTGGAATACCATCTGCTGTGTTTTAGTTAGGAGATCCTTTCTTGCATGTGTATATCTGCCTGTTGCCACTCCTGCACCTAGTAGCCTTTGAGTCAACTGACTGATTTCAACTCCTGGATGGGCTGTAGTTCTTTGAGCTCTATGAAAGAGGGAAATCAGGTAGAGGAAGGAGATCCAAGCAGTTCCCTGTGTATATGCACAATATATTGTCCATATACATGTTCCCAGACACTAGAGAATCTATATGAGCAAAAGGCCTGATTGTCTCAGTATGAGAAAATCTTCTCTTGAAGATCGCAGTCAGTGATGAGGTCTGGTGTCATTCCTTCCAGTGTTTGTACAACTTCCCAAGCTTTTGTGCACTGAAAGAATAAGTCCTCAGATCAATTTATGCTTTCCAATTTTGCAGATCCTTGATGAATGGTTTGGGCGGACAGTCATCTGCTCCTGTGTGAAGCTAAGCTACGACCATGCACAGAGTATGATTGAAAGCCCTGGGAAGGTGTTCTCACCTGAAGAACTACCATCTGTCTCCCCTCAACACTCAATAGCTGAGATCCAGCAAGCTGTGCTGAACCTGCATCGAATCGCCCAGCACCTCCGTAAACAGCGCTTCACTGATGGTGCTCTGCGCTTAGACCAGGTGCGTAAGTCCAGGCCCTGTAAGGGGCTTCAGTGCTCCACTGAAGCAATTTCATGTTGTACTCCCTAAGAATTTCCTTATCAGTCTAAAAACTTGAAGGGGAAAGTCAAGGCTGGAATAGAAAGGCAGGTTTATGTGCCAATGTCTTCTTAAGAGCAGCATCAAATTATGTACCAAAAGCAGTAAGTAAAGTAGGATGAAAAGAAAAAAGTTCCTGGTTTCTAAGGAGTGGTCCATCTTTCAACATTTTTCAAAATCCTAAAACCCTGGTGGACTGCATAAGTAACTCACACAGTGAAAGAGATCATGACTGTGTCATTCATTATCAAGCAGTTCAGATAGCCTTAGTACACATTTCACTGTGAAAGGCTCATCCTCCACATTTATTTCTGTGCTTGTAAAACTCATGTTCTCCACAGCTTTCATAGCAGTTCTCTGCACAGGGAAAATGACTAAATGTTATCTAAGCTAATACTTGTAAGTGTTGGGTGTGTTTCAGAGAAAGAAATGCTAGTGAGGAGGTTTTCTGTCTGGGGTGATTTAAATAATCTTGTACCAGTTGTGGTATGTGTAATTTCTATTTTACAAGCAGATCCAGATATTTTAGATTATAAGAGCAAAAATACTTTTTCACTTGAAGTTCAGCTGCTCTGAGGTGGCTTCTGACAGTTTTTGTGGATAGGAGGTTCCAGTAATTTATAGAACCCAGTGGCCTTCCTGAGCAGGAGACAAAATAATCTCTTAATATAAGGAAGCTCTATTGTTTCATTTTGCAAAATGAGCATGAGTCAACATAAGGATATTGCTGAGAAAGAAGCTAGTGTACCGAGATATGTAAACAGGACTATTGTATGTAAGAGGTATGTTGTAACCCTTCCATTTTACTCGGCATTGTAGTGTTGTCTCCAGTTGCAGGGAAGTCTAATTTTAGAGAAATCATTGCAGAGCAACAAGAGCAAGGAGTGTCTATAATCTGTGACCTTCCCCAACAGGGCACGTGGCTTAGTCTGGCAAAGCTGCTGTGAAGAGGAGGCAATCTACTTTTCCCCATGTCTAATATGGACAGAATGACACATGTGTGTCTTGAGTTTCAGTAGAGGAGATTTGGGTTATACTTTAGGATAAGCTTTCTGGTGTAGGCATTGTAGTGTCTGACACTATCTGGCCTATATCTGTTGTAGGAGGACTTGGAGGACTGGTTAGGCACAGGTAACTGAGTCTGGAGCATGGGCATTTGCACAAGGTCCCTCCTTGCTCAGAGGAAATAATCATTCTTCAAATTATATTCAAATAATTTTTGGAAATGTGACTCCCACTTTGAAGTCATGCCGAGTTTTCTTAAACCTGTTTTGGAACAGAGGCTTCCCACTTTGAGGTTTATCATACAATGGCTAATAAGCTGGGCTTTTGTTCCCAAGCACACTCTGTATGCTAAAGAAACATTAAAAAATCCAGCCTTTGCACTTGATGAGCTAACTGGGAACCTTGGAGATGTCTGGGTTGGAACAACAGTCCACAGTGGCTGGGAGCTGTGGCCCAACAAGGTTACCAGCTGCATTCCACAAGTCACGGTGTAGTGCTGAGTGGTCACCATATGTGCCTGAGTTGAGTACCTGTTATCAGACTAACCCCAGGGAAAATATGTTTTAAAACAGCTGTGACATTTTCAATGGGAGGATTTGGCCAGGGAAGCATCCTGTTCCAGTGATACCCCATAAAAGACTAGCTGTGTTTTGTTTTGCTCTGTGCTATTACAGAGGAGCCGTTAAAAAGAGCCTATTGGAGAATCATTTGAGAGATTGGGGTTAAAAGCCACTTCTTAGGGCACCAGAGAGGGCTGATCCTACTCAGACTGGTTCCTAACCAATGTGACAAACTGAGTTATATCTCAGAAGTGGCACTTTATGCTGTGCAGAATCTTTCTCCCCTGGCAAGAGTGTCAGAGTGAAAGTAATGGTCTTTGAGAAGGAAGTGTATTTTGGTTCAAGGGACACTTTCACCATACTTACTCTTTTCAAGTACTGCCTTGCTAGTTGTATTTTGATAAACTACACCCTCCCCAGTGCATGGATAAAGTGGTTACCATAAGGCCTGAGTACAAAGAGTATGTGAGGGACAGATGTTTGGACATGGCCAGCGGTGTATGGCTGGAGAAAACAATCTGTATGTTTTAATAGGAGATGAGTCCCTCTGCCTTTGCTACCTCACTTCCCTGAGTTCCCATGGATGCAGTTGCGCACTGGGTCTGACTTCCAGCCCTGAGCAAGTGAACAAGGGTGTGTCCAAATGGGAAACACACCTTTCTAATCACTGGACCTCTCACTGATTTCCTGTTGAGTAATGTAAATCCTGAACAATGGAAGACAAACTCCAGCAGGAAACTAGGGGCAATGAATTATCAGATTCCAAATAAATATGTGAGCAAAGGAAATGATCATCCCCCAGTCTTAAGGGAGGGGGTGGCTGGGCATGGATGACTCCTGTGCTTTTTTTTCCAAGGGATGTGAGCCTTCTTCCTATACATTGCATTATTTTTGAGAGCTTCTACCTTGGGGTCACTCCTGATTGAACAGCGACTTATTTTTCTTGCTTCTACCCTGCCATTTTTCAGTGTGATGTGCTTGTGTGCTTCCTGTTGTTATTAAGAAAATTGGGAAGAAGAATCTCCTATCCTGCTTTGCCACTGGCTGTGGTGGCCTTGGGCTGGTGCTCTCCCTGTCTGCCTCAGTTTCCTCTTTTAATGATATTGATCTCCCCCACAGAATCTGTATAATTTCGGATTTATTCCCCAAAACTAAACATATCTCAGATGAAGTCATTCATGGGTGTATCTTTATAATAGCAGAAATACTGCTTGGCCAGGGAACTTCTTGCACCTGACATAGGATGGCTCCAGTAAGATGTAGCACTGTCAGGCTGGCTGTGCTGTGGTGATAGGAGTGTTTCCTGTTTGAATGTTGCTGCTGAATTTCTATGACCTAGTGTAAGAGTGGCATCTACTTGCCCATGGTTTTATCTTTTAGCAGTAATTTTAGAAGCAGGAATCTCTGTGGCTCAACAGATGAAGAATATATTTTATTTTTTTAATAACTTGGGAATTACATATCTGGGTCACACAGAAGACCTTGAGACAAATTACAGAGGTAGCACATGGTCTTGCAAGCTTAGGATTTGTGGATTCAGTGTCAGTATATATGTGTCTCTTTGGGGCTGTGTAATTTTGAATTCCTGCCTCAGTTCAGTCCTGGCCATGGCAACCTACATACCTGCCACTCTTCCCTTGCCCCCCCACCCAGTTCATTTCATGCCTCTGCAGAGGTCTGTAGGGGAATCTTGCTGCCTTGGACCTTGGGTCTGAGGTCCTTCTTTGCAACCAGAGCTGCACATCTGTCACTTTGTGGGATCTTGCTGTCCCCATAGGCCCCTTCTGGGGCTTTTTCCCCTAGAATATGGTTTTCTGTGCTGCCTGCCAGCTTCCTAGCTCCATAAGGCAGCTGAGCACTGAGTTTTAGAGGTCTTTGCACCTTCAGTGGCTAAGGAGCTTATGAAACTTTGTCCACACAGACAGAGATTAATGTATTTCTTCCCCTTCTCATTTAGAGCTGTGGCTTTTAGATGTAAAAGCAAGAGGTGCCTTGTACTGTGACTTTGAGAAAAAAACGTTCAGATATTTACAATACTGTATTCCCCCCGTCTCCTTCCTGCCCAGGACCATGAAATGCCACCCCTGTGCTGTCCTCTCACAGCTCGTGGTGCACCCGCACTATAAATTGGAGCAGGGATCTGACCTGGTTTAAAAACCAAAGTAAGCACAACCCACAACTTTCCTTTTTTTTCCTGGCCCAGTTACTTTGAAGGTGGATCACTTCCCCAAACCACAGCTTTTAGAAACACAAGCCAGAAAATCAGATAGAAACCTGCTTTCAACAAAAACCATCAAGTTTTCAGAAAAGCTCCTTAGCTCCAGCCTGCCTAGAGGAGACCTGCTGATAAATGGTTCTCTTTTTGGCCTCTGCAGTTTATAAATGAATCACAAGGACAGATGCCTACAAGAAGACAGGTTAAAAAGGATTTCTGTGAATATTTAAAATTAGAATACCCCAGGATGCTTATCTGTCTCTGTGACAACTGTCTGTGAGCTGAGCAGTGGCTTTTATTGTGCCAGTGTTTCTGCCTTTGCCAGCACACTTATACCTGGGTGCTCAAAACGTTGGTATTGACCAAAGTTCATTGTGGGAATAACCTAGAGTGCATTTGCATTAGGCCAGTTAATGGCATTGAATTGTTTGCTAGAATAGCTTCTCTCTTTGTTTTCTGTGCAACAGACATTCAGCTTTGCAGGTGTGTGCGAAAAGAGAAGAAAAAAAGGATAAAAATGACAAAGATGAGAATGTTATGCAAATTTAAGGGTTGAATTGCTAGTGAAATGGTCTCACTTTGCCTGTTCCCAGCCTGTGTGCCATGCCACTGTCTTGCTGTCTGAGCAAGGGTTGCTTTTCCCTGTGGATCTCTATTGTTTTGAATAACTTAAAGATAGAAAAATTGTATTGTTGTAGCTCTGTACCACACTGGAGACCTTACTTATGGTCCTGTCCTGTGGCTGCTGGGAATAAGGAAATAAATGATCTTTGACAATAGCTTTGTTCCGTTAAGGTTGGTGGCACTCCTGAAGTATTAGAGTATTTCTGCTGCAGGAAACATAGGGAAACAAGCACAAAGACTCCAAACACCAGAATCTGTGCAGAATACCAGCTTCAAAACACCCAGGTATGTGACATACTGGGTATATTAACCAGCTCTGTATAGTTTTTGAAGTTCTCAGAATTGACTGCCTACTTGATGCAAACAACTTTAAGAAGTTGACTCAAGCCATTTGCACATGGAAAACTAGGAGGAAGGAGGACGCTCTACGTGCAGGATGTGGCCCTGTATGTTGGGAAATTTCATCTTTAGTTGTGGCTAATGGGATAGGACAGAAACATGTAATTTTAGACAGTTGCTCCTGCTAATGCTGTTTACTTGGAAATCTGAGGAGCCACAGATTAATTACTATCACCATTAAAATATTCTAATATGAATGACTGCTGGAAATAATTATGGGATATGGTTTTGTCATATTTCCTGCCTCATATCAGTATAGTAAGCATTAAGGTCTTTCCTTCTTGCTATGTGGAAGTAATAAATATTTCTACCCTAGTTAAACAGTCATTGTGCACAAAATGCAATATATTAATATGCGAATGGAAGGCGCTTCGGGTTGAAAGAACTCTTTAGATGGGACAGCAAAGAGCTATAATATTGTATAGACTTCAGTTAACTGAATGCACCTATGTTTTCCCTAATAGCATGATCTGAACTTACGTTTTAAAATGCTGTTGGGGCAGGAAGGCCATCCTGGCTTGAGTACTCCCTGGTGTGATGCTTAGGTTTTCTAGCAATGGCTGCTGTATGTGCTACCTCTGCACACTCTCAGTGCACACACCTTTCTGGGGAGGAGTAAATGTTTTTGCTCCAACCTGTGACTCTTGGCTACATCTCTCTGGGGAGCATTGTTTGGCTGGGTTTTTGGCCAGTCTCAAAAAGAAAGTACTGATGCTTATTGCCTATGATGTAACAGTGGTACCAAATTAATTTGGGATTTGGTTCTCTCAGGGTAGGTTGAGGTGTGTACCTGCTTTGGCACTTGCTTTGGCCCAAGAGAAAATCCAGAAGGCCCATTTATAAAATCCTGAAAACTGCCATGATACCTCCCTAAAGAGACCATTACAGCAACAGTGCATGCATGTGACAGCAGAGGCGGGGTAGGCTGTATGTATGGTGCTGTAAGATAAATGGAAATGCAGACTGACAAGGAGCTTTCACTATTCACTTCCTATCACAATTCCACCATTGTCTGCTCTTTCTCTTTGATGTCTGGTTAAAGAGACATCACTGATACCCAGAATGGGGACAGCAGGTGCTATACGATCATTATGGACAGTTGCTTATACTGTGTGATACATAAGGCAGCTGGGGGGATGTTGGATGTATTTGGAGATTCATTTCCTTTGGGGATTTTACGTCTTTTGCGTAGGCCCAGTTAATATGTCAAAATGAGCATCTAAGGCCACAGCTTTCTACTGGGGGTTACTGCTCTTCCCCACAGGAGTTATCAGCATTTGCAAAGGTGGATTAGGGAAGTAGGAATGATCTTCGAAATGTCTTTCCTGCAATACCACAGGGGAACATGGTACTTTGCAGGCAAATATGAAATGTCATCGTTGTCGTCAGGAACAGCTAACGGCTCAGGTCGGGCAGTTTGCACGTGCACCAAGGAGGCACGCAGGAAGGAAGCGTTGCGGTGTTGTGCTATGGGAAGGGGGTCTATGTTGGGTGAGCACCTTTCTGCTTGCATGGAGATGTTTGCATTGCCAGTAGGTTTTAAAATATTTTGATTAAATTAGGATTTTGAGTGGAAAGCCCTCTGAGTGTAATCTTTTGCCCTGGGATTTTAATGAAGTCCTCCCAGGGGTGTGACTAGGATTGATGTTGTCGCACATGTCCCGCCGTTCCCCGATCGTTCTTTTAGAGCTGAGCAGCTGTGTCCCAGCAGGAGCAGGTGGTGAAGTGGTCGAGCTGGCTCCGGCAGGAGGGGGGAGTCGGATGCTGAAGCACAGGGCTCGGCTGTAGAGCATCGTGCTGGGAGCCACCGCAGCCAGATGTCTGCGCAAACATGGCCGGGAGGGAGCTCCCCACACAGTGGTGCTCTGGCATTAATTTACCATCAGTAATGCAAGAGTGGGTTATGACTTTATTCTTCCTGGAGTAAGTATTCCAGTTGCTAGCTTAGATATTCAAATTCTCTGGTCATGTATGAGTGTTTTTCTTCTAAACAAACACAGCTTAACCCTTGAGTTTTATTAAATCTACTATAGATCTGCAAACTCAGAAACTTCTTTAAAAAAAGGAGGGTCTTACGATTTAATTTTGAGATGCTGTTTGACACAGCAACAGCTTCTTTCGTCTGCCAGACTAAGACCAAGTATCAGAGGGGAGGCTGGCTCCATCGTTCCAGGCGATGGGAATGGCACGAAGAGGTAAAGCAGTTGCCTGAGCTCATGTGGTGAGTCCATGGCAGAGCTGGCAGGACAGCCTTTTCCTGATTCCCAGGCCAAATCCAGCACCTTAGGCCAATGCTGACCGTTCTCATCCTCTCACGTTTATTACTGGCAACTACTGAATAAGAATTCGTGCTTTTTTGTTTCTGGTGTTTACTGCTGGCCAAGTTAAGGGCAGGAGGTTTTATCTCAGTTCCCCAGCAGGTACTTCTTACAGTACAGAGCAGAGAAACAAGCCACATCAGCATGAAGGGCTGACCTGTAGCCAGCACATCTCTGCAGTGTAGAAGCAATCAGCGTGTTTCACAAGTGGTCTCTCTCCCCAGTCCTTTCAGTTCTCAGGCTTTGCCTAGATATGCCAGGACCAAGCCAGTGGGCTGCTATCCCAGGGAAGTCTCTCTTGTTCGCACAGGACAGAGTTGCAGTGGGCAGTACTTCATCATACCTTCCAAATTGCTTGGCTTTTTTCTATTGATTGAATCCAGTTGGTGATCAGCTGTTGCAGAAGGTGGCTGAGCTGGCAGTCATCACATGATGACCTGCAAGTAGGGTTGAAGGTGTTTGCAGGTACTCAAAATTCACACAGGAAGCAGACATCTCTTGGTTTCCTGCATTAGCTGGACACAGGTGGGTCTTGCCCATGTTTGTGTGATAGGCAGCCTGGGGTCGCTTGCTCATAGGGACCTCAGACAGTGCTGAATAGTATCTCTAGGGGAAAGAGAGGGCATTTGTAGCATGTGGTGGCTTAGTGAGGTTGAATGTGTCCCAAACATGAAGCTGATAGTTAAGGGGAACAGAGGATTTGGTTCTTGATCAAGCTGAGCAAGCTGCTCACTGGTATCTTTGAGGCTGGTAGGGAGAGAAGTAGTGGCTTCTGGTGGTTCTATTGAAAGAGGTTCAGGATGGAAAAACTGGTTCTCAATGAAGCAGAAACAAACTGGTTCTTCAGCGTCTCTGATAGCAGGACAGATAAAACCTAGGAAAACATGTGTTTGTGTAAAAGTACATGTGGGGTGAGTGCTGGGAGGAAATTCTTATTTTACATTTTCTGCTGAGAAAACAGTCCTTGCTCTCAGAGTCTTGCCCTCCAGTTGATGGTGTTTGTCTTCCCTGGTGATGAACAGACGTCATCAGAAAGTCTCCTCTTGTTTCAGATTCCGTTTATCATGTATTTGAACAGAGACTTGACAAGGTTTTTTTTCAGGTATTAATTATAGCTGACTGCATGGCTAATCCATCATTCTCTTTAGATGGAGTCACTGGGTGTTGAGTGATGTAATTTCAAATGTGATCAGTCTGCCATAGGTGAAGATGTAGCAGCTCTTTGTTAGAGCCAGTTCTGTTTCACCTAACAGTAAATGGAAGAAAGGCTAATTGTATAATGACAAAAGACAATGTCTGGAAGATGAAAGATTCAGACTTTGCAATTCTGTGATTTCTTGTTTCATTTCCAAAGCGAGAGGGGAAAGAATCCTTGATTTCCATGACCACAACTCATTTTATCGGGTGTCTCTGGGCATGATCACTCCTTCTGAGTCCTGGGATGTTTCATCTTTTCTCATCCATAGCATACGGATGCTGAAGTACAAAGATGCTTAGAAAGCACCTGTGGTTTCCACAGCCCTCTGAAATGAGGCTACAAGAGTCTTAGCCAAGATCCCAGCAGCTGAGCTGAGGACAGAGCTGATCTTGTCCCATCTGAGGAAGCCAGCGCCTGCTGAAGTCCATTTCTGGGTTTATCTTTAAACATTCCAAGTTCAAGCCCACGTCTCCTGAAATTATATGCCCTGCTAAAGTTTGCAGTGATTCATTGGGAGTACATTTTGTTGAGCAACCTCTTGGTTTTGTTTTGAAAGCAAGTGGCTTTGAATCTGTCTTTAGTAACCTAGATCATTTATCTTGCCCTTCTCTACATCTTCATGTGGTAATAAGGAAGTTGTTCAAGCATACAAGCATAATTCAGAGTGTAGATTTCCCCTGAATACATAATTATGTAAAATGGGAGTGTGAAGCATGAACGTTGGTCCACATTACGCTTGTTTCTGAGATTTGTCCGTACTTGAGACCTCCTTGCCAAATGTACTCCTTCTTTGTGCAGCACTGTTTAGTTGTGGGAGGCAGTGTGATTCCCTGTTGCTTCCTGCTTCCATCTTAAGGCGCAAATACCCATCTCTCCCCAAAGATACGTATCACAAGTTGTTGCATTGTCAATGCCGTAAAACCTGACAGGACTGTTGAACTTCACCCTCTGAAGGGAATGCATTCTCCACTTTGGATCTAGGCTGGTAGCAGATATTTTGCATTTGTGGTAATTAGTTACCAACCAAGCTGGCGACAGTCTGTTGCCCATCTGTGATGGGCTACCATTAAATTGATGGTCACTTGAAAGGTAAGCAAGAGGCAGTGAGAAAGTGGCCACAAGAGTTTGTTGTACTAGAGTAGTTTGAGAGACTTCAGACATCTGGAAGAAACCAGCCATGCAAAATCACTATGAAGGGGGCTTTGTGGGCAATTCCTTTAACTGGACTTGAAAAACTTGTTTCTGTCACATAAATACAAACTAACCAAGCAGTCACTATTGTTTGGTTTTTTTAAAAAAAACAGTCTAGCCTGAATACGACAAAATTTAATTTGCGCCTGCCTTGACAACTGAAGTAAACTGGCCATGTCATGGGTTTGATCCATCTGATCCTGCTGACCTTGGAGGACTGCAGAGCTGTAGCTTATTGCATGTCTCATGGCAAGGCTGAGATCAGCCCCTCTGACTGAGAAATTCTCAGTCCCATGAATCAAAAGGAGGTTTTGCATTAGCTTTAAGGCTGCAGTTTCACCTCAATTTCAAGGTCTCTATTCTAATCTCAAGACTCTCCTTGTTTTTCTGAGAAGAAACCCCATTGATCCAAGTAGCACTTTACTTCTGATTACCATGTTAGAGTAGAACCTGACCCACAATACTAGGAAATAAAATGCTTAAATAGCTAAAATGGGATTTAAAAAAAAATGCAATTTATTAAATTATTTCTCTGTCAGTGATGTGTTTAGCAGGTATAGAAGACCCAATGAACTAAAACAGGCTTTGGCATTTTGGAAAGTGAGTCATTTTTTCTGTTGCATCATGTATAAACTTTTCCCTTCTCATGGATGTATGGTTGAAATTACTTTGAGGTTTTGAATTTTCACTTCAGCTCTCTGTTTTTTATTATTTTCAAACGTTACTGAAAGCAATGGTTGATAGTCTTTAATACTGTGCTCGCATTGCTTTGCTCTTTAGGTTGTTTTTTTTTTAAATAAGCCAGTGAGCAACATATGGGTGGTTAAATGAGCTGGGGAGTTATTGGTTTCTCATGTTTAGGTAGGAGTAAGAGGTAGGTGTATTGGTGGATCCATATGTGGTGCCAAGGGGTGCTGCTGTCAAATAGCCTTTATGTAGAGGACCAACCTTGAAATCCTTGTGCAGCATGGTCATCTCCTTTCAAATTCTCAAGCATTTGTACAGATTCCTTGAAATCAGTTTAAAGACCATGAACATGGTGCTGTTGCAACCAGCTGAGATAGCAAACAGGTGTGTCTTTTCTGAAAAAAAGTGCAACACATTATTAAACCCTCTGAGGTTCTCCATGCTAGAATAATGTTCTTGCTTAGTGTCCCAGGAGTTTTAAGACAAAGACTAGAGCAGACAATGAATACTGAGAGAGGCCAGATAGAAATATGGTATCTAGATGGAGTTTCTACAGGCCAGGCCCAGCACAGAAGCCAGTTGGTCTCCACATGCCAGGACCAACAAGATGTTGTACATGCTTCTTGGTATGAAGAAGTCCAGCAGATAGAGGTGTATTAAACCTGCTCTTATGTGCCCACTTTGTAGGGAGAAACAGCTACTCCTCAGGGTGAACTTGATAGCCTTATTTTTTTTGAGTTCCCAGCTTCCATATGCAGCTGAGTGCTGCAGGAAAGAGAGGACTTGTCCTAACCCCCAAGCAGTTGGCCAAAGTAACATCATCTGGGCTTCATCCCTTCTGGAAAATTGTTGAAAGGCAAGCAGTTTCTACATCCGACTTCTTTGGGCTGGTGGGTTTCTTGCACAACTTTGGCTTGGTATGCTGCGAGGCCTGGTTCATCCTTGCTCTTGCTCTTTGGTAGGTCTGTAGCTTGCTTTGGACCCAGCACTGAGGATCTGTGGTTTTGCTAGAAGTAGCCTTTGTAACAGTGGTAGCATAGCAATGGGTACAAAATACAATTCAAAGGGGGAAGACTTGCTGAATAGAGCTTAAATAGCCAAGAAATGGGTGCCACCACAGGCATTTCTCCAAACCCTCATTAATTTTCATTTTGAAAGAGTTATGTTTGCGGTGGGTTTTTTTTTTCTTTGTCTAAAATAAAAAAATGTTACCCTCCTTCACGGAGCTTCTGCCCCAAATGTTTTTAGAACTAGTGTGTAGGTGCCCGGTTTACCTTGTCTCGTTAGAAACTGGCTTGATCTTCAGTCTTGGCAGGTCCCATGACAGTCTGTGAGATCTATTAGAAGGGTCCAAGGTGACTTTTTGGTATGAGAGTGTAGACATTTCACAGCTTGCTGAATGTCAGCTGTGACAGTGTGGTGCCTGGGATGTGCTGTGTAAAGGTTGCGCTACAGTTATGGCATCCTGGAAATGTAAAGCTGGAAAGGGCTTTAGGAGATGATCCCTTTCCTTTTCCTGGCAATAGCAGGAGCTCAGCAGGAGCTGGTAGTGGTTCTGTGCCGTGTTTGTTGTTGCTTTGTCATGGAGCCTTTGTAGCTGTGTAGCCAGAGTGAGTTCCTCCTGGGGTTGTCTCCATGACTTTCACCCACCCAGCCATGCTGACATAAAGTGTGTGCCGTTGGGCCTGTCCCTCACGTGTCCCTGATTAGTCATTCCCTGGAATCTGAAACACTAAAGGCCTGCAGAAACCTTGCAAGAAGCTCAGCTGAGTATGCCAAGGTCCTCTGGGGTAGAGTTCAGCAGTCTGAAGGACTCACCTGATTACAGCAAGGTAGTCATGCAAAGTGACTCACACGAGATTATCTTTAATGTCATCGAGTGTTTCTTCTCATTACAGTTGACAAGACAGCCTGCTGGCTCCTGTTGTAACGGGGTTTTACTTGATGTGGCTGCAATGTTGCGTGGTGCAGAGAAATGCCGGGATGTGAGATGCCCTCTAGTGCAGTCCTGGCTGCATAGCTCTGTGCTCCCCTGGCTGGTGGCATCGCTGCCACAGCAGGGGCAAGTGGCACAGCTGGGTGATAACCAGAGTGGGCAAAGCCTAGCAGGAACCTTTGCTCTTCAGCTTTAGTGGGGATTTCAGCCTTAGGTTGGGTTTATGGAAAGCAGCGTGAGGTTTGGTTTAGGGAAGAAAAAAAAAAATAGTCCTTTCAAAAAGCAATTTGTTCCTGCTTTCTGTGAGCAAGGCTTCCAAATGGACTTGGTTAGTTCTGCAGTACGATCAACAAGACTGGAAAAAAATACCAAGTGAAGTAACACAGTGGCTGTGGTAAACATGAACTGAGGCCTTGGAAGTAGCTAATGGCATACCACAAAAGAGTCTCCTTTCACCCACCATGGGCCATGCCAGCAGCAAGTGCTGCCAGTGCTGGCGTCTAGCAGAGGAAAGCATCATTTGGCTCCCTTTTGGATTTCATTACTCTTCCTGCACTCCCTCCTGCTCACAGCAAAAGCCTTTCCAGTTGTAAAGAAATGAATTAACTCCCTTCGTGTCAGTGATGGATGAGGCGCTTTCTCCCCCTTCAAAGAGGCGAGCCGTGCTGGTGAATGCAGGCCAGCGGAGTTGAAAAGTCCAAGCGGAACAGGAGAGCCTGTGGGGTGACCCAGCTGTCAGGCAGGACACCCTGGGGACAGCTCCCACCCGGTGCCCTGCAAGTGGGGAACAAAAGCCACTCTTAGCATGCTCGCCCAGTGTTGAGGCTCATTTTTTTTTTTTTGTCCTGCTTTCAATGGACTTGGGCACATCCCTTAACACACAGCAGCCGTTTGTGCGGGGTTCACAGTGCCTCAAAGGCTTTCAGAGGGTGCTTCTCTGCCTTGCACAAAGAAGGGTTAGCACACTGGTACTTGGGAGATCTCCTTTCAGGCGTCCATGGCTAATCATATTAAAGGTGACCTCGTGGGCAGCGCTTTCCATTGTTGCCATATGTTTTGTCCAGTGCTTGAGTGATGTTGTGCATTGGAATGTATTCATGCATCACCTAATTTAATCACCAGGCTTAATCCCTTCTCCTGTTCTACACCCTTAGAATTTACTGGCTCCTTTCTAGCCTCCTGTGCATTGTCTGGGTCTCCTTCACAAGCTAATACCAATGTGTGGAGATATTTTTATTTATTTACTTACTTTCAGAGTGCATTTAAAAAAAATAATCTCAACAACAAACCCAGCAACCTCTCCAAAGGGTGAGCAAGCACAGTGGATGCTCTAGGAGGCTGATCCTTTGTCCCTGTGATCTTTTTCTTCCAGCTTTTCCATAGACAAATTAAGGATTAGGCTATGGGTTTAAAAAAACAAAACTAAATACTACAAATGGAAAAATGACTGAGAAAGCGGTGTGTCTCCTTTTAATATTGTTGGAATAAATAACTAATTTAAAGAACTTGACTGTCTTTGTAAAATACGATGTTGGTTTCTGCCTTTAGAACTTACCGCTATAGTATGGACACCTCCAGTTCCAGGACTGACTGGACAAAATTAACCCAACAAAGCCCCAAGTCCATCAGGCTGGGAAACTGGAAAGTCTGATTTATGCAGAACTACTGCAAAAACCAGACAGCTGTGCAAGAGTTGCCATGCTCTACAGAAGCCAGGCATTTCTAGGGAGCAGTGCTTTACAGACTATCTTTTAAGGGTGATTTCTAAAGATTTTTCTAATACTTCCCTGCCCCAGCCAACTCTGCCATGTGGAAGGGTATGTTAAAAATGGGAATTAGAGATTCAGTTGTGTTGTGACTTGCTTTAGGAGTGGATGGGGTCAGTCCCAGCAAGGGAAAGTAGCGATGAGATTTTAGGATGATACACGACCAGGTTGCCAATATACTGACCTCCCCCAGGGGCAGGAAACCTTTTAATTTCCTTACACTTGCTGAGGCAGATTGTTAAATAAATACCTCATGCTTTGGTTCAGCTCTTAGATTCTCCTTCTCCACATACAGCATGCTGGTACCTACAACTCTAAACAGTGGACTACATCCCGGATGTCTTTGAAACCTTAAACATAGCTTGTACCAATTTAACTGAATTACAGTTTTGAGTTTCTCTCTGTGTGCATGTCTCTGTGTGTGCATGCACACACAAGTTTCTTGCAGCTGAGTTCTTGCACATGAGCTTGCTGATCTTCTGTGACTGTGTGTTATGGTTTGGTTTTGATAGGAGGAAGGAGGAATGACATAAAAGATTGCAGATTTGTGACTGGATTTAAAAATAGTTTTAAAATATTATGTATCTTCATTTTGAAGAAAGGCAATACTGCTTGGAAACCACAACTATCAAACATAAACCATGTTGAGCCCCTTACATATGTTAAATAACAGTGTGGAATAGAGGGTTATAAACAGCCTGTTGTGCATTAATGCTGGAAGAAGATCAGAGATCTTACCCCCTGTGCTCCAGCCTGGGGATCAACAGCAGTATCACGGGCTCTGACATCAACTTGGCCCTACAAGGATACTTTACATTTTACACTGCACCTTTTCAGAGTGAACCTTGCTAGAGCCCTTTCTGAAGCATCTACATGCAGAAATCGCTTCCCCACTGAAGCACAGCCATGTCGGAGCCAGTGGAAGACAGCTGGCCATGGGTTAGCTGGAGGGCAGGGTGCTCATCCCACTGCCAGCGGTCTCTGGGCTTGCTGGGACAAGTCACCTGGCCTCCATCCACTCCTGCTTCCTTCTTTCCCTGTGACAGAGGAGCTACAGGGTCCCTAGGAAAATGTGAGTGGGAGCAGGTCGCTGCCAGAGGAATTCAACGGAGCCACAGCCAGCCCCTTCCCAGGGGAGCCCAGCAGTTGCACTAACAGCAGCAGCTCATGCTGTCCATGGGAACGGGCAGGGATGTCCTTGGAAAGCTTTGGATCTTCTGCTCCTGCATCGAGCAACCATGCTTAGACACATCACGAGATTCAGTTAAAGGAGAGGAGGTCATGGCATGCAGCCCATCTCTGCCTGGGGAGGAGGGAGCTGGAACTGCCATGGTGGGATGCTGGGTGGCGTTTTATGGCGGTGTGTGGAGAAGATGCTCTGCAGAAGACAGTGGGCTGAGTGTGTATGCCAGGAGATCCCTTCCTATCCCATGCTGTTAACAGTGTCAGGGGAAGAAGGTTTGGCCAAGGACACAACACAGCTGCCTGTTGCCTGCAGTCCTGGCAGGTTGTAACAAGCTGTGAGAGAGTCCAGATCATCCCCAGAGAATGACTTGAGCAAAGCTTGAGTCAGCAGTGCTAGGGCTGGACTTCAGGACTGCCAGGTATTTCACAGCAGCACCCCAAAGGATGGGGGAGAATGGTGTGACTGTCCAACTGAGATCAGCATAGTGTTGATCAGGGTATTCTGCATCTTCATAGTCCCAGCTCCTGTTTAATGGCCTGCAGATATAACTAAACCTAGAAATACTGTTGTGATCTCTCTTGTTACCTAGCAGACCTCTTATCATTTCAGCACAGGGGCTGTTCATATTTTAATGGGTTTATCTCTTGTATGGAGGGTATTACAAGCTTTCATCTGTCTTCCAGTGCAACTCTACGGAAATCCCTCCAGGCATGAGGCAGTACCTGGGCACTGAATTAATCTGTGCTCCTGGGTTCTAACAGCTCCATTAGTGGCTTAACAGGGGAAGCAATTAGCATTAACAAACTTAAGAAAATAGGATTTGCTGTGTTTGATCTGCCCTCGGCTCCTCATATCCTCCCAGCAGCAATGACAAAGACTGGACACATTATGGGAAGACACAAAATAGTCATAGGGAAGACACAAAATAGGCTGATTTGTAAAATGTGTATCAGCATCCTCCAAGGCTTGTGGAGGTGGGGGGAAAGTTGTGCTATAGTCAGGTCCAATAAAAGGCACCAAACCATTTTTCTTCCTGCTACATGCACAGACACATCTGCACCCACAGCTCTTACCTTGCCTTTCCCTGTGACTTGAGCCATTTGAAGACAGCATGGTGTCCCATCCTCCTTCCGGTAACCACTGCCTTGTGTTCTGTTGCTGGCATGAGGCTGGGGCAGCTCTCGGAAACCATCTGGCACTTTGTGAAGGGCTCTTTGTCCCCTTGCTTTTCATCAAATGAACATTTACCTTTGCTGGTGTTCTTGTTCTGTTTTCCATTAAAGAAACTACCTGCGAGCTGTGCACTGTGTTTCCCTTGTGGTGCTATGTTCCTTAGCAGAGCTGTGCGTCCATCAGTGGCTGGATCTGCCCTTTCTTTGGGAGCTGCTGACTTCTGCAATGCTGTTCTCTAGACTCTGGGCTCTCACAAAATAGCAGGGCCAAATGTGAAGATAGACTTCAGGCTGCTTAAACCTAGGGTCAGTAAATTGAGACCTGTTTTCAGACATGACTGTCAGGTGTCTGAAATAACAGCAGTTGGGGATAATGACCTGTTACCTGTAGTACCCTCTAATAACGACATACCAAGCTGTGCGTTTAGGGAGGGTTTCCACTTGATTGTGTCACTTTTCATCTAAAGCAAACATGGAACACACAAATTGCTTTTCTTAAGTCTTTCGGGCTCTCACATAACCATTTTGGGACAGAAACGCCTTAGGGATCCCTTTCTGATCAGGCTTTGATTTTCTTCATCAGATCAAGATGGCTTATACATGGACTTCCATATTGCCCAACCTGTGAAAAAGCTGGTGTCAGTCCCACAGATGCCCTCAGGTCCTGGATATGACCGACAAGCAGGCTACAAGCACTGTGGCTGCACAAAAACGCCTGTCTTTTTGGCTGCTGACACTTGTCAGCTTAGGGGAAATTTTACGTCAGCTCTACGCTTAAAGTTTCTCTCCTTGTTAATAGTGAGAAATATTTCCTTTTTTTCATGGTTACTTTAACTCGCTTGGTTGGTCTGTTTGCTCCAGGATTTTCGGAGTCATGGACGTATTTGCTGCTCTGCCAGCCCGTGTTGTACAGTGAGCTTTCCAACGAGCTGGGGATTATGAGGCCCAGGGTCACTCTTAGTCCTGGGTGTCAGTAGGGGGTGTTGCTTGTGTCACACTCCCCTTCTCCAGGCTCTGCACCAGCTGCTGGTGCCCACAGGCTTTAGCAGCATGATGTCAGCAGCTGCATTCACATCTCTCTTCTCATGCAGCAGACCTCGGCCTTGCCTGTTCCTGTTCACACCAGTTACAGGTCCCTGTGCTGCTCCCCTGGCATATGGCTGTTGGCCTCTGGTCTATCCTCGGGAATTTTAACTCTCTGATAAGGTGCGTGATGTCTGAGTGCTGCCCTCCAGCCATCAACTTCTTCATGAACAGGGACACTTCACTTGCTGGCAACTCTAATTGCTTTGAGAAGGGTCAGTCCTGCCTCCCCAGAGTCTCTGAGGTTGTTTCAAATTCCTGATTGCAATCTGGCCTCTTACTAGAGTCTTGGTCATCCTCCATTCCCAAATTCCTGCTTTCCCAAGTGAATTTCCATATCTCCCAGATGAAGTAGAGGCCATTGGGACTGAGCAGGACCTAACTGTTCCCCTGCATCCCGTAAAGCCTGTAGTCGTCATCAGTCTTCAAAATGCAAGAATTTTCTGCAGCCCAAAACCTCTCATCTCTATTGAGGCTGGTAAAGCCTAGCTTGTGAAGGCTCTATTATTGCACAAGATGAAATCAGTGAAATAGTCTTTTGTCAGAGCACTGGTGCAGCTGGGAGAAGCGCAAGAGCTGGAAGTGCTTTAAAGAGAAACCAGGAGACAGGCTCTGAGTAACAGAAAACAGCCAAGCAGTGAAATGTAGCATATATCTTGTTAGTGTCAGTTTTTTATGTGGCATTTCCTAGGGATGTTTTGCTTTTGTTTAAAAATTGGTGTATGAATAGAAAATGCTTTTAACTTCATTGACAGTTCCCTCGTGGTCTAGAGCATGCAGTGCCGTGTCACAATTCATTAGCTTCTGAAGAAGGTATTTTTAATCCACCAACGTAAACCCTTTGCAATTGTATAATCTGTATTTCAGTCATGTGGTTTCCTAATCATGCATCTAGATAATGAGCTCATCCAGTTTATAATTTATAAAGTAAATGGAAGTATTCGGCTCTTCTTTCTAAATAAATCTGGATCCAATCATGGATTGCATTTGAAACCTCCAATGCAGGCAAGTGTGAATGCTTAAAAATAAACTCATTTGCAGTTTACATTTTTGCCAAGTGGTGAAAGTTGTCTCCTGCCCCATCTTTCCAGAAAGGCTCTTCGGCTTTGACTTGCAGCTGTGAAATAAAAGCCAGGGGTATGATGCCAGCTTGCCATTTTGATGACAGCATCTGCATGTCTTTGCAAAGGATCCAGCCATGCTTCTTTCTGGTTTTGCTGTACTGCCCAACCACCTGTAGCAGAGGTTTTGAGGGCCACTAGATAACAACAGAGCAGCCTTCATATAAGCTAGGGAATACATGTTCGTGACTTTACTCCCGTGATGGGAACACCCCAGGGTCCTCGCTGCATCCCAGAGGAGATGTTTGGAGACACAGACCTACTATAGCCTGTAGGATAATTTAGTAATAGTTTATTGTGTAAAGCTAATCCCATCAGGGATTCAGTGGCTTTCTGTGTACTTTATGCAGTTATGAAATGCAGGCAGCAGCAGAGGAGAGGAATAACATCTGAGTAATCTATGGGATTGTAAAATAGAAATGAGCAGAGGGATTTGGGCCAAAGTAATACCCCAAATGAGTTTCACCTCCTTGTTCTAGGCTGGATTGGGTTTCAGGTTGACATTGTCCTTTAGCCACATGCATAGATCTTGTAGCCTGTTAACAGAGATATTTTGCTGGCTAATGTCCTGAGAGGGAAGAAACATTAGAGAGATGTGCAGCTTGGGTGGTGCAGGATGAATAAAACTCAAGGTGATGTATTGTGTTGTTGCAAGTAAGAGAGAATGTTTCTGCATGGGAAACCTCAAAATTGAAAGGTAAAGCAGGAATGGAGAGGAGGTTTCACCCCCAGAAATGTCACCCTTGTTCTGCTGCCCATTTACACCCGGTTGTTCTTCTGTCCTCTGAAAGGGGGCAAGGCTGGCAAGGAGTTTCTGTCAAACACAGCAGTGTCATGTCACACCTAGGAGCTCCAGGACATGCAGGTTGGCTGGCTGGGTGCCCAGTGTGTTTCTTGCTGATTCCTTCTTTCGCCTGCTCTGCATTTCAGTTTGGGGGTCGAGATGTCTCAGGAGTGGTGACAGGAAGGTGGGGCAGGAAGAGGACAGAAGAGCAGCTGCCAGTGATGTCCCCTTCTGAGCTGCCTTTCCCTGAGGAGCAGGCTTATGGGACAGCTGATTTTACCTCTCTGTTTTTGTCTGTCTCCTGGGGATAGGCCATGCTGAGGATAGAGGGCAGCAGGGACAGCTTCAGGAGCCTCTTAGAGAATTAAACCTTCACCTGGAAAATGTGCAATTAGGGATGGGGAGAAGAGGTCTTACTGAGGAGGCAATGGGTGAGATGGGACCAGTTTGGGACCAGTTCAGGACTTCCAACCTACTACCTACCTGCTACTTCCAAGTAGCAACAGCAGTCCTGTAACCAGGTGCTGAGATTGACCAAACATTGGCTGTCTGCAAAGCTGAAAGGGAAGGACCACCCCAACCCAATGTGAGAGGTAACTAGTTGAGCTGATAACAAGTTTCCTTGTCTTTCCTCTTTTTCCACTGTAGGACTTTTGGTCTCTCCTTTACTACCTCCATCCTGTCCTTACCACATGTTCTTCAGCCTCTACCCAGGGTCTTTCTCCAGCAACTTCGAACTGCAGCAGAAATAGAAAAACTCGTAGAAGGAGAAGTGCTTTGGTCTCAAGAGCAGCTTCTTTAAGTGAAAACACAGCTGTGAGGTTTGCAGCCTGCGCTTCTGTAAGGGCTCGTCCAGCCGGCACAGCCAGCACCGCTGCAGTCCTTCCAACATGCAGGAATTGGGAAATCCATTGTGAACAAGATTGAGTTTGATGGCCTGCGTGGAGGCAGATGGATGTATTTTTAAGGGACAAGGTGCCAGAAAACTTTGTGATTACGTTCCTGGAGCATGGCTCATTTTTTGTGGTTTTAAAAGTGAGTGTCAGGACTTCAGGACTATTTTTTTTCGGGTCAAAACCAAAATTTGGGCGGGGCATAAAAACCTGCTTGATGACTAAGTTTATTCTTAAAAAGCTTTCTAGAGCTTGCTGGAGAAGGGAGCCTTTATTCTGAGAGGGAGCTGATACCAGTCTTCTTGGACTTCCACGCAAATGGCATTAAAATTGAATGAGTACTAAGGGTGGAAAAGAACTCCTGCCTTTTAGGAGACTTCTCAGTGTAATCTTTAGATCTGGTCCTCTGTTTTTTGTCTTTGAGGCCCATGTTCTGCCTCTCTTCCTTGCCCTGAACTCTTTCTGCCTGAATACCCCACCACATTGGTGGAATTACCTTGAATGGTTATAACCAAGGCTGGCCAAAGTATGCCCTTACATTGGCCCAGAATTGGGATATCTGAAATCCTTGACTGGGTTACTCGTCTGAACTGATAATACCTCTCTGATACAGTGTATGTGTAGAGAAAACTTTCTGTCTAATGACAGAGGTTTGCTGCTCAGAGCCAAGGCTGAGAATGGGGGGATCCAAGCCAAACCTTTTACTCAAGGGGCATGCAGAATTTGCCCAGTCAAGTCAATATAGGTACTGGCACCATTTCAGCAGCCAGAATGTTGCTCCTCATGCTCCCTCCTTGTTGGAGCTACCAGCCTTTATTGCATGACTGGGCCCCTAATTGCTGCAAGTCTAAAACTTTCTTTAAAATGAGGATGGCTGCTGGCTGTACTGAAGCCCAGGCAAGCCTGGAGGTCCATGACAGTGTTAAGCACTGCTACCCGTTTCTGAAAAGCCTCTTTCTGGTCTTGGTGGAGGAAGCCCTGAGACGTAGGCAGCTTCCCCAACACCCCCCACCAAGGTCTGTCTGCCTGAGCAAGGCATTAGATCCCTGCAGGGTTCAGGCAGCACAGAGCTGTCAGTGCACTGAAGGACAGCTGTCCTGAGCCCTTCTGCTTTTGCTGGTGTCTTGTTTATGTGCGCTAGTTTGTTGTCTGCTCACCCCTGTTGGGGGGGTGGGAACCCTTGGGTGCAGATGAAACATGTCGGTGTCTGATGGATGGAGGAACAAGATGGAGCAAGGAGTATCTGACTATGAGCCAACTGCATCCTCTGCTGGATTTAAGGACGTAGGAATAAAGAGCGGGAGGATGTTACTAATTCAAAGAGCGGAGCCATTGCACAAACAATTGTTATGTGCACACAGCCCTCAGTGCCCTGTGACCACTGTGGGCAGGAGATGACTTTCCTCAAGGAAGGTGGCATTACTTTCACCTCAAGCCTGCAGTATGTGCCACCAAACATTACCAAGGATCAGCCATATGCTGTGAGTACATTCTCTTGCTCCATTGACCAGTCACAGGATAGCGTGCCCACACCTGCTTGGTACCTTACGCACGATACTCCCCTTCACGGAGCCAATGACGTCCTGCCCATCAAACAGCCTGCCCCAGCCCCTTTGAATTTCAGCGCCCTGCTCCTCTTCTGTTTGGGTGTGTTGCAATTGTGTCTGGTGGTGAGCGAGCCTATCCATCACTGTATCCACACAGATCCCAATTACTCCTTTTGACAGCTCTTATTCACACACCTCCCTGTGCCTCTGACATCTCAATTATTGATGGGGCTTGCCTGGTAGGCAGCACTCTGTTCTCAGCATGGCTACGTTCCAGCTCCCTTTTCCATTGAGTTCACGCACACACCATGCCGAGCGTTTCTTTATGTGCAAAGCTATTGAAGTGGAAAGGGATCTTTATTAGCGTGTGAGTTCCAGGGCTACGCAACCGAAGGGGGCAGTGCAAGCCAAATCACGCCGCAGTAAGTCGCTGGGAAATTTCCTCTCCCCCTCCTCTCCCAGTGAAGCCCAGCAGCGTCTTATAAAATTAAGTGATCTCATATGTTTAATGGTGAAGATCCCTTGATCTGATGGACCTTCCTCGTGATGGGGTCACCCTGCACTTGCATTTCTGTAAGAAACCTCAGTCCCCAATTGCCCCTGCATCCATAAAATGCAGTATTTTGAAGAGCAGTGCCCTTTCCTTTGTCTTGGTATTAGTTTGTTTGCTGGCTTTACAGCAAGCCTTTGCATTCTGACAAGGAGCACTGACACACAAAAAAGGACCTTCAAAGTAGCACGCGGTGTTGGAGCAATGTTGTCAAATTGGTTAAGAGTTAAAGCTCTGCCAGAGGGACAATTGTAAAAGCCTGCTTATTTTGTAGGGCTTCGTGTATCTGGGAGGCTCTGGATGTCTTGTGACATTGCTGTAGCAGAAGTCAGATAGGAGGAATGATAACGTGGTTGATCAGCTCCTGACATCTCTCCTGCTCCCAGCCTTGCTCTGCACCCTTCTTTAATTCAGAAGTAACTAGAGGTTTTGTGCTTAGTGAACGAAGGCAAAGGGAAAGGGCAGCTGCTGGAGAAGACGGGACCAGAGAGAAGCAGCAGTATGGAGAAGATGGGGCCAGAGAGAAGCAGCAGTATAGGGTGTGCAGAGAGCTGGGAAAGCACTCTTGAGTTTTGTTCTCAGAGATCTGTGGCAGCAGGCGCCTCATAGATTAGCTTTAGCACAAGAGGAAAAATCTGTGGAGCAGACCTTCCAAAGCACCAAGGAGCTGGGGAGTGCAAGTATCTTTGCAGCTGAGCAGGGCCATGAAGTGAGCATGTGTCTGAGAGTGGTCAGTGGAGTATTCCTGTCGCTCCAGCGGCAGAGAGGACCCAACTACGTGATATTGAGTGGGTGTAGACAACCTTTTCAAGCTTAGTAGGAAGCTTACAGTCTCTGCGTCCCAGTGTGCCTCCTGGCAGCACTCAGCTAGACCTTCTTGACTTGCTTTACCCACTCTCTTTCTACCCTGTGATGAGTTTTGCCTGGGGGCTCTGTACTCCCTGCAGAGACCAAATGCCACCACATGAGCAAAAGCAGCCAAAGCATTGCTGGTGGCCACAGAGTCAGAGCTTGGCTGTTCATTCAGAGTCTGTAAGGACTCCTGGCCTGGGTGACAACCACAGGTCCCCTCTTTGCCCTCCTAGCTGGCCACAACAGTGCTTCAGCAGGGCAGATCTGCAGAAGAGCTGGGTTTTTGAGCATCAGTGACAGCACAGCTGCCTTGAGCTATGGTTGCTGGGACAGACCTTTAGTTACATGTCTCTCTGTGTGACAGCCTGACCCTGACATTTCTCTGAGTGGGGTCCTCTTGTCACTGTGAGTTGCAGCAGCATCCTCTTGCCTAAGTATTTCCCCAGATGGCCAAGCTGTGTGCAGTCCACGTTACACAGGCCTTGTTGGCACAGGCGGGTAAGGAGAGATGGCTGAGCCTGCCAAACAGGGTGCGTTTTATTTGTCTGGAATACCATGGGCAGACAAAGAAGGATTAAAATAACAGAAAGTTGAAAACCTGTTATCTCTGGGAACTGTGATCTTTCCTTTTTGGGTAGGCGGGTTCCATGGGACCCCATCCCTCCAGATAGTGGAAAGGTCACCCTCCCATACCTGATTGCCCCACAGATTTCCCCGGCAGCCTGTCCAAACAAGGCTGTTTTCCTTCCAAGCCCTTTTCCTTCCTTCCCTTCCCCCAGACTTGTCTCCTTGTACAGAGCTGGCTCTGGCCCCAGGTGGTGCTGGGGGCCCAGACCCCAGATGAGTTGTAACCAGAGATGCTTGGTTACTGCAAGCCTGAAGCCCACTTAGGTGAGAGCTGCAAACAGGAGGCTCAGGCACTCCTGAGTTTGCCCTGATCAGAAATATTGTTGAAGGTGGCCAAAGCCACACTTTTGCCTGATTTTACACTTTCTTTTGTGTTTCTTCTCTAGTGACTCTGCAGTGTGATGCCCTTTCCTCAAAGCACAAGGCCAAGTGAAGCTATGCCCAAGATAACTGCTGTCCCTTTTGCCTCAGAGTTGCTTTCTAATACTCTAGCAGGAAAGCTTTGGAAAGCTGGGCCCAGAAAAATGGCTTTGAGCACTTCCCAGTTCCTCCTTCAGTTCCCCAGACCAGGGCAGCTCACCTGGGGGACTCTGGTTATGGACAAGTGACTTTTGTCTGTGCCACAGCAAAGCAATAATTTGTCTCACTTGGGGATGTGGCTTGTTTCTAACTGACCTCCTGCTCCCATGGGGTAGCTGCCATGTGCCATCATAGCATCTGGAAAGGCTGGAGCTGCAGCCTGGCTTCATGGATTTCAGCAACAAATGTCCCCAGCTGGCCCTGCTAGTCCTGCCTTTGGCACTGGTCTCCAAAATGGATCTGAGGAATCTGCTAAGCTGTATATAGATCACAGCTTGCAGGAAGGGGTAGTCATTGAGAGCATAAGAGGTTGCCATCTGGACAGCGGTTTGAATTGTGATACTTGTACCATGGACACATGCAAAGCACAGACATGAGTGATACATGCTGTTGCAGGAGTGTGCATTTCAGAATGGCTTACAGAGTTAGGGGCATAGAAGTCAAGGGAGATCAGCTGGATTTGGCCTCAGCCTGGTACTCAGTTCTTAATTCAGTAACCGAGATGGTGAATTTTTCGATGATTTCATGGTATGCAGTTTTATTTGGGTCAGTGAGAGCACAGTGGATGACTTTGCTACCCTTTAGGGAAGAGAAAATCAGTGCACCGTCTAATGATTCAGCACACGGGGTTTCTTAACAGTCTACAGGAGAAAGATGTTTTAATTCTGCTTTCATTCCTGAATAAACCATTAATTTGACTTAGCAATTTTCCTGGAACCCAGAGGAGAGGAGTCTGTGATCACATGGAGTGGCTCAACACTGCTCTCTCTTCCTTTCCCTGTTTAAGAGATTGGGCTCATCATAACAAACCTCCTTCAACTTTTAGCCCTTGGGATGGTCTTCCCAGACCATTTCAAGAGTCCCGCATGATCCAGAAGTAGTAAAAGCCCTGCTGTTAGTACTCTTCATGACACAAAAAAAGCCAAATCACTTAGCGCATAAAGACCACAGCTACCTCCTCTGAAGGATGCTGCCCCTCTTACCCAGACTGCTGGCTCCTGGTCAGGGTCTGCAGCCCTTTTGCAGAGCTCAGGGGCTGCACCTCATGGCTGTGGGAGCTGGTGGGACACTGGTCTGGGGGCCAGCAGACTTCCCCTGGGGAATGAGGGGCTGCTTGGATGTGCAGGGCTATTGCAGGGCTCAGACCCATGCTGTTATCAGTGTATAAAATCACTGAAGACATCTTCAGCAAAAAAGTGTCCCTGCAGAACCGTTCTGTTGCTTGTTGAAAGAAAATTAATTTTTCCTCCTTAAATAAAATGAGCCGTGTTTGAAATCTGAAAGCCCTTGCTGAACACCTTCTTGAAGCTGCAAAGAAAGCAGCTTCCAGGTCACATCATAGCCTCCTGCCGGACGCGGATCCAAACTGCAAACCCTTCTAACAGCTCTTTAATAACTCTGCACAGAAGGAAAAATCTGTCACCTTTCCCTCTGTGGTTTCTCCTCTGTTCTAATGCACTGGAGAAATGAGATGGAGCCGGGAAAGTTTTCAGAGAAAGACTCGTGGGAACTACAGCTGCCGATGGAGAAGACTCATTTCTTTAGTGTCTGAGGGGAACCGCAATCGCTTTGGTGAAGGGTGGTGTGTGTGGGTGGGTTTGGAGGGTTGAACCGTTATGACCCATGCATTTCAGAAGAACCACAAACACTTTATAGTAACAAAGGGTGGAAAAAGCGAGAGGTTTCTGCAACACATGTGACTTTTCCCTGAGGTTTGGAACCCTGCGGTATGTTCCAGGCCACAGTGTTTGCGTGTCAGTCTCGGTGAGTTAAGCTTTCTCCCACAAGCCTCACTTGAAGTTGCTGTGATGACTGAGAGCCTAAAATGTTGCTTTTTTTTTTTTTTCTCTCTTTCTTTTCATTCTCCCCCACCCCCTCTCCTCTCTGCAGCTGAAGCTCTCATTTACCTTGGACCAGGAGAGTGGGATGCCTCAAGGCTGTTATATCTATCAGTACCGGGACAGCAACAAGTAAGTCCCATGGAAGATGACATGCAGCAGATAGGGGAAGGTGCATTGAAAGGAGCCTGCCCTGCCTTCTGGCAGAGTGATCATAACTGCTTGTACCACTTAAAAGTAGATTAAAGTAGGCTTCAGGCTTGACCTGAAACTGGGAACAGCTCCTGTAAAGGCCAGATCCTTTAAAATACACGAGGCCCTGCAGCCCCCTTTTTTCTGCAGCATTTAAAAGCTGATCTTATTTGGCTGAAAGGTCAGCTCTTGGGTACCAGGGGCTCTGGCAGAACTCACCCAGGGCTTGACCAGGGGTGACTGCAACTCAGACCCAGGACTGTTTTGTGCTGGGGTGACTCTGGGAGTATGGGCTGGGGGTAAGCATCCAAAGGCTGCAGAGCACTGAAGAGAGCAGCCCTCATCTCTGCTCAGCTAGAGACACACAGCACCCTATTCTCTCTGCTAAAACTCCTGTGTGGGTTCACTGAGTGGCCTTTCATTTGTGGTACTGTAGCCCCAGTGCAGCCACGTGCTCTGTTTTTATAAGGTACCACATGATATTCAAGCTTTGGATGTGTTTGGAGCAGAGAGCCCTCAATTTCTAGGTATTCTGCCTATTTTTACTAGCTGCTGTAGTGAATTGGCACCCAAGATGTTTTTATTTCAAATCACATTCTCATTGTCAAATTGACAGCAGCAGGACAGTTCAGGAGATTTCTGTGTTCGTGCGGGGTTACTTCGCCTGAATACCAGCATGTCATAAATCCATAGCCTGTCACCTCCACCCATACAGTTCTGCTTCTTGCCAGTTATTGAAAGTTAACCTAAAAAAGGAGGGTATATGAAATTGTCAATGAATGGAATGGCTTGCAATTAGATCTGCTCTGAAATGCTAATGGGAACAGCCCTGATGAGGAAGAGGGACATCCACAAACAGCACCTACCGCTTTCTAAGCTGAGAAGTATCAGTGTTTAAACAAGAAGGGAGATCATTTCTGGGAGGATCCTTCCCACCTGTAGATGGGCAATTAGTACACGGTATATGGTCCCATCCCAACTATCCCAGCCACAGAGGCATGGATGAGCAGAGTTGGTACCTCCAGCACCACCAAGCTAACAGGGAAACGTGCAGTTCAGCACCAAAGCATAAAATCAACAAGGGAAGAGTGTTTGTTTTTGAGGTTTTTAAAGGCAGTGGCACACAATGGACAGTGAGGAAAGGAAAACCCCCAGACCTATTGGGGTTTGTTAAGCATGTTTATAGATCCAGTGTTTCTGATTGTGTGGCGTATATCTCAAAAATCAGCAGCCACGTTTTTTTCTGCCACAGACCCTCCTCTCCCTGGGCTCCAGTGAGTGTTTTGTGCCATTGTTTGAGGAAACTCTGGGGACGGGAGTGGAACTATTTTGTTTAAACGCTAAGTCCAATAGCAATTCCGCTTGGAAACCTTGCTTCTCGCTGTGAGTGGTTCAGCATGTGACATAGTAGCTGCGGCATGTCGACAGCTGTTGATTTAGAGATGTATGGCTGTGACCTGAATTTCTGGCAAGTGTGGGAGCCGAGCCACACCGAGCCATGCCAACTGGGATCATGGCTTAGAAAAATACAGTGAGGGCAGGTTGAGTGGGGTTGCAAGTAAACCCAGACTTCATGCATGTTGGATGGATCCAAGCTGCAATTATACGTCCCTGTGGGGCCTCATGCTTTGTATTTTATAGTTTGCTTGACCAACCTGGGGGAGCAGGATCCCATTTCCCAGGGAGAGCCTCACTAAGTTTGCACACATGCTTATCTCTCTAAACCTTGTGCGTGCACCATCCTTGGCTGGTGAACTGAAGTGTGAAGGCCTGTGCTACAGCTGACATATTCTTGCAGGTAAAGTGCCCTTGAGCCAAATGTGTGCTCAGTTCTGATTGTACCCTGAGTGATTTTGGAGGAGCTCATGTGCGCTGTAGCTTTATCGGTGACAGAGAATTGCATTTGAATAGTTGTAGTGAAGCACTGGATGTGGCTTCTGCTCAGCCAAGCAGAGACCGTACTTCTCAAGCACTGGGCTTTTCATAGGGCTAATTTGTTATCCATACAATAGCATGGCCTGTGTCATGATAATTTTTCCTTAGCAGTTTCCCAGGGGAAATTGTAAGCCTTGTCAGGCTTTGACGGTACTCATCAGGACCCAAGAGGATAACAGCTTTTCTGCATCCTTCTAAAGATGTATCTAGAAGTTAAAGCAATGCAATGTTTGTGTCTGCACCCTGTTTTGGAGCCATTTACAGCCCAGAGAGGAAATGTTGGCAACACACTGCAAGATCATGCATTGGAAAGATGAGGAGTGTGTACCCTGGAGCCCGGCATCCTCTGCAGAGTGTTGGTTCTGGGACACACGCCAGGGACAGACTCATGGCAGGCGCGCAGGTGTGTGAAGCTCTCAAGCAGCAGCTTTAACAGGAGGAAGCTAAGGTGATCCCAGTCGACAGGAACCCATTCTGGCCTGGGGAGTGTGCCCGGTGCCCTGGAGATCTGTGTGAGTGGGTCTGTGCATGGCAAGGCTCGGTGTCACCCTGGTCACTGGAGGAGTGTCCCTTCCTCTCCAAGTGGCAAATGCTGTTCCAAGCTGCAGCCAGACGGGGCCACCGGAGAACAGCAGATATTGGCCTCCCACTTGCAGAACAAAGGACCGCAGCATGAAAGTGTAATTACCAGAGCAATTAAAATTTCTATTGCTTAGGCTAGAAGTGCAAATACCATGCAGGCTCTTACAAGGGCAATCAGTTGGAATTTGTTCCCTTTAAAATGTTAAAACCCTGCTAAGGAACTTTTGCCCACTCCTGGCAGCTTCCCATTGCCTGCCTGCAGCAGTGTTCATGGGCACAACGCTCACCAGGTGCCTGCTCCACTATCACACCCTGGGTGGTGAGCACTTAGGGGAGACCAGACTCAGTGGAGCCTTGGGAGCCTTGGACTGAGAGCAGAAGAGGTGCTGAGCAGGCAGCTGCTCGCCCTTCCACCCTCTGCTATAATATATTGGTTTCTGATGGCACTTGATAGTCCCAGTAGTGATCCAAGTACTATACACAGAGCCATATGGAGGAGAGAGGCTGTCACTGCCCCTCCTGTCACAGGGGTGAGACCAGGGGACATCACTTCTCCCCTTTTTCCCTGCTAAGACCCAGACACTTTCCTCCCCTTGTCTTCCAGTCCTTCCCAGCCCTTCAGTTCTTTCTGGCCCCAGAGGAAATGACTTGACCTCACACAGAAGCAAGCAGTGTTAAGCCATGTTACTTAAATTCTCCCTAATGGGGATCAGTCAGTATAATCAACAGAGCACCAGACTGCTGCATTGGGCTGCTGTGGGATGGCTGTCCTGCGGCAGGGGCACCATGCCCCTGATGCAGGGAGAGCCGGTGGGTGATGTGTGCTGGGTGACATTTGGAACAGGAGCATATTGTCAGCCTTCATGTTGCCCCAGAGCAGTCACATCCAGGAGAGGACAGCCCTGCCAGCCATCCCACAGTGTGACTACAGCACAAGTCAGGTGTTGAGGGTAGGATGGGGTTTCTGCTGCTGCCTCTGCACAAGCTGGGTTTCTCTGGCCCCGCACAGGATCCAGTTGCAAAACCCAGCCAGGCAGTAAAGGACCATCAAGGCCATTCACATCCACCATGGCTCATGAATCCCATCTTACAACATGCATTCACTGGTCCCTAGTCTAGGAATATGATACCAGCTGTGCTGAGGAAGCACCGTCTGCTTGCTCTGAAGCCTGCCTGCCCAGCATGGCTGGTCGTACTCTTGGCAGATGAGATCAATAAAGGTTACAGATGATCATGAAAGACTTCTTCCAGCCTGCATGCAGGAAGAGCCAAAGCCAACTTGAGATCCCCCTAGAAGAAATTAATTGTGAGAAGTTTAGTATGTTTTGGCTGTATCCAAGAAATAGAAGATTCAGTCTGTTTTCTGCGTTTACTGTCACTTAGAGACACTTCTCTGGAGACCTCCTAGGCTCTGCTCACCTACCCACAGCAAGTCTGACCCTTCAAATGCCTTCGTCTTCCCTCCCAAGACCCTCTGATTACTGTCACCTTTCTCAGATGATGCAGTGCTCAGTGTCCCTGCCATCCCAGACCCACCAAGGAGCTATAAATCCCTGTCAAGATTCATTCTGTTACGTGGGCCATATTTGCAGGGCATTGTGATGCTTCCTTGTCCCCAGCTGGTTCCCCTCTAACATGGTTTTCTTGCTCCCTTAGCCTTTCAGGTATTGGTCTCTTTTTGAGGTCCCTTCCTCACATCACAGATGCCGCCTTTGCCAATAGACCAGCTTGCAGCTCGCCAATGAATTTCATTTTAATTCCTTGCTACAGCTGGAGTTTGTGTCAAGATTACAAATTTGCAGTGGGGGCTTTCATGTTATCTTCAGAGTAATTCCTAAACCCAGAGGAGCAGCATCTCGCATGGAAGCACTTAGAGACCTCTTACAAAAGCAGCATTGGAGTATTGATCATTTTTTCTCTCCAGGGACCTGGAGTGTTACAGATAGAGCTGCTGTGCAGTGTAGCCACTTGCGGGCAGCACCACACAACTCTTCAGAATGAGAAGTGAAAAATAGCTCCAGTTGAAAGGAAAAGTGGTGCCCCCTTTTATATAGAGATCAATGATGCTTGGTACATTGGATTATCACTTAAAACACCAGGACTTCAAATGCCAGGGTGCATGCACTCCTGATGGTGACAGGCTCGTGATATATAATGCTGTTTGGGTTACCAACTGAGCTCCTCCATGCAATCTTTTCATAAGGTGAATGTAATATCTGCAGTGATGTACCCAGCATTACATCAGGAGAGCCAGCCTATAATTATGCTTGAATTGTTTGAACGGGTTATTTGTCACTAACACATTAGCTTACTCCATTTATTGCTACCATTCAAGGCTGCAGCAGGTTTGGTATAAACAGAGCTTGGGTTGTTTGGGTTTGAGGGGGGGTTATTTTACTGAATAGAGCAAAGGGGAATTGTTTGGAGTTTATTCTTTTTTGCTAGGAGAGCTGTTGACTGGGAGTGCTAGGAACGAAATACGTAAAGCAGCTGACACAGCATAACTGATTTGTTTTCAGATGAACTTCCCAGGTGTACAGCTCGTGTTGGACTTTAGCATGGACCTGGTTGCTTTGCAATGAGCTGGCAGGTTTACCATAGTATGTTTTGCTCCTTATGAGAAATTGAGGCTTGCAGAATGGGTTGTTTGTACAAGGAGCTTCTGCACAGCTTACACGGTCATTGGGTGCCTGACCTGCCTTATTACATGGTTGTTTCACGGCATGCATCCCAGCGAAGCAGCACTGCTTTTATTGATATAAAGGAAATGGTCATCTCCCCTGATGGTATCTGATTTTCTGGTTAGTGATCAGCAAATACGTGCTCTGCCCTACTCTGACCTGCATGGCCAGGGAAGTCTCTGAAGATGGTATCTTCTCTTGTTTGTCTTGTCTGGCAGACTGGGATTTCATGGAGGAAATCCATATACATCCCTTGACGTCACAGGCTTGGATGGATGTTGTCTAGTAGCAGTTACTCACCTGAAGCTTATGAAATGCCGTGTTTAGATTTCAGGTCAACATAAAATTAATTCCATTTCCAGAAATGGATCTGCCAGCCAATGTAAAATTCTCCAGGGTGGGATTTTCACTTTAGGGTGCCTTGTTGGACAAGATGGCTTAGCTGGGAAAAGGCATGTCCCACTGTACCACAGTTCTGTAGGCACACCTCTGTGCATCGCTAGCTGTCTGCAAGCATTGCCCAAATCTTGTTGGATTGCAGGTAGCTGAGCTGCTCTGTGACTGTTTCCTGATGAGCTGTGGGAGGGTTTAGCTGTCTTTGGAGGCCACAGAAAAGCATCAGAGGTGGCTGGGGGAAGTAAGCCTGTGTTTTCATTGCTGAGAAGAAATACCACCACTTTGATTGTGGCCACCTCCTGGATTTAAGACTAAGCCAGCCCCCCTGGGCTTAAAACACTACAAAGCTCTGGTGGAAGTGGTGGATGAGAAGTCTTTGTGGATGAAAATAGGACTGGAAGCAAAATGCAAGCCAGGGCATGAGTTAGCATTGTCCAGAAGATATACTCTACAAAAGAGAAGACTGAGCAAGTTGGAGTTTTTCTTTTGATACCATGTCTTGTTTTTTGTTTGACTTACTGGCCCTAAACTTTACCCAAGTCAGCAGGTGATGTATATCCTTCACCTGCCAAAGGGTAAGCATTGGAGTTGGCCAGGCGAGGTTGGTGGATTAGTCTGTCACTGTACACAGAGATAAACCAGTCCTCCTGGTTTTGGCATTGGTTCAGTGTAGGGTAAATTGTGTAGGAGAATAAGTCTGGAGATTGACCTTTAAAACTTCAAAAGATATGTAATCCTTCCTGCCTAAGGTATGAGCTCAGTTTTCTGTATGCCACAGCCAAAGGCTGTTGGGACATATGCTACAAAATAGCCTTTTTCACTTGAGACTGTGAGGAGCAGAGAATTGTTCTTTCCTTGCAGAAGGGACCCTATGGCCATTTCTAGGTGAGGAAGAAGGCCTCTTGCAAAAAGCTCTGCCCAGGTATTATTTAACTGCTTTTCTTGACACACACCTGCTGCCTCCTGCCACCCTGCTGCTTAATAACAGGTTTCCAATCCATCAGTGCTGTAGAAATAGTAACTGCTAACTCCTTGGAGTGTCAGTGTGATGTGGGGGCTGCAAATGGAAAAGGTGAGCAAGGAAACCCACCTTTCCCCTGAGCAAGTAGATGGGATTTGAAGATAACCTGACCCCTTCCAAATGAGTGTTTGAAGCTTTCGTTGGTGGCCTACACAATATCCTACATCAACCAGT
Organism: Elanus axillaris; assembly: GCA_026212715.1. Classification (NCBI taxonomy): domain Eukaryota; kingdom Metazoa; phylum Chordata; class Aves; order Accipitriformes; family Accipitridae; genus Elanus; species Elanus axillaris. The sequence goes on from JANZLQ010000089.1 coordinate 31,599,078, forward strand.
AGCTCTCCCTCTAAATCCTCAACAGGGTACCAAAGCAGTCAGTGTGTGCTCCCACCTTCAAGGGGGAGGAAGGAGTGGGCTCTTAAACCTGGGTAAGTGCAGGACCTCCCTGCTCTCCTTGGGCTGAATCAGGGGAGTTTGTCATCTTATCTGTTTCGGACTGTTCACTTGGAGAGGAGCTGTAAAACCTCCTTGTATCAGTGTAAGATGTCTGGATATTCGGTAGCAGTCAAGTAGGTGAGAAAATCAGCTGCAATTGTAATTGAGTCAGAGATGCCATCTCCCTGTGTCATCCCTGGAGATCTATTTACATATCCGTTTGCTTAACAATATGTTTGGAAGCCCTCAGCAGCATTTTAGCACCATTTCCCTGGCCTATATATGTCTGACTAATGCCCAAGACAGCGAGCTATATCTGGACTAGAATTGCTAACCTATGGATCTGGGTTTTCTTAGTAGCCCTGAATCAGGTGGGTCTCTCATTAGCCCTTAGGTACATGGGAGAGGACAGATCTGATGTAGGAAAGAGTGAATAATAGTCCTTCCACAAGAAGCACCTCTCAAATTCATCCTGAACCCAAGTTGCTGGATTGATTTTGTGTCGACAAAGGCCCTCTCCTGAGCTGAGATCTGGCTAGAAAAATCACCAGACCCCCTAGCCAATCCCTCTCCCAGCAGGATTTCTAGGCATACTTTTTTTTGTAATAAATATGGAAAAGGAGCCGTTGTTTTGGCTTGGTCTCTGTGTCCTTGAATGTATAGTCATAGTGCAGAGTGACCTCTGCTAGGTATAGGTTTTGCTGTCCACCCTGTGATGTTACAAGCAGGGAGCACTGGGACCAGTGAGCATGTGCCGCTGTATTTTGCTTTGTTAGGATGTGCTTTAAGTACAGACTAACAGTGGAAAGTTGCATGCAGCAGCAGACAGTGAAGTAAGACCAAAGATGATGAAGGCGATGCTGAGTACTTGGAGCATGTGTTGTGCTAGCCGTGATGAAGGATGCTCTGCTGGAAGATAGACCTTACAGTCCTCCTGGCCAACCTGCTGTTTGATCTTAGCTTTCTGCCTGCAGGGAGTGAGGGCTTTCAGTTTGCTGTGGGCAGGACCTCTACGGTCTGTTCAGCACTAAGTACCTTCGTTCCCCAGGGGATCGGCAATGTAAGCTGGAGTAAGCGGGTGGATTGTCAGCCAGCTGGGATTGCTCTCTTGTAAAGAGCTACTGGCTGAAAGCTGAAGCATTCAGACTGGAAATAAAGCACACATTTGAAAGGCAAGAGAGATTAACCACTGGCATATTTCCCAAGAGAAGACCAGGGAATTCTCCATCTCTCAAGGACAAGTGCACTTCTGGAAGGTGTTTTAGACCCTACAAGTCGGTGGATTTGACAGAGCAGTAGCTACCTGAAGCCCTCCAGGCACAGGAGGTCAGATGCTGGAATAATCCTCCCAGATTTAAATTCCTGGCACACTGCTCTGTGTTAATGTAAAGGATCCGCTTTGCCCTGACACCACTCACTTCTTTGCAAAGTTGTGTTTTGCCAGCTGCTGGGCCTGGAAGAACAGGGCATTTGCTTTGAGTCCTGCCCTGTGTCCTTGTACTCTGCCAAGCTGGGCATTCAATGTACCTTATTGTTTGAAATTATGTCCTCACAAATCACAGGGTGAGAGTCTAAAGCATTTCTCTCCTTACCCCCTCCCAAGCAGGAAGGGTGAGCAGTTCTACTTTTCCAGCTACTGCTGTGCTTTGCTCTGGGTCCTGCTGCTTTTTCAGTGTTTTTTCCACAGTTCAGAGCAGCTAAATCAGTCTGGCAATGGGCTCCATTCCCTCTACACCTCCCTGCTTCTTCTCCATCGAAAAATGGAGCTTCAAATCACAAGCATGTTTTGTGTGCTCAGCTCCTCACTGTGTCAAGGTCACCCTGAGTGGGGTTCCTGTTACAGCTTAGCACTTTCACCTCTTTCAATTTGCCATGCATTAGTCAATCTGGAGCCTAATGGATTTGTAACCTGACTTCGCCTGTATCGTCTGAGATGTTCCCAGCGATGTAAGAGGATTTGGGCACAACTTCCTTTCAAGTTAATGGAAAGATCTTGCTTGGAAAGAACCTGCTTGAGGATCTGAGTGTACTTTGCATTAATGTTTCCATTACTTTTAATGGGAGATGGTTATAAATTCCTCAGATCAGCTTTGAACATCTTAAATTTTGTGTCTTTCACCTGTCATCTAAAATGGGGCTGATGAGCAGAAGCACCCTTAAATGAGCAGCATCATTACTGGCCAAGATGTCCTGTAAGTTTTTCTGCCTCTGCTGATCTCTCTGGAAATGTCCTGTTCTCTGGTGACCCCACTGGACCCCTCACCAGCTCACCACACACAGGGCAGGAGGTTCAGGGTCAGCTCCCAACTCAGAGGCTGTCCCTTGCATGGTCTCTGACAAGTCACATTGTCTGTCTCTGCTCCACCGCTGTCTGTAAAGCAGAAAAGAGCAAGACTCCTCTGGGACATTTTTATTAGCATTTATAAAGCACTTTGCGATCATCAAACAGGAGAGAATAGAGGAAAGTGAACTTTTATCGTTGCCACTCAAGTCTCAGTTACTGCAAAGCTCTGCTGCCTTGGGCACGATTACCTGCCACACTTCATTTGGCTGGTACAGGTAGGCCTGCGTGCCTGCCTGCACATGGTGCAGAGCCCTGCCTGGGTTTTAGCTTGTGTAACGTCTTGTCTGGCTTTACTGCTTCTGTGGGGCCATGCTACTCTTGGCACTGGCCTTGTGAGCTGAGCAACTCGGTATCCCTCACTTCCCCTCCCTCTTTCCCTGCTCTCTGCCCTCCTGCTCCGCAGTTAACTTCGACAATTGAACACAGCAGTGATTAACTGTTACTGGGCATCTCTCACTGATAGGATTGCTGCTTGCTCCTGCCTTGTTCAGCAGAGCTCTTGCCTCCTTCTGGGCTGCCAGTATTTCTTTCCATCTCCGCTGACCTGAGCAGAGACCGACATCCCGATCACTCATCAGATCCCCCATCCCCCTAGTGAAAGCCGGCCCTGGCAGAGCTCTTGTACATGTTGCATCTCTGGCATAATCTCATTTTACTCAGACAGTCCAGGTTAGACAGCCTGATGTAGTAAAAGAGTTGATGCAAATCCTACTCATCTCAACATAATCAAGTTAGTGAGCAGCTACATGTGCAGTTGTCCTGGCAGACAAGAAAGGCCACAGTGGCTTGGCCCCACTTGCAGTACCCCTGGAAAGACTTTGTGGTCAAATAGGACCTAGAGAGGTGGGGAGGTAGCTCTGTTGCAGTAAAACAGGGCACCTGTTAGAGAAGTCATCTTATTAATGATTTTTTCATGCTTTATTTAAGCTCAGTGCTGGTTTGTAGCCTTGCTGCCAGACAGGCACTGTCTGGTGCAGTGCCACTTGCCTGGCAACGTGGGGCTGGACACAAGTGTCCAGGTTACAGGGGAGCAGGCAGGGTCCACCATACTCAAAGGAGATCTGGTGTGACTTGTTTGCAGCATAAAGCAGGAGAGGCTGGGAGCTGGCTGCCCGTGCTCACGCGCTCACTCCCAGACGGGCCAGCCTGAGGTCAGTTCCAGCCCCCAACAATTAGCGAGACAGATTGAACCTCGATCGATCTGTCTACTTTCACAGAGTGAGCCGATTCCAGCAAGAAATTCTCCTTTCCCTCTGTCTCCATGTTAAAAGGAATGAGACCTTGTCAAATTTCTCAGTAAATGGGAAGTACAGGGCAAGGTAGAAATAAATGTTGTGCTAATGTGTAGGAAGAATCATTAGGACTGAAAGACATCATTGATGCAGCCGGGCTGCAGCTGATCTGCATCGCTGTGTTGAAACTCTGCCTGGTGGTATGGCTATGGCAAAAGGCAAATTTCAACAAGGGCTCTGCTATTGCACATTTGCAGCATGTTACAGAGGAGTGCAGAGAGGCAGAATCTGGTTCAGAGCAAGAGTTTCTGGCACATATAACAGCCTGTACCAGTGCAGTGATGTTTGCTGCATGGAATTCGTAGCAATTGCCTCCTGGTGCAGTTATTTGACAGATGCACTCGGGTCACTCAGATCTTCACAGTCACTATCCCCATTGAGAGAAAACTGAGGTTGTGGGAGAGTGCAGGAGAAGGGACATGTTGCTTCAGTGAATGTATAGAAGCAGGAGTATGGTGCTGAGCTAAGCTGGGGTTTATGGGTCTCTTTGGGGATGGGTTTTTGGGAGAGTGAATGTGACAGTGAGGAGTAGGGGTTCAGTTCCAGTAAAAGATCAAAAATCTGCTTCATGCTGCATGTCACACCAGCCGTTCCCAGGCTCCACAGCCAAAATATGATGACACTAACAGGGACACTTAACTGAACGAGTGCTGGCCTGCCCTTTCTCTCAGGCGCATCTTCATGCTGTACTGTGATCAACAAGGACAGCAAAGAAACAAGAAAATTAGGCAGGGTGTTTTCAAGGAGGGTAGTTAACCCTAAAGGGTGCAGTGCTCTGATTCATGGCACAGCTCCACAAGCTGTTCTGCCCGTGGAGCCCAGGGCGGGGGAGACTTTTGCAATGAGGGGATCTCTCTGTTGCACCCAGAGTGCTCAATTTTTCAAGGACACCATAGAAAGCAGCCTGAGGAGTAAGACAGAGCACAATGGCTAAACCACTTTGGCTTTGCACCGCTGCAGAGAGCAGCATGCAGGCCTGGAGAAAACAACCTGCAAGCTGGCTGTCCATTCCAGAAAGCAGAGAGAGACAAAGGATGTTTGTCTTGAGATCTGTGGTGTGTGCAGCCTTCCCTGAGCTCCCAAAAGTGCAAAGGGATGCTCTCTTAGCTGGCAGGGTGGTGTGGCTTTGTGCATGTTTATCCAGGGCTTTCGCCTGTATGGTGCCAGTGTGAGAGCTGCTGCATGTAGTTGACAGCTCAGCTATTGTTGCAAAGTATGATTTAATAGCAAGACTTGATTACAACATGCAAATGTAGCTGCTGGGGGACTATCTCAGAGGTTTGTGGAGATTAGCTGTTAAATTGGCCAGTGCAAAAACATTATTAAGCAAAGAACATAATTACTCATCTTGTGCTTCTGTAGCGTATAGAAGAGACAGATTTGTTTAAAAGCCAGCAATTCCTATGTAGAGAAAAGACTTGTGTAAATGCCACATCATGTACTACTGTATGTTGCAGTTTATTTTATTAGAGAAGCAGTACTTAATATCAACATTTGGGAACTTGTGGAAAGAATCTATTATATTATTCTGCATCATAAAAGCAAACCTAATGCCTAGTCTGCGTGAAGGCTGTGCAGATACTGAAACATCTCCTTTCAGTGGTGGTTGATTACTTTTATGGAGATTGTATCATATGGATATAAACAAATCTGGCACTTGATATGAAATCTGGGAGCAGGGTTTTAGACTCATGCATCTATCTTCTATCTGTGCGTGTTCCCTCTGAAATGCATCAAGGTTCCCATTAACACCTTAAACGTGGAAAGCAGGATTAAAGTGAGACTGTCAGCACATACAAAATGAACATCTAGGCGTGCGCTTGCCGTTATGTTTTTCCCTTTCAGTCCTAGGGTAGTCTATGGTGTTGCTAGAATAAAAAGCTCGCTTGTGTGTGAGGATTCAGGGGGAAGGATTGAGGTGTAGGGAGCTTGTTAGTGCTGCAGACCTGTTTTTTGGAGCAGGCTGTGGTTCAGGGGTTTCCTCCTGCCCCATGGCTCTCAGTAGCACAGGCTGGGCTTGCAAGGAGTGGTGCAGTGGCAGCTAGAGGTCTGAAGTCAGATGTAAAAGTGCATTTGGCTAGTCAAAGTCCCAGACAATTTCAGGAAAATCTTTTTTAACAGAGGAGTCAGGAGGGCTGAATTAGAGGAACAGCTTGTTCGTAACGGAGCGTAGTTCCTGCAGTCACAAGTGCTGGCAGGGGAGCAGGGTGATGCTGGCAGGGTGAACCTGCTGTGCCGCAGTGGCTGCTGCTCACCCCTGATTCATGTCACTGGATGCTTCCCTCCAGCATCTCAGGCCTCTCCACAGATGCTCTGCTGCGGCTTCACTTGTCTAAGCAGGAGGAAGTATCCTCCCAAGCCTAAGTGGAGGAGAGAAAGACTTCAAGGATTTTTGATGGGAAACTCCTTGCCATCCTTTTGTTGTAGCTCGGGAGCATTTGTACACCAGTAATTGCTCCCCAGGCTGGTTCCTGTGTGACTCAGAGCTGAATATGGAGCTGCCAATGGCTGCTGCTGTGTGGACCTCAGCATCCCAACACAATATGTCCTGATCATTCTAAATTTAAATTCACAGCCAGTCCTCCTTCCTCCTTTACAACATGTCTGTGCATACACAGGCACACCGCCTTGCTCCTTACCTGCTGTTTACTGGTAAATTTGCCACAACTGGAGCCATCGGCTGTTCCAGGTGTTGAAAGTGGGGAAACAACTGTCTTGCATGTGGCTGGGCTTGTTTTCGGCTCAGAGCCACGAAGCCCCTGAACCCCAAGACAGCTGCTTACCAGTATCTCCTGATGTGGCTGCAGGGTGGCTGAGAAGAGCTCTGGCTTTGTCCAGCAGCAGCATCTCCCTCCTTTTGTTATTCAGTGCCAAAAGGTAATCCTAAAAATACCTATGAATGGTTTGCAAGCCACAAGTGTCAGAGCGGCCAGGTCTGCAAAGGTCTTGTGTCACTGGGGAAGGGAGAATGACACATCTTGTCATCACTGAGCATGAAGGGGTGGTACCTGCAGCTGGGTGCTGGGAGTGGGTGGGAGCAAGGGCTGGGTCTTGGCAGGGGAGACCAGCTGAGGATGGATCAGTCCCATCGGCAGAGGAGCAGGAAGGGACATGGGGCAGTGTGGGCTGAAATGCTGAGCTTAGTCCCTGCTTAGTCTCTGCTTAGCCCCTGCACAGGCACAACTCAATTACAGCTATTTTTTTATAATGATCTTTGATAGTTTGTAATGAAGCCAAACAGTGGGAGAAACCACATAGCAATATTTCATAATAATTTTGCCCCAATTATATAAGGGCTATGTGTATTCCAGCTGTCCCTGTCTCCCTAAATACCACATGCACACTTTCAAGCTGCATATCCAATGATCAGTACTGATAAATGCAATAAACTTCGCATGGTGGTAGAGTTAGAACAGGAGTCTCTGATAGCCAGAGAGGAGGCAGAAGTGATGTATTCCTCTGTTAAGCTCCTTTTGTGTGTGTGTGTATGGCTTGGTTGTACAACAGATCTGTCTGTTAAATGGCTGTTAACCTGTTCTCAGAGTGTAGAGTGCAAGAAGTCATTTGCGTGATCATCTTCTCTGGCAATAGCAGTGCTGCCCATGGGAGATGCCCTTAGCTGCAAACTATGGGACTGTAGGAACAGTTGCAGTAGCTCTTGCTTCCATGAATGACAGAATTTTACTGCACTGAGCTGAATAGCACAATTTGAGGCAGGACCTGCTCCTAACTGGTCCTAAGAGTTTGCCACTGCTGCTCTGAAACCCTGGGCTGGAATAAGGCTGTGATAATTAATGGAGGTTAAAGTGCTCCTTCTGCCTGTGAGCTGGTTGGAAATGGAAAAGAAGAACCTGTCACAATTGTGACTGGCTCTAAACTGCTGTCAGACTCTCCTTCCCTGCCCCAAGTGGAAAATTGTATTGGAAAGCAGCAGTTAGAGCACTTAAATCTTTCCACAGTTCATTTCAAGCTCCCTTTCTTCTTCCCAGCCATTCCCAGGCCAGTTTGGGGCGCGGATGGGAGACTGCGTTTCTGGCTGAAACTTGCAGGATGTTAAATAACAATGGGAGAGTGGCTTTCAAAGAGGGTATAATGTGCCTGGATTGCACGTACCATAAGCTGTATTTCCCATGCTTTGACATTCAGCCCATCCATGCATCACTCCTGAACTGTTTCCTTTCTTTATGGGATCTATCTCGGTGTGTTATGGAGCAAGCTCAGGCTGAAGTGGGGTTGGTACCTCTCCTGGTGTGGAGGAACACACTCTCACAAGCATTCACAGAAGTCTCTGGTGTCTGTCATGTCCAGACATGGGCAATAACAGAAGCTGTTGTATCCTCTGTGGTGCGTTACCAGGTTCACTTAATACCTGCCCTTTCCCTGGTACTTGGATTGTCTAACTAGCATGTGTGTCCCCTTTCTCTTAACACCTCCAGACACAGTCACATTGCTGCTGCAGGCAGTGATTCTGAGTGGTTTTGTCCCCTGCTGAAACTGGTCAGTGAAGACCATCTGATGGAGCTTCACTGGCCTGCTCCTTAGTTGTCTGGATTTAACAGGTTGATCAGTTGGAGAAAGCTCCCAAAGCTTTTACTCTGATGTTATTGAATAACCCTTGGGAGAGAGCTGAGCAGCTATTTTTGTGTCAGATTCCAGGAAAGATATGGCACTGCATTTGCCTTCCCCAGATGACCTCAGTGTGCCCCCACCTGTATGACTAGATCATCAGGGACCTACTGGGAGGCAACAATCATCATGGCTGCTTGCTATTCTCCCATCTCAGTATTTTCAGAGCTTTGGAAGAACAAGGGAGCTCTCTGCTCGGTCTGAGCTTGGAGGTTGCAGTGCACCCCACCTACATGGGCTGTTTCAGGCTGTTACTCTCAGATTTGCAAATGGTTGACCCAGCATGTAGATCTAGTGGCCAAACAGAGGCCTAGGACCCAAGTCATTCACATTTGACTGCCAAATATGAAGGCATGACAAACTGGGTTGCCTCGAAGGAAGGTGGCCTGTTGGGGTCCAACCACCATAAGAGATCCAACCACTGAGGTCTTTCTGTGCCAACAGTAGGGCCCTTGCAGGTGGTGACTTGCCTGGTGATTCCCAATGTGGACTGACAGATTTGGACACTGGGAAAGTGGGTAGGCATTGCCATCCAATCCAGTATGGTGATTTAGAAACAAAAGGCAGATTTAATATTGTGCTTGCTTCTTCTAAATGTACGGAGCTACCCTATTAATTCAAGGGTTAAGCAGTCTGAGAGATGCAGCAACCAAAGCCAGGTATCTGTCAAGCCTGGACTGGAGGCTCACCAAAACATGAGGATGTATTGTTTTATTTCTGTTTTGTCATTTGGAGATTACTACTCAATGTCTGTAAGACAAGAAAGTTCCAGGGCATCTTAGGATATGCCCTGTGCTCCAAGAGAGGTTGTTCTTTTGGCTTTCCAACACTCATATGCAAAGGCAAGAACTGATGCCTGAAATGCTCCTTTTCCAAGGATTAAAAGGCACTGCCAAGGCTCTGCAATATGACAGTGTTGCAAATCTTATCACGATCCAGTGCTGAGATCCGTTGGTTTCAGCAGCACAAATGTGCTGACAGATCTGTGTGTCTGCTTTTTGGTGATGGTAGATATTTTCAAGAGGTTGGTCTGTGATGCTGAACTTTGGTTGTAGCTCCCAGTTCAGATCCTGGAAGGTAACATTGCATGAGTTCTTCATCATACCTGGGTCTTCATTTTAACCAAACTTCTCCTGATCTAGTAAAACCCTGGTCCAAAGGAGCAGTTTCAGGGTATCATGTTGGATTTAGCTTTGGTTCCTCTGCTATTAGATGCAGCTGAGGGACCCATAAAAGTCAATGAAGGGACTAGCAGGAGTAACCAGGTTAGCTTGTTGGCTGTGACAGCCAGGGACTGAGACATTTGCTGCCTTCACCCAGCAGTGTGTGAGATTTTGCAGATGTTAGTGTGAACAGAGCTTGTTCTCTCTTTTATACTGTCTCAGCAGAGGGACTGTGATGTGAAGCAAAGTCCTCTCTTACTAATCCAGCTCTGGAGAATTGTCATAACCATCTCTGGGCTTTAAGGATATGATTCTTCCTTGCTTACAGCAATAGGTCTCCTGCCACCTATCCTTACCTGTTATGGTCTCATTGAAACTACCTCATCTGTCCTCATATGCTGTCTGTCTGTAAGTAGCTCTGGCTGGAGATAAACAGCTCTCTGTCACCACAACCTTGCACCCTCCTCTGTGACAGCAACTGTGCTGTTCAACACCCATTCATTCCCATGCCACTTGGCTTTCTGTGTTGTGTGCCGAACTCCGGTACGTTGTTTAGCCGTTTCTTCTTGATCCCATCGCGTAAATGAGGCTAATTTCAGCCTGCCGTGATGTGTGGGCTCGCTGGAACGTGACTGTAAATCCAGACCTGAACATTTTCTTGTAATGGACGGGGTGGTGAAATTGCATTGCTGCCTTTAACCTCAGGCTGTCCTTAGACCAAGCCAGACTCTTCACAATCCTTATGCCAGTAAATCAAATAGCTCTTGAATCGATGCACATAAAAGTCAAGAGAGAGAAGTTACAGATGGAAAAGACCTATTGTACCTTGAGTCTGTCCTGCTGCAGAGGGGGTAAAGCGCTCTCAGGAATTTACGGCGGAGCTCCAAGCCTGCCTGCAGAGGCCAGGCAGGGTGAGAGTCTTGCCTGGGGGAGACGTGGGGTGGGGGGAGACTGCCTATATTTCCTGCAGCTTTTCCATCCTGTTCATCTCTGCATTTTGTTCCCTTGGCTTTATTTTTGGGAAAGAAAACTGTTGTTGATTGTATATTCAAAAAACCTGATACGTTCATTCTCCTGCTCATTGTTTTTCACTCAGGGCTATGCCTGACTTTTCTTTAGAAGCATGTTTCTCTCACCTAATATTTAGTTTAAGATTGTAGGAGCTGGATGTAAAACCTTCTGGGATGTTTTAATCTGCCAAGAGGCTGCTTGAAAACAGTGGTTATCCAGAGTATTTCAGTAGTCCCTATTTAGAAGACATCAGCCCCAAGTACTGTGTTGCCCATTTCCCTTTCATCTCCTTGCCAACTTTTATTGGTTGTTTTAACCCCAATCTGCTGTCAGTGTCCCCCATACCTTGCTCCCCTCCCCCTAGGGTTTCCATGTCTTTGAAAGTCCTGGTAACCAGAAGGTTCATATGTTGTGCTTTGCAGTCGTTTCAGACCAAGAATAATACAGCCAGAGCCAGCTGGATCTCTCACTCCGTATTGATACAACTATTCCCCCTAACCTGCCCACACTCAGTGCTACAACTGAAAATCTGAGGTTGAACTGGAGCAGTGGTGGACAGTGCTGTGAGCCCTGCTCCACAGCCCTGCCTGGAAAGCAGCACCCCCAGCAGAGCATCCCACAGCCAGGGAGAAGCTGGATTTGGGTGTTGTCCGCTGGGGACGTTGCTAAGTTCAGTGTGTTTTCCTGACACGGATCTTCTCAGAACCAGTGGTCCTGGTGGTCGCTCTAATTCCCTTGATCTGCAGCCAGTTTCTCCTGAGCAATCCTTCTCTGGCAAGGCCCTTGCTGAAGGCTGGCCAGTCCGGGTGATTGCTTCTCCTGGAGGTCTCTTCCTATGAGCCCAAGCAACACTTATGAGCGTGGTTAAGAACTGGAACAGGGACCCAGAGTGGCTGTGAGATAGTTGACCTTGGAGATTGCTAGAACTCAGCTGGAAAAGGCCAACCTGCTCCAACTTTGAAGTTATCCTGCATTAAGCAGGATGTTGGACCAGAGACCTGCAGCGAAAGAGGGCATTACTTAGCAAGTCACTGCCTGGCTTTCACTTCATGAACATCAGGGGGTACAAGCTGAGTTGCCATGTCACCACTGCCTTTGGCTGCCAGATTATTTAGATTACTTTCCATGTTTTTGGTCTTCTAAACTTCTTTGGCTAGTTTTGTTCATCTCTTCATAAGCTTCTGCAGGCTCCTGCTTGTTTGTCCCTGGTTCACATTCTGGTTGGTAGATGGATGCTCTCCCCAGTCATTGGCCATCTCAGGGTGTGCTTCCAATCTGGGATGTTCATCCCTTCTTCTTTATTACCCCCTTGTCCAGCAGTTTGTCTCCTGCTTTGAAAGTAATCAACTCTTCAATGCCAGGTAAGCTGGGAAAAAGCAAAGCCAAAGACTGAACGGAGAAACACATACAAGGTGTGAACATCTCCTCAGCTGGAACATCCAGGAGAGCATTAGTTGGTGGGGAACGTGGTACAGGAAGGCTGGTTCTAGCAGTCTATGACTCCCTACGGCACTATCAGTTCTCCAGGTGATTAACTGTTTGTTTCTCCCTTACTGAAAACTTGTCTCAGATTAAACCACTGTAATAGAAAGCTCAGGTTCTGGAGCAATCCCAAGTGTAGGTTAATATTTACAAGCTATCAGCTTCAGGTTTTATCTCCATCCCTTGCTAGCACAGAGATAAAATCCTTTTAAAAATCGCTTTTGATCTTTCTGGTTCATGACATTGCTTTAGTAAGACACTTTCCATATGAAACTGGCAAATGTCTTAATGGAAATGTAAGTTTTTCTCATCCTTTCAGGGACTAGTAACAGATGAGGAGCCCCCTGTGTACAAGGGGCCATGGCTTTATAATGGAGCATAAGTGATGGACAGTATCTCTGCAGGATACTTATTCTAGGAAATGTCAGAATGTTATTTCTGCCTCAGTGGCTTAAGATCATCTGTTTACCTAATGGACTTATATTTGCATTTTGCAGGTGTTGTGTTAATATTAATGTGTTGTCCGAGTTGTTAATATTCCTTCACTTCAATGTTACATTAATGAAGGCTGCAGGGGATGGAAAAAAGACCTGGCTAATTAATTAAATGGGCAAAAAGCATCTTTAACTTTCCATTGTGCTGCCCTTTGCTTCCACCTAATGGGTCTTGGCATTTCTGGTCAGCAGCCATGTAACACATGCTGCTGTATGGAGCACTCAGCGACAGACTTGCTAATTTTTCTGACCCATAAATCACTTGTGTAAACTTTTAACGACGAGGAAAAGTGCCTTTCATTCCTGCTTCCTCCTTTCAGTGGGAAATGCAGCCTGATAACAAGGCGGTGCTGGCCTGATGTGTGGGGCCAGAGACTTTCCCGTCAGGAGAGGGGCTGTCTGCATTTCTTCAGGAATTCTTTCCATTCCTCTCTTAGCCAGGCTCTGGATGACATTAATATTATGTGTCTTGTCATAAGCTCTGCTTTCAGAGCCAGTGGCATATCAGGCTGCACGTCTCAGGAATGTGGACTGCCAGTCCGGCTTTGGGTGCTGGTTGCGAGGTATCTCCCCTTTCCTCTGCACCGTCCCAGACCCAGCTTGGTTCCAGGCTGTTTTGCCCACCAGGAATTCCCACAGGCTGGAGAAAACTGTCACAGGTCCCTACTGTGGCCCCCGGCAGCTGGGCAGCGCCCCTGCTTGGGAGCATCCTGACACATTCCCAAAAGTAAGGCTTGCCAGTCCAGGTGGTGATTGCTCTCATGAGACCCATTAGCTGAACACAGCATTGAGTTGTGTGCATTAGTGGTCACTGCTTATCCCTCCCTTGTGGCTCTGTGGGGAGGGAGCGGGGTGCTGGCCATTAGTTGCCTCTGAGATATGAGATCTTAGAGAACCAGCAGCTCCCTGGAAAGACGAACCAGATCTGATATGGATCCATGGGTAGTCAGGGTGGGACTCCCAGCCTCAGGGCTCCTGGACCTAAATGCAGGGATTGCAAACCCTTTCCAGTGCTGCCATTGTCTTCCCCACAGAAAAATGCTTAGGCAGGGTGAAGGAGTTGTGTTTTAAAGGAGGTTTTTCGGACAGCGCTGTTACTTTGGTGCTGACACCCAGCACGAGTGGGGACGTCTGTACAGCAGCATCAGGCAGCCCCAGCTACTGGAGGCATTTCTAGGAGGGGTTATATGTGGGGCTGTGTGCCCACCCTGAGCAAGTGGCACTCTGTGGGCTTCTATGGGACCTCTGGAAAAAGGGGTTTCTAGACCCAGGAGGGCCATTCCTGGAGGAAGATCTTCCTTTGTCTGCGATCCTGAGGGTGAAGTCCTCTGCCCTGGGCTCAAAAATGTGGTAGTCCTGAGAAAATTCTGGAGAATGCTGACTGATGAAGCCTGCTGAAGTTGTGCCTCCATGTCCTGTGTGGCTCAGCACATGTGTGCAGGTCTAAGCTTTCATCCCTGGCCTGTGGCAGCTGAGGACACTGTTTTGGCACAGAGGGGCACTTCAGCTTCATGCCAGGAGTCTGAAGATTGTCACCAATTTGCATGAAAAGGAGCAGACTGCAGTCACATTAACGTTTAATGAAGAGGCGCAGCCTGCAGAGACTGCATCCTCTGTGACACTTGCTCTTCAGTTTAATGACATTTCCTTTGCCACTTGGATCAAGACAGGATGGAGGGTGGTGGGGCGGGCAAACATTTATCCCTTTATCCCTTCCATACAAACCACAGATGAGGTTGAGGAGCTCCAGGCCAGGCAGGGAGCATTTGCCATCCATGTAGCCAAAGGCCAAGAGATGCTGTAGTCTCTATGGCTGCTTGTGCCATCTTCAGCACCCCGATATCTGGCCTGACATTGTGCTGCCAGATTAAGTCAGCTCTTCTATGTAACAGGGCTGCAAAGTGGCATCGATAATTTCAAAGGAACTTAGGGAAATGGTTGAGGTTTTTCTAGTGGTCTAAATCCCCATGTGCAAACCCAGTACATCAGGCTTTAAGCAATTAATTCCTAATCATGCCAAATGCCTTCAGTAGCCCAGTTTTAGTGTTGAGAGCTTAAAATGGTTTTCCACCGTACTGCTGTTAATTTGGATAAAGAGAGCCATCTCATGGCATTTCCAGCCTCAAGGTGTGAGAGTAGCCAGTAAGTGGCATTTGTATTCAGAAAACCCTCCCGTGCATTTGTGTTGTAGGCATCTATTACTGGGAAGGCACCATAGCTAATAAAAAGGGCATTCATTATATCCCGGAAAGGGAGTTCATTAGAGGGAAAAGCCATTCCAGCTTAGTAAGAAATGAATCTAAAACTGCCTCAGAGCTGCTATTCTCATCAAGTTTCAATGTTAACAGTTTTAACCAAGAGCTAATTGAGCAATCTCAAAAAGTGGAGTAATTCCATTATTGAGCTATTCTTTGTTCAAGGCTACCGCTAGCTGCAAAAGGAGCACAAATGACTTTCATCAAGCCAGGAACCGCCAGCATTCTTGCCTTTTGCTACTTTTTCTTTCAAAAAAAAGTAGGGCTTTTGGTCTTCAGGCAACTGTCATTGGCAAAGGGAGCTCCACACCAACATTGCAAGGCTCATATATAATACTGCAATCCAATATTTTGGATAACAGGGGATTTGATTTTCATAACTCTTCAAGCAGCAGTGCTGTTCCAGAGTGGATGGTTGAAGATGCTCCTGTTCATTGGATAGGCAGAGTGTCACCAGGAAGACTGTTCTTGCAGCATTTTGCATGGAAAAGAGCCATCACAAGCGCCGGTCCAGCTACTCGCCAAAGAGCATGATTCTGTCATTGGCTGCACTCTCAGGAGATACAGGATTAGCTAACGTTTCTTTTTAGAAGAGTTTTTATAGAAACCTCTCAAGTTCCTTTGCTTCATGGAAGAGCTGTAATCAAAATTAAACATACATGATTTAAAGAGAAGAAGAAAAAGTCATACCACATCCAGCATCTTTGGACTTAACACTCTGGAGAGAGCTTGTTGTTTGAACTGTGGTGCTGTTTCTTTACCATTTTCCTTCAGCTGATACTGCTGCTGCTGTTGGACGTGCACAGGACTGTTTGCAGCCTTTTGTGGAAGGTGACTTTCTCTTAGTGAATGCAGCAGGATTTAGAGTCCCATTCCCAGGAGGCAGCTGTAGATCTCTTGTTTGTTATGAGATTGCGCTGCAGCAATAATCCCCTTCAAGCCAGCAGAAAGCAAGGGCTCTCAGCAACGTACTGCCCTTAGCAAGGGGACATATATCCATCAGTGTCTTTAGAGCCCTCTCAGAGACACACAAACAGATCAGGACTTCCTTTTCTCAGCAGTAGGCTCCCATGGCACTGTTTGGTTCAAACACTACCCAAGTGTGATGCTATACTGTCCTAACCCTGTTTGGACCCAGCATAGAGCTGGACACCTGAGGCAGACAAATAGCTATGGGTTGAGAAACCAGAGGCCTTGACGGCTGGTTGATGCACAAACCCATGCCAAGCTGGGATAGTAAGCTGATCTGGAGACAGGAAGGAGTTTGAACACCAAAAGTCTTCTTCCCTGTGCAGGAGGGAGCAAGTGCTATGAGGAAGAGACAAGATAGAGAGGAACAGATGGGATTTTGTAATGGAATAGCGGAAAGAAGTTTGGTAACCTTTGCAGAAATGATTTGGTCATATTTGGCTCAAGTCTGAGATGCTGGAAAGGTGCTGGAATTTACCTGGTGGCAGCTCACCCAATCAGAGGGCGCACCATTGGAAGCGGGACTCAGACTCCACCTCAGGACAGTTCAGTTCTGTCCCTTTGGGAGTAGGTTTCCACAATGAGCTACACGTGAAAAAAGGAACAACTTCTCCAGCCTGTCAAAAGCAAAAAACAACCCTGCTGTGGGAGAGCTACATGGTGGTTTGGGTTTATCTCTGAGTCAACACCTCAGCTATGAGAACAATTCCAATGCCTGGATACACCCAGCAGTTACATCTTGCAAGAGGGGATGGAGGTGAAGAAGATGGTGTGGGGGAAGAGCCACGCTCATCTGCTCAGCCCTACCTCACTGTCATTTGCTCTGAAGCCTACGGGTCTGTTATACTGGTGGAACAGCAGATGTTTTGGTGTCGCTTCACTTTAACCAAGCTGCCTGCCTCCTACCTGCACTTACTGGATTGCAAACAAAGTACTCCTTGTCTCTCCCTTGTAGCGAACCTTGCTTAGCTAATGTAATTTTTCAAGTTAATCAGGGAGAGTGGGCACTTCGATGGCTGCTGTATAGCTTAGCTGCATTGCCATGGAGACAAGCAGCCAAACAGGCATTTTACTTGCCCTGCTTCGCTCTGTAGAGATTTGGCATGAGAAACCAATATTTTATTTGCCGTCAACCAACCAACTTGCTGAGGACGTGAGTAGTTTTTCAACGTTGCTGTCAAGAGATGGGGAAAGGTCTAGCTAACCTTTTATGGAGCAAATAGTAATGCTGCTACTAAACCAATTCTAGGGGCTGAATATGCAGCTCCTCTTCCCATGTCCCATGGATGTTTGGCTCTGGTAGGAGCTGTCTGAGAGGAGTTACAGCCCAGTAGCCTGGGTTTGGGGCTGCCATTGGGATGTCATCAGTCCTTTTCAGCTGTGTGCTTTCATAGGTAACTGTTTGCCTACAGGAGCCATGACCATCATTTAAGGTACTTTGAAAAGCCCCAAGTTCTGTGTTTAAGAGCATCTCAGGAGCCTGAAATCTCCCCAGCAATTGGTGGGATTTAGGAGCCGGCATGCCTCGATCACATTTGAAACTCAGAGACAAGTGCTTTTGAAAACCATACACTCCGGCTGACCTCTTGCATAAGGCATGCTATAGAGTTTCACCCACTAGCTCCTGCACCAAGCCCATAACTCATAAGCAAAAATCTGGGTATTGAAAGAGCTGGCAGAAGATGCTTACGCATGTTACAGAGCTCGCAAGCCATCCCGCCCCTCCCTCTCCTCCCTCTCGTGTGCGCACGTGTTAAATGATGCATTGAACAGGTTTGGATACTCTCCCTCCTGCAGCCCTGGTAAGCAGGACAGCTGGGATCTGAAGGCACCTACAGGAGGGACAGCCACCTGCTAACCCTCTCTGCAGGACAGTGGAGGAAACCTTGCATCAGCACAGAAAGGGCAAAAGTTCAGATCAGATTGTTTATGGGATTTTATGGAGCCGGGAGCCAAGGATAGCTCAGCTAATCCAGAGGAAACTGTAGCAATGGCGTTAGAATGCATTTCACATGGGATTCATTCAGCATGCGTTCAGATGGACCAGTCTTTCTGTCTCCATTTTTTTAGCCATGAAATATTTTTCTTTGCACTCCCGTCTGCTAGCTGCACCAAGCCAAACTCCAAGCTAGGCTGTTTTAAGAAAAAATTAAAAAAAACCCAAACCCTTCTGTCGTTTGACCTGCCGACAAATTAGCAGGGCTTCAGCACAGCTCCCCATAACACGAGTGCCAGGCGCTGGTCTGGCCCCTGGCTACTGCCAGCCAGCCTCTGCTCCTGCCTGCCTCAGCATCCATCGCTTTTTTCCAAGCTGTGGTGTAGCGCTTGCCAAGTCGAAGCCCTGGTGAGGACGCTAGCTAAAAGTGCCACTAAAAGGCCACGTGGGGAGGGCAGGAAAGCAGCAGCTTTGCTGTGCCCTCCTGCTCGTCAGCACCTGAAACCTTGCTGGCTTCATGGGCTGTCCCAGCCCTGGCTCATTCTCCTGATCTCCAACACCCAATGCAGCCTCAGCATAAGCCCCTCATGGGAATATGGTTTTCCTTTTAGGTGCAGTGAGACTGCCATGTTAAGCTGTTTGTTGCAGACCTTGGCTCCCTTCTCATGTCCTCAGCCACAGACCCCATTGCTCTGCTGGGAGAGGTGACCTTGCTTAACTCCAGGCACAGGTGCCAGCTTCTTCGCTGTCCCCAGCCCCTTCCCTCTGACCCTGGCAGGCTCTCACATGCTCCGGATTAGCCCAGCTGTGACCTGTCCCTTCTGGAAGCTGCTTTCCTCTCCCTGGGGACTAAATCCTGATGTTTAAAACAAACCTGACTAGGAGTTAGCATTGGAGCAGCCCCACACTGTTCATCCCTTTCATTGCAGGGCTGCTGCAATGGGGTGCGTGTGGGGAGCACCTCTGTGAGCCCCAGGTGACCCAGAGCTGGGAAGAACCCTCCATCCCTGTAGAGTGTTTTAGCATCAACCCACGGGGCATTGCAGCCTTCTCAGAGTGCTGTGGTTCATTAACCTCAGCTGACAGACTGACCCATTGGGTCCTGGGGCTTCTCTTCTCCCCAGGTACAGGGCAGTGTCTGACCTCATCCATGTTATCTGCTCCTTGAAAGCCCAAACCGCAGCCACATCTCCCAAAGCCTGCCCCTGCCTTTGGGTGAGCGAGCAAGACGAGTAGCTTTTGAATTCTGAGTATCTGTGGTCACATCCTGCACACCCTGTCGCAGGTGCAAAACTCCTGGGTGCTTCCTGATAAGATTTGCCTGCCCATGCAGTCAATCCAACCAAGTGCAAAGTACCTTTTCTTGATGGGGGCTGTCTTTGATGCTGTCTGGGGCCTGGTGCTCCACGTGTGGACATGTTGAAGGGAGAGGGGATGGGATTTTGCAGAGCAAAATGGGAAGTATGTGCTGTTAATTTTCCTTCTGGTGTAAAAGCATCCCTGGGCAGGAGGATGCTTAGGTATTAGCTTCAATTCAGTACTACCTACATTAGAACAAGGATATCTCCAGGAAAATGTTAAAGCCCAAGCCCCAAAATAGTAAAACAAAATGCAGAACTTAATAATCAAGTGGAAATTGTATCCAGCCCAAAGTGTCCCTGGAGGTAAGAGGTAAAGGCTTCACACTCTAGTGCTCAACCAGAGCAAGAATAGCAGGGGCTGGCTGAGCACTCACTTAACAGTGTTTGTCTCTAGGACATGCGATAAGTGTGTTGCGCCTGTGACAAAGAGGAGATGCTATTCATGGGTGTTTATTGCTTTGTCTTTAAAAATGGGTTTGCACCTCGCTTTGTAGAGGCCACCTTTTGAGGGAGGCACAGGGACTCCATGGCCAACCTTTGCCCATGTGTGCATCTGTGTAGCTAGGGCTAGCACTAGAAATGTCTCCCTTTTTCTTTGCACCAAAGCCCACGGGAAAAGGAGGCACTGCCTTTCGCAGCCCGCACTGCTTGAGGTGCCCTGCTACGAGCTGGCTTGGGCAGAAAGGGCTTCCCAGGTATGAGCGTGGGCTGGCACAGCCTCACACGTGTCGTCAGGCCACCGTTCCCCACGTGCTGTCTGCAGATGTGGCAGCGGGGTGAGAGCTGGTGGGTCCACCCACACCCAGGAGATGGGGATGGCCGTGCCATAACCCGCTGGGTGCTACTTGCTGCCCTGCCTCCCACCCCTGGGTGCTGCACAGCCAGGGTGCCCAGCACCCTTGGGCCATGCTGTCCCACAGCCCCCAGTGCCGGTGGCCATAGAGGGACCGATGTTGCCATCTGCTGGCTTAGCTGCACAGGAGCAGCAAGAGTTCTTGGCTCAACCCTTGGCAGTCGCCCCTCATAAGTGTGTACTGACCCTGCTCCCACGCCATTGCCAACCCCTTGACCCAGCCCTCGGCCTTCTGGTAGCATCTGCCCATCGGCAGGTGTTTTAGGGGACAGGATGGGTAGCCCATTCCCGCTTAGGCTGTGCTGCTCCCCACCGCTTCCCACACTGCCCATGCGCCAAGGTGTCCCTCCTGCCCTCCCTGCAGGGTCTGAAGTATTGGCCTCTGGCACAACATGCTCTGGGAGAACCCACAAAGCTCTTACTAAGGGAGGTCCTTCCCATTAAAGATGAACATTTCCACTGCTGATTATCACTGTCAGGTGCTTATTCCTCCTCTGGGCTTGTCTTTATTTCCTTTCTCTTTTGAGTTCTTGGCCAGTACTCCCAGGCTGGGAATGTATTGCTGCTGTAGCAAGTACCCCGGGAGTACAGCACCCTGCACATCTCGCCTGGCCAGTCCCCACAGCAATGGCCGTGGCCAGGAGCTGCAGGACCACCAGCTGCAGCCCTGGACCCCCAGCCAGCCCTGCAAAATCGCTGCTTCGCCTGCAGGAGCAACTGGGCTGAGCCAGCTTAATCAATGACAGCTCACTTGGGCATTGCTCGGAGGATGAGGTTACTTCTGTAAATCTATTATCTTTTTTGGCAATTAGCACCAGTTAGGAGTCCTGGGAATACATGCAGCAAATAGCAGGAAGCCCAGTTAAGCACATCTCTCTCCTTATCTAAGCCCAGTTAAACAAGTCTCCTGTGGCACAGCCCTACAGCTGGTAGCACAACCCATAAATACTCCAAAGATGATCTCTAGCACTGGGATTGCTTTTCCTTGCAGTGTGTAGCCCTGGAGATTTACATTCAATGCATGTAAATTCAGAGTTGGAAGGGGGGGGGGGGGCTCACCCCACCCTGGGATACCCCCAGCAGTCTGCAGGTTGCATGGAGGAGCCCCCAGAGTCCTTGTATTGCCTGGATGCTGGAGGCAGCCCTGCAGCAAGCTGCGCTGGTGGCTTGCCCTGCCCAGGCGATGTGCTGTGTCTTGGTCTGGATGGAAGCCCGGCGTAAGGCAGGGCTCGATGGCTGGGCTTGACCACACATGTCGAGATTGGGATGGAGGAGCGAGCGAGACGCTGTTTTCTCTGGCCCGGGAAGACAGCGATATGTGTTTGTTTTCTGTGCTATCTCTTGCACAGCGTTTGTTTTGCTTGTCAAGCATTTCAGGAGATAAAATGACCTAAAGGGAGATTATTTTATCCTAATTTAAGCTGTCAATTTGTCACTGACTTTTGCTTGTCTGTGCCAGCAGGACCGCTTGCTCTGAGTCCCCAGGGAAACCTCAGCTAGAAAGTGAGAATTTGGGGGGGGATTTGCTGCAGTCTCACATCTAATCTGTGCTTATAACAGCAACTACAAGCTGCTCCCCTGTCCCCCCGTGTCATATTAGTTCCCATCACTACGGACTGGCTTGGCTTCCCAGGGGACTCCCCTCTCTAACTGGGGCCTGGGCTTGTTTTTCTCGTGCTGCAGGCTGGTGGAAGAGTTCATGCTGCTCGCGAACATGGCTGTGGCCCATCAGATCTACCGCTCTTTCCCTGAGCAGGCCCTGCTTCGCCGCCACCCCCCACCCCAAACCAAGCTGCTGAAAGACCTCATGGAGTTTTGCAACCAAGTTGGCCTTGACATCGACTTCAGCAGTGCGGGGACCCTGCATGTGAGTGCACTGGCCTAGCGGGGGGCAGGGCCATGGGAGTGAAGGGTGGGCAACTACATGGTGGCATGTTTGCAGCAGCGTGTGGTTTATTCCCTGTATGCCCAAGCAGAGCTGATGACTATCCCATGCCAAAAAAACCCTTCCTCACTCACTCTTGACCCCACCAGCACTGGGCAAGGGTGGCCCAGTCAGCCATGTTGTGCACAGAGCTTAAAGCAGGGCAGGGAGGACCTTGCAAGTGACCCCAATGCAATGGGAAGGATGTTTCAGTGCAGGAGCACTTGCTGGGACACCCAGATTTCATTTCTCTGCCTTCTCTCAGCAGGTTCTGGGCAGGGCATTTGCTCTGTACCACAGGAGAAGTAGCTCTGCAAGGGGGTGTTTCTGTCTGGGCTGCTGAATTTCTCAGGGAGGGCAGGGTGGAGAGCAGGACGACTGGGAAGGACTGGAGAGCAGTGCTGGGAAAGGTCAGATGCAGCCAGCACAGGAGGTATCTGACCGATCCTCCACTGAATGTGTCCTGAGGCTGAACTCCAGCTGAACAGCACAGCACAGGTTCCAGGATTTTCTTTACTCGCCGCAACTGGACTGTGGATAATCCTCTGTTAATCCCATCCCCGCTGGCCTCCCGCACACCCCTCCATCAGCTGGGACTGCTTTCCCGCTTGCTGGCTGCACCAAGGCTACGTCAGCAGACATGGGGCTGCGCACTCAGCTCCTCTCCTGCACTTTGAACCCTCGAGCCCTTCCTCGCCACTAGCCCCAGGCAGTGACCTCCTGTATCTGTGTCTCCCCAGAGTCCCATTAGTCTGTGTGCTGAAGCTCTCAGCAGCTGGATGGGAGCCAGGTGCAGGTCAGGGGAGGGGTTATGGGCACTCTCACACACTTCACGTCTGGGGACAGAGCCAGCGGTCCCTGTGCCCCAGGTGCTCCCTGCCGTTGACCCCAGGAGGTGGGTCGGTGCTCAGAAGGACTGTGTGTGCAATCCTGTTGGGGCTGCTGGGACCAGAGGGAAGCCCAATTTCACATGCACTTTTGGCTTACGAGAGGATTTGCAGGGAAAGGAGGAATTTGGCTTAGATGAGCTGCTGTTTGCCCCTGTAAGGTCTGCCTGGGTCCCCATACCACCATAGCTTGCCAAGACTGAATGCTCTCTCTCTTTTCTCCTCCAGAAAAGCTTAAATGAAACATTTGGTGCTGACAAATACTC
This sequence comes from Elanus axillaris, assembly GCA_026212715.1. NCBI lineage: Eukaryota > Metazoa > Chordata > Aves > Accipitriformes > Accipitridae > Elanus > Elanus axillaris. The sequence goes on from JANZLQ010000089.1 coordinate 31,622,040, forward strand.
TGAAGCCAGGAAAGAAGTGCTGACCAACATGTTCTCCAGGCCCATGCAGGTGAGAACAGCACTGTGCTGTCAGACACATCTGTCTCCTGTGGCTCCATCTTCAACCCTCGCCTCTTCTGCATTCTGTAACCGTAGCTGGCTGTTATGTAGAGGGAGAGTGAATGGACACTGAAAACAGTGCTGTGAGGCTGCCAGCAGCTTCCTCCAGTGTCTCCAGCCCCATGCAGCTGGCAGTGGGGGTATCCCCTGGGCAACAAAGCTTCACTGGCAGGGTCAGGCTGAGTCTTTCCTCGCCCCACATAGTGTCACTGTTATTACTGGTTGGGATATTTCACCCTTGAAGTTGCATGGGGGATATTATCAGACTCACAAGGACCCAGGCTCCTCTGTGAAGAGCTGGTGGTGGGCTCCGTGGTTCATGTTTGTGCCATTTTTTCACATCGTGGTATCCCAACTGGTCTGAAGAAGGAATCAAGAGTGAGGATGATGTAGGGGTGTCAGACTGGCCATAAGCACAGTCTGGTACCCAGACACATTCTCATAGAAGCAGGGGAGCTCTGGAAACCCTTTAGTCTCTCTCCAGACCAAGAGACCTTCTGTGAAGGTCTGTGCAAAGGAGGCTTGTGCTGCTCACATTGATTGTCATGTTTGGTGCGTCTGCAGCTCAGGACGCTTCCTCGGGTGCTTATCATCATGAAAAAAAGTTTTTGTGAAGCATCTGCCTTTCTGTGTTTGCAGTTGGGCATAGCACAGCCTCCTCTGAGGGAAGTCCTACCCAACAGGGAGAAGGGGCACGTTCTTGAAATGGTCTCTCTGCTGTGGCCTGCTTATCACTGCAGGAATGAATCATCTTCCCAACATCACTCATTTGACTGTCACTCTTCTAATTAGCTTATTTACTCCATTTACTCATTAGCAGTTGCCTGAAGTTCTGCTGTAGATTAGTGACTTGCAAGTGGGATTGGGGACTGAAGCCATTTGGCAAATCACCCCCTCATGTATGTGTCCAACTTAGGAGTGCTGCTTTGTAAAGCACAGGGAGTGTCCTCTGGAGCTGGCTCTGTTGTCCCACATCCCATGTTCTGCTTTGGCTTGTCCTGGTCTCTTCTGTCACATCTTCCTTTTCTAGTGGAAGGTGCACTGGTGACATGAATTTCTTGGGGTCCCTCTCGGGTCCTGCTGACTCTGGCACAAGCCTGGGCTTTGCCAGCAGCAGCCTGTATGTAGACCAAGCCCAGCTGCTGGCCTGGAGGGATGAGCAAGGAGAAAGCAACTTGGTTCTGCAGTGGCACCAAGGAAGAGATGAGCTTTTTGGGACCCACTGACTTGCTGAGATGTTGCCTGTGTGGTCTCCTGAGGCTGTGGTTGGAGAGGTGGTGGGTGTGCTTTGAGATACCTCCCAGTGGCTCTTGTTAAGATTTAGCCCTATGAATACGTGTCAGATACGTACACGAAAGAATCAGGGTTTTAGGGATGAAGTCTTCTGTGGAGCAGATATCAGACTGAGAGTTTGGAGATATCAGACTGAGAGTTTGGAGAAGAATAAAGAGGAACTTTTAAAGGAGATTTTCCACAAGGCGTGATTTTGACAGGAACTAGATTCTTTTCATCGTCAAAAGACCAAGGTGCCCATGTGTTCAGGTATGCTGTGCAGTCCACTTACACCTGGAAAACCTGCTGTCTGGCAAAGTCCCATAATAGGCAAAACCCAGTTTACAGCTGAGCCTGTCAGCCCTGCAGGGCAGCCTGTGTCTGGATGGTGAGCAGTGTTCCCGTCTGCTGGCATTCCTGTCTGCTGGCATTCTCCGGCAGGATGGTACTGCCACACATGATGGGGTGCTGTCATCATTGGAAGTGGAGCATGAGCCAGAAGAAGCAGAAATCTGTCTTGATCCTGGGATGAGCTTACACAGTTGGCCATTTGCTGAACTGTTTAGTTTGTAAATGGAATTTTAGACTCACCCAAAGCCATTGGCCAGGTGAGCAGACACTCCCCTCCCGACTTTAGAGCCGCTTTCAAATCTGACTGAAGATGTGCTCACAGTGGTGGATCTGTATGACCTCCAGCCCACAAGGAAGGACCACAGTGCTGTGGGGGTGAGAGACATCAGTGTTGTTCACTGCAGTCTCTGGTCCCTGACCACACTCGTTGTGGGGTGGACTCATAGCTCCCCAAAATCCTGAGCAGTTCAGATGCCCACTGTTCCTCCTGCTAAAGGCAAAGGACAGGTACTTTAAAGTCATATCAGTGCCCCTGAGAAAGGGCAGACAGCTACTGAGTAGAAGGAGCTTTCACCGGGAGGAGGATTTTTTGCTGTCTGCCACCAGTATTAGAGCAGATGGAAGAATCAGCCCCATCCTGCCTGTGTTCCCGGATGTCGCAGTCCCTCCTCTGGGAGAGAGGACAGATCTGAGTGTTGGCAGCTGTGGAGCACAGCCGTGCAGGGGCCCCTGCTGGTGTTGAGGGCTGGGCCATTTCTCTGACAGATGGCATGACGAGACCGTCTGGTCAGTGCACTGAGGAGTCACCTGTATCCCTGCACACATCTCAGCTCCCAGTGATAAAGCTGGTGTTTCAGGGACAAGGCTGCAGTTAAATCAGCCAAAACAAGCTGCCCACAGGTTTAACCCATGGTTGTGCCAAGCCAACATCTTCCATCTTTGCTGCATGCTGGTGATCCATACATCAGCGTCTTGGAGGAGGAGAGAGATGGGAAGCAACTGGTAATGTGTGTGTCTGGGGGCGTGCCTGGATTGCCATGCCAGGAGCCTTGTAACAGATGAAGGAGCAGCGACATACCATTTTTCAGGGGCTCAGTCACTCAGGGATTCAATCTGTCCGTGAGAGCAAAGCTGCCCCTGGTTGTCTGGGGCTCATTTATTTCCAGGCACCTCATGGTTCTCCAGGGATTGCAGCAAACCCTGGGGATTTGAGACCACTTGTGAGTCAAATCTGTTAATGACAAAACATATGCTTTATGCCAGGCTGATGCACTGGGTAGCACTGTCGTGGTGGCGAGGATGTGTATCGGATACATGTTGGACTGGGCTCCCTGCAGTGTGTAACCTTACCACAGCCCAGAGGAGTATTTTTACTATGAAACCCAAGCTGATGCCAACCTCATTGAGGGTCATAAGCTGCCAAAGGGTGTCAAAAATGGTGCTGGACCCAGCAGCAGCTGGGTTTGGCAGCACATCCATCAGGAAGAAGTGCCCCAGACAACAGCAAGCAGCATGGGACCTTCAGCATCTTTTCAAACTTGAAACAAGGCAGGGGTTGCCCTGCACTGCTGGACATGGGGAAGGGATGAGCCCTTCTCAGTGACTTTCTTGTAGCAGGGATTTTGACCTGTGCTCTGCTCTCTACCTACCTGGCATTGCAGGGACCTTCCTCCTTTCTGCCCAGGAGCCTGGCATAAGTGCCTATAAACCCCCTGTAATTTCATGCTGTCTGTCTGCACAAGGCCACTCATCTCCCACAGCAGCCTCCAGCACTCGGCGTGCCTCCCTGCCCGACCGCACAGCCTTGTTCGGTGGGAGCTGAGCTAATTGAGTGGAGACTGTACTTCATGGAGTCCATCAGAAACAATTTAATTCTGGGTTGTGGAAATTGGCAGCCACCACAGCTCCTATCCCAGCTCTTGGGTCTCATAATAAGGCCAGGACCAATGCTGCTTTTTTTAACCTGCTCTGTTTACTTGCCCGGATCAGTGCGTTGCTGCTCAGCAGGAGCTGGCTGTGCCGCTGAGTTGGAGAGCAAAGGATACAGCTGCCCAAACCGTGGATCCCAGGACGGCTCTGTAATCAGAGCTGGCTACTCCTGTTTTTTTTAAATCACTTGCTCTTATTTTTAAATGGGTTCATTCAATCGCCACTGTGCCGTGACCCCGCCGCAACCTCCCCAACCCATACAGCCTCCCCTCCCCGCCTGGGCTCAGCCCCCATTGTTTTCCTAGCCCCAAGGGCTGGTGTTTCACAGATGTAAAAATAAAAGCTGTAACATGTGGGATAACAGGGGCGGTGCAGCCGGGAGAGGTTCCTGCCGAAGAGGCTGCTGGGCAGCACCGTGCTGCTGCGGCCCCAGTGTTGGTTTAGATGGGCAGTCCACCCGCTCAGCTTCCCAGCTGTCATCATGGGATGGAGTAGTGGGGATCACAGCAGGGCTGTCTCTTCCTCTTCGGTGAACAGAGGAGCCACTCATCCCAGCCTCCAGTGCTCTCCAAGCAGGGACAATGGGTGTGCAGAGCCTGCAGCCGGACTCAGAACCAAAGAGCCTGGCATGGGAGCTGCACTGCGAGACCCCTTGTCGGGAGAGCATCTGTGGTGGGCATGGGACAGGCTGGGCTCTCCCCTGGAAGATGAGGGAATGGCGAATGAGCCTCAGGGCCTGAGCAGAAGCAGGATACTGCTTAAACCCATGTGTGATGTGGAAGTTCTTGCAATCCTTAGGGCCAGGCAGGGCCAGCTGGCAGCCAGCACCTCCCTGCAGTGGCTTTGCCCCCTTTGCTCTGTGCTCAGTTCCTGCAGTGCCCACCTTGTCCCTGCACAGCCCAAACTGAGCAGCAGGTGAAGGATCATCGACTGCTGGAGCTCTGTCTTGCAGAGACAGACTCCTTCAGCCTCAGGCAGGGTCCTGCCACACCATGCTCACACCTCTCCCTCACTTTTCACCCCTTTCAGATGGCTCTCTACTTCTGCACCGGTGTCCTGGAGGACGAGACCCTCTTTCGGCACTACGCCCTGAACGTGCCCTTCTACACGCACTTCACCTCACCCATCCGCCGCTATGCAGACATCATCGTGCACCGTCTCCTCTCCGCCTCACTTGGTAGGTGCTGCCTGGCCACTGCGGAGCAGCTCTGGGTGCTGCGAGGGGAGGGGGTGGCTGTGTCTGGCCAGAACTCTTGGGTTCCTGCCTTGCCTGCCATGGGTGCTGGGTGCTTAGAGTCTGCATCCCACAGGGCAGCTCTCTGCCACGTGGTGCCCTCAGAAGAACAGGGCAGAGAGGTAAGCTGGACATCTGGGTCCAGGATGCCATGTCACAGCTCTGGAGCAGGAGGGAGCATGGGCACATCATTGTCACTTGTCCCCTTTCCAGGTGCCACCTCCCCCATCAAGATGAAGAAAGAGGCCATCCAGAGACAGGCAGATCACTGCAACGACCGGAAGATGGCTTCCAAGAGGGTGCAGGAGCTCAGCGCTGACCTCTTCTTTGCCGTCTTCGTCAGGGTAAGAGCCAAGACTATCTGGCCCCAAGGCATCTTTGGATTTCCCCATGAAGGTTCAGCCTAGATGCCACCGTGCAGAGGGCTGCATGGCTGCCCAGCTGGCCTTGGGGAAGGCAAACAGAGAGGAGACACACTGCCAACCACCACCGCCAGAGCTCCAGGACCTGGAGACACTGGCTCCCCTTGGGGACAGCTGGATGGGGGATGCCAGTGTAGTGACAGCCCTATCTCCTGGCAGGAGTGTGGTCCTCTGGAGTCAGAGGCCATGGTGATGGGTGTCCTGAATGAAGCCTTTGATGTCCTGGTGCTGAAGTTTGGAGTCCAGAAGCGCATCTACTGCAATGTAAGTACCTCACCAGCATGAGAGAGTCCCAATGCTGCCTCACCAAAGAGGGCTGCAGCAGCCAGGCATCATCAGAGGCAGTGGCTGTCCTGGTGCCCTTCTGTGCTAGCCTTGCAGCTGGCAGAGCTGCGTCCAAGCCAGGCTAGCTGGAGGGGAGGGAGCCTTCATGGGGTTTCCCCTCCATCCCTCGGCCCCAGGCAGGCATGAGGGGCTGGGGAGGTCTCGAGCAACCCAGTCTCTGAGGACCAGCTTCTCCCAGCTGCATGCCGGGAGTGATCTAGTCCAGGTAAAAGGGAATAAAGACAGATTCAGAGGGACAGAGATCAACATGGAAATGAAGCAAGGAAAGGGAGCGAGGCTTGTTTTCATTTCATTTAATCAGATGGTATATCAGGGGCTGTGACAGCACCACTGTAGGCCAGCACCTGCAGTTAGCGACAGCATCTTCTCTTAATAACCTGGTTATATGGCTGGCAATGACATCTTTAAACAGGACATATAGCATGATATATGGGCTGTTTGTGTATCACAGCAGCCCCTGATTTACGTGCTAGGCTCAGGCTCACAGGCTGCTGCATCCCGGTTGTTAAAGAGCTGCAGAGGCAGAGTGCTGGGCAAAAGCAGCGTTGTCCCTATCCACAGGCAAAGTGGAGGGGGAGAGCTGAGTGGGGGGTTTGTCTCAGGGCCACAAGCTGTTCCCAACATTGTCCCTGCCTGCAGGCGCTGCCCTTGCTGGGCTTCCACTTCCAGAAGGTGGGGAGAAAGCCAGAGCTGACACTCATGTGGGAGCCAGAGAAGCCAGAGCAGGAATCCGTGCCCCAGGTAAGACCCCCCCAGCATGGGAAGGACTTGCAGCACTGTGGGGCTGGCATGGAGGCTGTGTGCAACATGTGGATTCCATGATCTCTGCGGGGACAGGTCCGGGAGGCCAGGACTGCTTCACAGGCTGTCAGGTCCTGCTGTCCCTCAGTGTCCCCTCCTCAACAAGCCCAACCTCAACCTCAGCCTCAACCTCCTCTGCCATCCAGCACCACTCCATCCCATCACTGCCCCCACAACTGACCCCTCCATGGCCTTCATACTCTGCCCTGCCTGCTGTGTGCCCTGCCTCCCAATTCAGTTTCCTCCAGGAATTGAATTAATGTGCTGTTTACTTCCTTCTTCCAGAACATCAATTAAGATGTTAAGAAAGATCAGGCCTAAGGCAGTGCCTGTCTAGACCCTTCCCCCAATCCTGGCATTCCTTGCTCCTTCACTGGCACAGCCCTTCCTTCAGGTTTCCATCCCTGTGACATTGTTGAGACCCAATTAGGAGGAATTTTTTAAGTCAGACTTCCTGAGATGCAGTGTCAAATGGTTTAACAGCATCTAGAAATCTCTCTCTTGTGTCCCTGTCATTTATTAACTTGGTAACTCAATCAAAGGGAGCAATCGCATTTGTCTGGCTTGATTAAGTGGTGCTTCTTTGCCAACTTTCGTCTGGCATTGCTATAAAATCACAGCTGTGTTGACTGCTGTGATCCCTGCCTGCTGCCTGGGTGGGGATGGGAGGGCTGAATCCCAGCCTCTCCCTGCCCTGCTCCTGGGCCTCTGCACTTGAACCCCATTTCCAACCAAGCCCAACACAACCCATCCTTGTCCACCTAGGGCTCAATGAAAATGACTCCCAATACAGGGCTGGGCTGACCCTCCCACCTGGTATGATGCATGTCCTGAGGAGTCCTTTCCTTCCCAGGCAAGATGTTGCTGTCAGAGCTGGCCGAGCTCCCTGGCTGCTGCAGCAGGCATTTCTGCAGGCCTCCCTCCCTTAGCAGCTGAGCTTTCCTTTCTCAGCTTGGCTCAGAGAAGCCCCCTGGATGTGGCCCGTAGTGGCCTTGGTTCCTCCTTTCCTACAGGAGCGTGTATCACTTACACCCTAGCAGGGACCTGCATGAAAAATGACGCAGCAGCATGAGCAGGGCCCATTTTGGTTAAGCAAACACTTGGCAGTAGAGGAAACTCCTCCATAAACCCTCCACTCCTCCTAAGAAAACACCAGAGCCCTCCCATGGGAGCAGGCTCTGAGTTGTCCTCTGAGCCAGCAGATCCCTGAGTTGATCTCCAGCCCCGGGATGAGCCAGATCCCTGGGAGCTGTGCTGAGCTGTGAGAGGCGTCACCTGCACACCCCATGGCACCAAGCACCCCCAGCTCACTGCCTGGCCCCAGCACTTGGCTTCTGCTTCCCAGTTTGGCTCAGCCTGGCCAGGCAACGGGAACATAGGGGAAGGCTGTTTGCGGGAAGCTGTGCAGGGGTCTGGGCTGGCTGGCCCTGCCATGGAGGGGAGATGTTGCCCCCATCTCTCCCTGAGCTCCAGGAGATGGCCAGGACCTCAGCGGGCATTACTCAGGCCTTGAGTATGAAGTGGATCTAAGACTCGGGATTTGATGTGAAATCATGCTGTTCCCCAGTGGTTCAGCAAAGGGATGAGGCAGGACTTCAGGGGAGAGCCCTGATAATCCCCATTTGACTTCCCCAGACAGGGGAAGCTGCCCCATGGCCACCCCCCCCCACGCTCCTGCCAGCTAGGGCAGGCAGGGGGCTGGTGCTCAGTAGGCAGCAGCTATCTGAGCAGCAATCTGCAAAAGGATTTCCCTGCAGTTTGCTCCTCGCTGGCCACTTTGATATGTTTAAGTCTCAATGAGATTTTCCTGCTCTGAATGATTAATCTGGAGTGGCTGCTGCTGGATGAGCTGAGAAGGGTTTGACAAGGTTATGCCGGTGGCTCTGTGCCCACTCCTCCTGTGGGCCAGCCCTGAGCAGATGGCCTCTTCGAGCCCTGCCACAGCGTAAGGCTTCGGAACAGGCTCCAGCAAGCAAAGTCCCCAAATGCCTGGCCCTGGCCCTGGGGCAGCCCCTTTCTGGTGTCCCAGCCAGCCTGTTAGCTGTGCCTCGTGGATAGACCTGATCGATGCTTTACGTTTCTAATCCACACAATTGCACAGAGATGGAGTCAGAGGACCGGGGAGGTGGCAGCAGGCAGAGGCACGTTCCTGAACAGGAGGGATTGATTTTCTGGGGTCTTTATTCCCTTGCATCTGTCTCATCCATTGTGCTCCCTTCCTGGATCTCCTCTTGCAGTGGGGACATGGGGAGGTCGTTTCCTCCTTGCAAGTTGCTGAGAAAATGCTCAGCATCATGTGGAAAACCCTTCTTGCTGCAGCTCACCATTGGCACTTGGCCAAGTTGCTTCATTAAGGGATGATGTGCATTCTCCAGCTGGAGAAGGGAGACACAGGCAGGCTTTAGAGGAGGTTGGAACCCAAAGCCGAGGAGGGCAGTCACCCACACTCCTTCATGGACTGTGCAGACAACAAGACTGGGGCCTGATGAGGCTGGAATAAGTGAGGATGTTTTGGGAGGCTCATTTAGGTCAGTTTGGGTTCCCTGGCTGGCTTTGCAGCCCAGCGATACTGCCCTTGAAGATGCTGCATCCAGCCCCAGGAGCACCCTGGACCCCAGCAGAGCTATCTGAAGCCGTCCTGCCCCGCTCCCTGGCTCCCCATGGATGCTGCAGCAGAGGCAGCAAAAAGCCAGCATGGCCCTCAGCAAATCCTGGTGTGATGCCAAGCCACCTGAAAAACCCGCTTCTCTCTGTCTTTCTCTCCCTCACTGAAGGTGATTACCATTTTCACGCTGGTGGAAGTCATGCTGACTTCAGATGGCGTCCCACTCAAGTACAGCGCCCTGCTCAAGAGGCCAAACTCGGAGAAGTGAGCACCCCAGGCTGCATATGCTCCCACTGCCGACACTTGCTGACCTCCCAGGCCCCACACTGGCACCCACCGGAGATGGAGGGGACCCATGAGGAGTTTGGGATTTTGAGTTTTAAAACCAATGCCATTTTATTTCTGGGTTGGATTTTAACTCCATCTGGGGGCAGGGCTCAGGGCTTGAGCCTGCCCCAGGCAGAGCATTTCTACTCTCAGATATCTTTAGCTTGATGCTTTATCTTTTTTTTTAAGACAGCTGCATCCATCCCCAGCCACCTCAGGTGCCTGTGGTGAGGGCTGAGTGGGGACACATGTCTCAAGGAGCAAAGAGGGGCTGGCTTCACTGTCCCAGGTGGGATGTGGTGGTATGCAGTGGGATGCGGCCATGGGGCCATGCAGGAGGGTTTCTTGCAGGGTTGTGTGTCATGTAATAAAAGCCGGCTCAGCAGCTGCATGGGGGGCTCGCGCAGGTTTTATTTTGTCTCCTCCGTATTCCCCCGGGCCAGGAATCCTAGCCATAACTCATCTCCCCGGCAGCCCCGTGCCTTCCCTTGCCTGCCTCTTCCTGGGCATTGCGAAATCCAAGCAGCCTCGCTGCCTCCCCCAGCCCCATGATGTGCTTGGCCAAAGGGTGTGGGGAATCAGGTGAATGTGTGCTCCTGGCTCCCACTCCAGCAGTTAATCCCTCAGTCTGAGCCTTCACCAGGAGTCACCGGGTGTCTGCTCCAGCCCCTCACACCCTGGCCTCCAGCCTAACCCCGCTTGGAGACGCTGCAGCACATTCTCCTTGCTACTCCTTGCCACTGAAGAGAGCATCCAGCCCCTCGCAGACCTACCCACCCCTCTGCAGTCTTCAGGCACCTCTGCCTACTGCCCGTCCCCATGTCCCTGACCCACACCGTGCAAGATGAATCTGGGGGCACGGGGCTGCTCTGGCAGCCTCCACTTCATCACCCTTGCAGGGATGGGCGGCCATGGGCAGCAGCTGGTAGAGGGATTGACGTCTGGTGAGGAGTGGATCCATCATGCCAGGCAGGGAGGGGGGCACTCCTTTGCTCTGCCTCATCAGTGGTGACAGATGTGGCCCTAGCACAGACACATCTGCCCTTTGCAGAAGTCAGGAGCTGACAAAGCCCGTGCTGCCCAGCTCAGCGTGGGGGATCGGGCCCAAGGATGGGTCAGGGCTGGGTACAACATGCTCCCCAGGAGTTGGCAAGCCATGAAAGCCGTAAGGGTCACTTGTGGTCCCCAGGGGTTGCACTGCTGGCAGCGTCCTTCCAGATGGGCTGGTACACCCACACGTGGATGTCACCTTTGGATGTGGGAGTGGGTGGGAGCACCCTATTCCTCCCTGGGTCTCCTGCTCCTCGCCGGGTGCTGGAGGTGCGGGGCTGTTCCCCACCCACAGCAGGTACCTTGCCGTGTGGGTGTGCTGGCACAGGCTGCCCCGTGTGCCCAACATGTCAGGTACCAGCTGTCCCAGGGCCTGACAGGCAGCGTGTGACTGCGTCCCCTGGGAGAGCGGACCTGAGGACACTGACACCAAAGGAAAGATGTTCTCCCCCTACCCCTCAGCCTGGTGTCCCCCTCCTCGGGTTTGTCTCAGGGGAAACAAGTCCAATCCAACCCAGTCCAGCTTAGCCTGTCTGCAAAAACAGCACTTTTTGCCCCGTGCCCTCCCTCCTGCTCCCTGGGGTCCCCACAGGCAGCTGCCCCCATAGGAGCTGGGCCAGAGGAGAGACTGTGTATTCATCAGTCTGGAG
>JANZLQ010000089.1:31633621-31644510 GCA_026212715.1 Elanus axillaris
CCGGGGTCCCCCCCCAGCCCCGCTGCCCCCTCACCTCCTGGCAGTGGCTTTGGATCAAGTGACTCGATAGCCACAGCTGCCCGGACATGGTACATTCACTGCAGGGGGCTGATCCTCAGACACCTCATTCTTTCTGCTAAGAGGCATGAGGAACTTCCCTGCCAAACTGTGCCTCAATTTTCCCCTCTGCACATGGGCTCTGGGCAATGGTGGGGTTGCCAAATACTGGGCTGATCGCCAAAGGGCTCCTGGCCCCTTCGAGGTCCCCATGGAGGGAGCTCAGAGCAGCTAAATTCACCTTGGGTGGAGATGCCCACCCTGGTCCCTGGGGGGGTTGTTGCCTCAGGGTGCCCAGTGCCCCCACACGCCCCTGGCTCTGCTCTTGCCTCCAGATGCTGAGAAGACCCCAGGCTACTGGAATGAAGGGGCCAGGAGGAGGCTGGAGTCAGCCCTGGCATTGCAGCCAGCGGCACAACGGGCCAAAAATATCATTCTCTTCATGGGTGACGGTGAGTCCCACGGGTCCCAGCCAGGCCCCGTGACTCCATGGCTCCACAGCAGCCAGGGGACGTGGCTGGTGAGAAGACAGGGCTGGTGCAGGTGCCCTTCTCCCCGGCCAGCCCTGGGCAATGCCTGTGGAGGGCATGATTGCTGCTGGTCCCAGCCCCTTGCCACCCTGTGGGTCTGTGCCTGCAGGCATGGGGCTGCCTACCATGTCAGCAGCTCGGATCTACAAGGGACAGCTAGCTGGTGGCTCAGGCGAGGAGAGCGTTTTGGCCATGGAGACCTTTCCTCATGTGGCCCTGGCCAAGGTGAGTGGGGCAGCACTGGGGGGGCAACCCTGCTGCCGCTGCCCAAAACCCCACTGGCCCCTGCTTGCTTCCAGACCTACACCATCGACCGGCAGGTGCCCGACAGTGCTGGCACAGGCACAGCCTACCTCTGCGGGGTGAAGGCCAATGCCAAGACGCTGGGGCTGAGCGGGGCAGCTGTCTATGGCAAATGCCGCAGCACCTTTGGCAACGAGGTGGAATCCATCCTGCACCGGGCCAGGCTGGCGGGTATGGGGCAGTGGGCAACCCTGTCAGAGAAACTGGCATGGCATGGCATGGCCATCCATCCCATGCCATGCAGGGCTGGACGGGCTCCCTGCAAACCCTTGCTCATGCTGCAGGCAAGTCAGTGGGCATCGTGACGACCACACGGGTGCAGCACGCATCCCCAGGGGCAGCCTATGCCCACTCGGCCAGCCGGAGCTGGTACGCCGATGCCAACATGCCCAAGGAGGCGTTGCAGGATGGCTGCAAGGACATTGCCTACCAACTGGTGCACAACACGGACATTAACGTGAGCTGGGGAGAAGGCGTGGGAGGGAGGGGATTCCAGGAACATTGGGAGGGTCTGCTGAGCTCCCCGGCAGGTGATCCTGGGCGGTGGGAGGATGTACATGACCCCCAAGTGGACCCCAGACCCCGAGTACCCAGAGGACCCGGCTCAGAATGGCACCAGGAAGGACGGCCTTGACTTGATTGCCGAATGGCTGAATGCCAAGCAGGTACCACACCGGGGTGGAGGGGACGTGGTGCCGGGCATGGGGCACTTGCCATTTGCACTGGCTCTGTTCTCGCTGGCAGGGTGCCCGCTATGTCTGGGACAAGAAGGGCCTGGACGCGGTCGAGGATGACTCTGTGAGCCACCTGATGGGTAAGAGCATCACTGCCTGCACCACTGGCCATACCTCCTCCCCCTCCCTGCTTTGGGAGTGCTGGTGGGGACACAAAGCAGCCTCGGAGTGGACCCCCCACCAACCCTGCTTCCCCAGGCCTCTTTGAGCCCAAGGACTTGAAGTACGAGCTGAACCGCAATGCCTCCACGGACCCCTCCATCGTGGAGATGACAGAAAAGGCCATTCGCATCCTGCGCAGGAACCCCAATGGCTTCTTCCTCTTCGTGGAAGATGAGTAGCCCCAGGAGGGCAGTGTGGCTGGGGCTGGGGTGGGACGCAGGTTCTAGGAGCAGGTGGGCATCCCAGGGGACTAGGGAGAGGGTGACAGCTGCGTTCCCCATGCAGGTGGCAGGATTGATCATGGCCACCACAGTGGCCGGGCCAAGCAGGCGCTGATGGAGGCTGTCATGCTGGACCGGGCGGTGGCACGGGCAGGCGAGCTCACTTCCCCCTCCGACACCTTGACTGTGGTGACAGCTGATCACTCCCATGTCTTCACCTTTGGGGGCAACACACTGCGTGGCACCTCCATCTTCGGTAGGTCTCAGGGAGGGGTGATGAACATCCCTGTTCCCACCTACCACTTATGCTTCCACTGGAGGCTGAGCTGGCCAAAGTGGGAGCTGAGGAGAGGTACCTGGCTGGGACAGGGGATGACAATGTCTTTCCTTGTGCCAGGACTGGCCCCCAAGAAAGCCAAGGACAAGCGAGCTTACACCAGCATCCTCTATGGCAATGGTCCTGGCTACAGCATTCGCAACGGGGGCCGCCCGGCCGCCAGCCTCCCCGCCGCAGGTGGGAGTCTGCTGGGGATGGGGTGGGGGCCCAAGGTGGCTGGGTACAGCATCCCACAGGCATAGCCACTGGGACTGCATGGGATCCCGGTGCCACTGCATGGCTCAGGAGTCACTTGGTCAGGAATTGCCCAGACGCTGGGGTGATGGAAGCTACCTCCCCCATCCCTGCGACAGGTAGGGGACCCTGCTGCTCCCACCCCTGTTTCTTCTGTCCCCCCTGCAGAGGACAAGGACTACAGGCAGCAGGCAGCTGTGCCCCTGGAGACGGAGACCCACAGTGGGGAGGATGTGGTGGTGCTGGCCCAGGGCCCCATGGCCCACGTCTTCCATGGGGTGCAAGAGCAGCACTATATCGCCCATGCCATGGCCTATGCTGCCTGCCTTGAGCCCTATGCCACTGAGCCCGGGTGTGGGGCAACCCGCAGGGCCTCCCGTGGCACCCAGTGCTCCTCACAGCCCCTGCTCGCCCTCCTGACCCTCTGCATGGCTGCCCACATGGTGGGAGGCTGAGAGCCCCAGCCGAGCCCCACTTCAACCTGGGCTGCCTGGCCCCCCAGGCTGCCCCCAGCTGCCCCATTGAGGGTCTTGGCATCTGGGTCCTCACTGTGACCAGGATCAAGGGATGCAATAAAACACAGGTTGTTCGTCTCCATCTGCTGTGAAAGAGTTTGCAGTGGCAGTTGCTTCCTAAGGCGCTGCCCCATGCCTCAGTTTCCCCAGGTGGTCATGGCTCTCAGCTCCTCCCTTGGGACCAGCACTGAAGGCACTGGGGTGAAGGAGGTGATGAAATGAGGGTGAGAGGAGGCCATGTCCCCTGCCCCCAGGTTTGCCAGGCTGGGGCATGGCACACAAGGGTTGGTACCTTCCCTGCAAGGGCTCAGTAAGGAGTATTTACAGATGTGGATCTGTGGATTTGTTGCTCAAGAAAGCACTGGGCAGAGAGCAGGGCTGCTCAGCACACAAGCGACCCCAGGTGCTCCTGATATTGGCGTTGTCCCAGGTCTGATGCTCAGTGCTGCCTGCAGCACCCCAGGCCAGGGCATCCCCCTGCCTGGCACCACAAGCACTGGAGGCAGGACAGGCAATGATGCCTGCCAGGCACTGCCCATCCTCTTGCAGCCTACATCTGTGTGCACCCCAAGCCTGTCTGTGAGCCAGCAACAACAAGGCGGTGTGCCAAGGAGGTGCCAGCAGCCCAGCCCCATGGCCTTTGTGCTGGCTGCCCAGCAAGGTGCCACGCTATCAGATATGTGCCGAACCCCGCCACACCCCCTGCAAGGGCTGATCCTGGTCCAAAGTCCCTCCCCAGGTCTGCTAGAGTTGCAGACACTGCCAGCCGCGTTGGGCTACTGGATCTCACCATGCGGCTCCTGGCACCCCTCACCCTCTGCCTGAGCCTCTGGGCAGGGCTCAACACTGCTGCCATCCCAGGTGGGGACAAGGATGGGGATGGGTGCCCGGCTGGCTGCAGTGGGTGCCTGGGGAAGTGGGGCACCTGGCAGGGCACCAATCTGGCTGGCCACAGGGAGGGTTTGGGGAGGGGAGCAGGGGCTGCCCAGCTCTGCAAGGGTTAATAGGGGCTACCCCTGCTTTTCTGGCACCCTTGAGCCAGTTTTCCCCTGTGGAATCAGATTCCTGCTTGTTACTGGGCTGGGGAGGTCTGGGGGAAGTGCCTGTAGCCTCCACCCCCACTCCACATGGATTTGGCCCCATCCCACCTGCCAGGTAGCTCCCCATCATGCCTGCTTTTGCTGCCCACCCCCCGCCCCCGCTTCCCTGCCCCAGGACCCCTGGGCTGGGCAGTGGGTGCAAACCTGCATAGTCTCCCCCCACCCCAAACAGCACTCTGACCTGCTCGGCCCATGTTAGAGGAGGCCCCTGCATGGGGATGCCCAGGGACCAAGTACCCCTGGGATGTGGGTGCCCTGGGATGTGTGTGCCCCAGAGACACAGGTGCTGGTGAGCTGGGACTGACAGATGCTGCACTGTCCCAGTGGAGGAGGAAAAGCCATCCTTCTGGAATAAGCAGGCGGCTGCAGCCATCGAGGCCTCCTTCAAGATCCAGCCTAGGATAAGCCAAGCCAAAAACCTCATCCTCTTCCTCGGGGACGGTGAGTCCCACTGGAACCCCCTGTGGGCAGGCTGGCATGGCAAGTGGCCCATGGAGCAGGATGTGGGGAGGGCACCTGGTACAGAGGATGACCAGGACCCTCTCTCCTCGCCCAGGATTTGGGATCCCCACCATTACGGCTACCCGCATCCTAAAGGCGCAGAAGCAGGGGAAGCTGGGCCCTGAGACCCCCCTTGCCCTGGATGCTTTCCCTTACGTGGCTCTCTCCAAGGTAAATCCCCACCATGCTGGGCATGGGGCCAGGGTGATGCCGGGCATGGGGACACAGTGATGCCCATGGGGCTGCTGGCACAAGAGCACCCCAGGGGTGCACATACGGGGTGCACAGGGTCCCCTGCCCATCCCACACTTGTCCTCGGGTGAGGAAATGCATGTGGCAAGGGGTGCTGGGAACGGGCACCCCACTGGGTGCTTCTGCCAACTGCCCACTACCCTAAGCCTGGTGCGTGTCCTCGGCAGACGTACAACGTGGACCGGCAGGTCCCTGACAGTGCAGGGACAGCCACAGCCTACCTCTGTGGGGTGAAGGGCAACTACCAGACAGTGGGACTGAGCGCAGCCGCCCGCCACTCACAGTGCAACACCACAGCAGGCAACGAGGTGGTCTCGGTGCTGGAGCGAGCCCGCAAAGCCGGTAACGGGGAGGCACAGGGTTGGGGGAGACCTTGTGGGACAAAGGGTGTCATGGTGAGGGCTGCGCCCCCATGAGCATCCCAGGGCTTGATGGTGGAGGACCCCATGTCACACTTCGTGGGGCCTGATGGGTGGGGTGGCGGCAGGGAAGGCGGTGGGCATCGTGACAACGACACGGGTGCAGCACGCATCGCCCTCGGGAACCTACGCCCACGTGGTGAACCGCAACTGGTACGCGGATGCCAGCATGCCTGAGGGTGCCCGCCAGCAGGGCTGCAAGGACATCGCCTGGCAGCTGGTCCACAATGTCGACATCAATGTGAGCACCTGTGCATGGGAGGCAGGGAGCAGGGGCAGACCTCCGTGGGGCACCCCCACGAACACTGCACCTGTCTCTTCCCCTCCAGGTGATCCTGGGGGGTGGTCGGAAATACATGACTCCCGTGGGGACACCAGACCCTGAGTATCCCACCTACTACACAGCGAACGGGGTGCGCAAGGATGGGAATAACCTCATCAACATGTGGCTGAAGGCACGGCCGGTGGGTGACATGGCAGCAATGACCCTCTGCCCACCACCCCCAGGCATAGGGCCAGGTACCTACTAACAGCCTGTTGGATTTTCCTGCAGGGTGCCCGCTACGTCTGGAACAAGACAGAGATGCTGGCTGCTGCCACTGACCCCAGCGTGAATTATTTGATGGGTAACAAATGTCCCATGTGCTGGGACCCGACAGCCACTGGGATGCATGCAGGCGCTGAGGCTGTCCCCAACATGTCTCCTCCCAGGTCTCTTTGAACCCTCGGACATGAAGTACGACCTGGTGCGTAACATCACCCTGGACCCGTCGCTCACCGAGATGATGGAGGTGGCCATCACCATCCTGAGCAGGAATCCCAATGGCTTCTACCTCTTTGTGGAAGATAAGTTGGGGCCAGTGCCCCTGGGGTGGGCAAGAGGGGGGTCCCAAATCCTAGGGTGGGGGTAAGAGTTAGAGGTGCTGCCATCGGTCCCCAGCCCACTGCGGGCACCCTTCTGCAGGCGGCAGGATTGACCACGGCCACCACGATGGTACAGCCCATAAGGCGCTGACGGAGGCAGTGGAGTTTGACCGGGCCATCGAGCGGGCAGGCGCCCTGACAGACGAGGCACAGACCCTCACTGTTGTTACCGCCGACCACTCACACGTCTTCTCCTTTGGTGGCTACACGCTGCGTGGCTCCTCCATCTTTGGTAGGGCTCTGCCTGGACACCAAGAGTGGGGCATGGCCCTGTGCTGGACGCTGCTGGCCCTGGGGCACCCTAGCTGTGGCCAGAGGGGTGATACAAGGATTTCTTGGCTGATCTCCCCTCCATCGCCCCCTCCCCAGGTCTGGCCCCCAGCAAAGCCACTGATGAAAGGAACTACACATCCATCCTCTATGGGAATGGGCCAGGCTACCCAGGCGCCAACCGGACCGATGTGGATGATGACACAGCCAGTGAGGGCACAGGGACCATGGCCAGGTGGTGAAATGGGGCTGGGGTCCACCACTGCCTCCCTCACCTCCTTCTCTACCCCTCCACAGAGCAGTATGACTACAGGCAGCAGGCAGCCGTGCCCCTCAGATCAGAGACCCATGGCGGCGAGGATGTGGCCATCCTAGCCAAGGGCCCCATGGCACACCTCTTCCACGGCGTGCAGGAGCAGACCTACGTGGCCCACGCCATGGCCTACGCCGCCTGCCTCGAGCCCTATGTTGCCTGCTACCAGCGGGGCTCTGCCCCCAGCACCTATGCCACAACCCTGGCCCTGCTCCTGCCCACCCTTCTCCTGTCCCTCTTCCACTGACCGCACAGTGCTGGGGCACCCCACGGGCACTGTCAGACCTGCGTCCCCCCATCCCCATGGCTGCAGCACCCACAGGTGGATGGTGGCTTTTTGGAGCATCCCTGGTCTGGATGTGGCAGCTATGGGGCACCAAATCCCGGGTATGTGGGGGGGGCAGGCCCTATGCCACCCACACGGGGTGCTTGGTGTTTAATAAATGTGGGGTGTGATGCTAGTGGGACAGGCATGTTAGTGGTGTGTGAGTACCCATGCCATGCAGGCAGGGCTGGGGATGCTGCCCACTGCTACCCGTCCCCCAGCCACGGCCCTTTGCACCTGCACAACATATCCAGTGCTTTATTGACCAGAAACAGCAGCGAAAAATACAGCAGGCATCCGTATCCCCACTCTCCCAGGGCAGGCTGGCATCACCCAGACCCAAGCTCTGCCAGCTGTGCCCACTCCCTGGCAGGGCTGATGCAGGGACAGAATGGGGCTGGTATGGGGGATGGCAGGGAGGGCACTGGGCAGGGGGAAGCTTTTTTACATGTGGAACCCCACAGTTTCTCTGGTTCACTCCCCCTGCCTTGACCAGGACTGGGCTGGTTGAAGGATTTGGGGTAGGTGGACAGAAGAAGGAGGTACATGGGTGCTTAGGGGGTGCCCTGCATTGCCTAATTCCTCCATGAGGACCCAGCCTCCCCCCCCCCCCCCGCTCCAGTTAGCAGGGCAGAGGGTAGGAAGGGAATGGGCAGGAGGCAGCTGTGTCTGAGCAGGAGCTCATGCCTACCCCAAATGCCTCCCAGCTGCCTCCACCCCTCGGGCAGATGCCTGTCTGGGGTTGAGCCCCTGTGTCACCCAGGGGTGGCCCCTTTACCTGGAGAGTAGGAGGGGGAGGATGGGAAGAGGTGAGGAGCAGGCACAGGCTGGCACACAGGCAGGGATGGGGACCAGGGTTTGCCAGCCTGCCGGGGCGGGGATCGGCCTCACCACACTGAGCACTTGTGCGCCGGGTTCATGGGCGAGTTCTTGGGGCAGTGGAAAACCCGTCCGAACTCCTCAAACTGCGAGACACTGCCCAGGACCCTGCCAAGAGAGGGGGGGGCAACTCAGAGCCAGGCACCCCCTGCCCCCTCCTGCCACTGCCAAGCACCCCACTCGGGGCACCCGCTCACCCCAGCAGCACCCCATCCCCTGCCTCAGGGATATTCACCCAAAGCCTTATGGGTCCAGCACCCCAAAGGGTGCCCACCCCACTTTACACAGCACCACCAGCCATGGGGAAGGCTGGCACCCACTGTGCAGCCCCCATTTGGGGGCCAGCCGGTACCTGTAGTGCTCTGGCGCATGCTTGTCCGTCAGCACCTGCAGGTAGATGGACTGGGATCGCCGCTTGATGCACCAGTTCTGCAGGAGAGAAAGGTTCCCATGGGTAGCTGGATGGGGCACCCCAGGCCCCGGCACCCACCAGCGCTTGTGGGGTCCTGGCACCCACCAGGGCATGACGGCCCTTCTGCCTGCTGGGGGACTAGGGCAGCGATGCCCTGGTTGTGCTTGTTATTGTAGGGTCTCCTGGGAGCCTGTATACTTGCTATAGATATGTTGGGAGAGCATAGAGGCACGTTTGTTACTGTAGGGTCTCCTGGGGTTGTGAGCTGCCTGGCTGTAGGG
Organism: Elanus axillaris; assembly: GCA_026212715.1. NCBI lineage: Eukaryota > Metazoa > Chordata > Aves > Accipitriformes > Accipitridae > Elanus > Elanus axillaris. The sequence continues at coordinate 31,642,391 of JANZLQ010000089.1, forward strand.
GCTCCTAGAAGTTTGGGGTCATGTGCATTTGTTACTGTGAGGTCTCTGGAGGTGATGGGGGGGAACGGATGTTTGTTATTGTGGGGTCCCCAGGAGCAGCAGGGCAGTGTGAGGTGCTCCTTGCAGGGCTGAGCCCTGTACCCTGAGCACAGGACCTGCTGATGCAGCCAAGCCTAGCTCCTGGCCATGGGCACCAGGTCCCCCAGGGCTCTTGCCCCATCCCTCGGGACCACTAGCCCCACACAGGTTGACCCCCTCTGCCCCAGTATGTGCCACATGTGGGGAAGGCAGGGGCAGGCACTCACCTGGGCAAAGGCGATGAAGAAGAGCTGGTCATGCGTGTATTTCAGGTGGTGCAGGGGGTGCTCAGGGCCATGCTCTCGCACCCACTTCTGGTAGGCCTGGAGAAAAAGGGGTGCCCTCAGCATGGCATGGGTGCCCCCCCCAAACCTGCCCTGAATGCTCCCCCAAACCTCCCAGCAACCAGCAAGCAGGATCAACCAGCAAGCCCACTCCGTGCTGCAGGGAGCAAAGTGGGGCTGGGAGGGGGTGGTCTCCTGCCCACCCGGTGGGTATGGCATCAGCAGCCGCCCCATGGCCCTGCCAGGGCTGTGACACCCCAGGATGGGGGGACACTTACGTAGTAGGCGAGTTTGAGCCCCCCCATGTCAGCAATGTTCTCCCCCAGCGTGTGTTTGCCATTCACCTGCCGAGAGAGGAGGGACAATGGGATGAGCAGAGATGCCCTCCCCAGCCAGGCATCCCTCCATCCCCACCCTAGCACCAAGGCTGTGTGTCAGTTGCCCTGCCTCAGTGGCCTGAGGAATTTCCCAGCTGAGGTGTGATGAGTTGTCGGGTCTCAGGGCTGGGCAGGGCAGAGCCACGCTCCCCTGCAGCCACCCAGCCCCAGCGACAGAGCAGCAGGGATCCCCCTCACGGGGCGGCGTGTGCTGGGGCATTGCCCGGTGGGCAAGGGGGGGTCCTCACCCGCTGGTTGTAGACAGTGAAGTTGTCATACAGGTTGACGATACACTGTGCCTTCTTCAGGAACTTGCTGTATGACCGCTCCGTCCACCAGTGCACCAGGTTCCCATGCCGGTCGTACTGTCCCCCTGCCAAGGCAACCGCACTACCCGTAGTCCCAAGGGACCCAGGCGTCCTGCTGGGTTGTCCCCTGCCCACCCACCTCCCACCCTGGCATGAGGCAGGGGGGTCGCTCACCCCAGTCATCGTAGCCATGGGTCAGCTCATGCCCGATGATGGTGCCGATCCCGCCATAGTTCAGTGATCTGTTGGGCAGGGAGCAGAGGTGAGAGAGTGGAGGGCATGGTGCTGGCAGGGATGGCGATGACCCCAGGACCTGGCATCCCCATCCCCTGCCCTGGTACACCCAGGCCATGCCCCTGTCCCGAGCCCCAGCCCCTGCCCTGGTACCCCCACCCATGCCCCCATCCTCAGCCCCATCCCCTGCCCTGGTACCCCCTGGCCATGCCCCAGCCCCACACTCACTGCGGGAACTCGGGGTCGTAGAGGGTGGGCTGCAGGATGCCAGCAGGGAACACTGGGGACACAGGAGAGCATTGCGGTCGGGGGGGGCACCCTGCCCTGTACTCACCCACAGCATCATCTGGCGCCAGGGGACCCTGCGCCATGCCCCCCACCCCAGGGCCTCCCCACACCCCCCACCCCAGGGGCCCAAGCCTGGGGTCTGGGCAATGCCTCACCCATCTGGTTCTTGTTGGGCAGGTAGTAGGCGTTCAGCGCCTGGGGAGGCAGCAGCCACCTGCAAGGACAGACAGCAGTGCCAGGCTGTGGGGGCACCAGGGGGGGCATGGAAATGCCACTCCCTTGCACAGTTAAGGGGTACAGAGGGACATTCCTGGCTTGCCCTGTGCCCTCCTGCCTACACCCTGTGGGGTGCAACCAGGCATGGGGACAGAGGGCATTGTTGGGCCATGCTGTGCCCCCCCCCAGAGCAAGGAGATACCCACGCAGACTTGTCCACCTCCTGTCGGATCTTCTTCACTGAGAGCCTGATGCTGAAAGCAATGCTGTTGAGGATGTTCTTGAAGTAGGTCTTCTCATCCACGTCGAACTGGGGGGGGGGGGGGGGTTGCCAC
>JANZLQ010000089.1:31669438-31697874 GCA_026212715.1 Elanus axillaris
AGGGGCATCGGTGGCCCTGCCGTCCCCACTCCTCCAGAGGGCCCCCATGGCATGTCCCTTCCCAGGTGTGGGCTGCAGGAACCAGGAGGAGAAGCTGCTCCAGGACCTCATGACCAACTACAACCGGCACCTGCGCCCAGCCCTGCGTGGGGACCAGATCATTGATGTCACCCTCAAGCTCACCCTCACCAACCTCATCTCCTTGGTGAGAGACATCCCCTGGTCCCCATAGCAGGGTGGGATTTGCCCCCACATGTGGGGCAGCAGGCAGAGGAGAGCAGGGCACTAAAGCTGTCTCCTTTCTTCCTTGCCAGAATGAGCGGGAGGAGACCCTCACTACCAATGTATGGATTGAGATGGTAAGATACCTCACCTCCAGGCAGGACCTCCCCAGGCCACATTTGCTTCTCAGGGTGGCACCCCATGGAGGGCTGGCACTGTAAGCTGCAAGCCCTTTTGTGGGTGCCTCCAACTAAGTCCATTTTGGGGGCAACACAGGACAAGCAGCTCACGAGCTCCCCCACCTCGGGGAGCACTGTGACCCCCCGCTTTGTTCTCCTTCCCCTAGCAATGGTCTGATTATCGCCTGCGGTGGGACCCCGAGAAGTACGACAACATCCAGCTGCTGCGGGTGCCCTCCACCATGGTCTGGCTGCCTGACATCGTCCTGGAGAACAAGTAGGTGACGGAGCAATGGGAACATATCCACACACAGGGGTTGGCAGCTGCTCCCTGGGCACGCTTTGAAGCTGAGCCCACCCTTTCCCCCCCAGCATTGATGGGACATTCGAAATCACCCTCTACACCAATGTGCTGGTGTCCCCTGATGGCAGCATCTACTGGCTGCCCCCCGCCATCTACCGCAGCGCCTGCGCCATCCACGTCACCTATTTCCCCTTCGACTGGCAGAACTGCACCATGGTCTTCCAGTGAGTACTGGCTGAGCACGCATGGGGACAGTGGCAGGTCATCCTGGGACTCAAGGGATTAGTATGGGATGTCCACCTTTGCCCTGGGGCAATGAGCCCCTGGGCAGACAAGTGCCACCTACTTGTCCCCTAGCACACCATCAGCGGCAGGAAGCACCTTGACCAAGCCAAGCACCCCAAAGCAGAGCTGGAGGTGGCCAGCATGACCTGGTACCACACTGGGACAGTTTGGCCATCCAGCCTGCCGCATGTCAGCCTGTGCCACCCCCTCATCCCTCCCCAGGTCCCAGACGTACAGTGCCAATGAAATCAACCTGCTGCTGACAGTGGAGGAAGGCCAGACGGTGGAGTGGATCTCCATTGACCCCGAGGCTTTCACAGGTAACAAACACCATGGCCACCCCTGTGGCACAAGAGCATCCCTCCACGGGGGGCACACAACAGGCCTGGTGCTACACTGGTGGCTGCCAAAAGCAGGGCTGCAGGGGGGCTATTAGCAGCTCCCACCATTACATGGGCACTTAAGTTATTAGTGGAAGCAGGAGTGTGGGAGAGATTTGTTTTTCTAACCCTCCCCAGCTCGGGGCTCTCACTGCCTGGCAGCTGCTCCTGGAGAGCACTGCTCCTGGGAGCTTGATTGATGCTGGGAACGTAGCTGTCACGGCCAAACGATGACGTTTTCCATCACATTTTAATTGCATATTGAAGGAACAAAATGCTTTTTGGGCAGCGAGATTTATTTTTTCATTACCAGCCCAAGCCGCGATCTTGATTGGGAAAAATCTATTGCTCCCGCAGATGGCAGGGGAAAACAGTGTGCCGTCACCCAGCGTCACGCTCGGCTTCCCTCTGCAGTGCCCTGGGGGCAGGGAGATGGGGGGACCCCATCCCCACCTGTAATGCTCTGGGAGGCCCCAAGGGGCTCCAGGTGCCCCATGCATGCCTGGCTGTCCCCTCCAAAAGCTTTTTGGGGTATTTTGCCCAGGCACCCTGGTATGCTGCGTGGTGCTCACCTTCCTCCCAGCAGCTCTAGCACCATTCCCCACACCATGGCCAGCCTGGGTGCTCCATGGGGCCCATGCCAGTCACCATCCCTCCCCTTCCTTCCCCCACCAGGGGCTGGGGGGGGGTGTGCTGGCACCCACAGTGCCCCCTGCAAGGCAGTGGGACTCACATGGCACCACCGCACACAGAGAATGGCGAATGGGCCATCAAGCACCGTCCCGCTCGCAAGATCATCAATTCAGAGCACTTCACCCCAGATGACACCCAGTATCAACAGGTCATCTTTTACCTCATCATCCAGCGGAAGCCACTCTTCTACATCATCAACATCATCGTGCCCTGCGTCCTCATCTCTGCCATGGCTGTGCTGGTCTACTTTCTGCCTGCCAAAGGTATGCACTGGTGCCGACAGCACGGGGATGCGCAAGGGGGGGCAGCAACAGGCAAGGGAGTGCTCTGTCCCCTCTGTGCTTGGGGACAATTAGTGCCACCTCTTGCCCACTCCTGTGATATTTGGGGGGAGTGTGTGTGAATTTCCATGTTCCCCATGGTTAAAGCTTCATGGCAGAACTTGGCCAGTTCAGCTTTGGGGTGGTGGCTTTTTGCCAAAGGAGGGCAATGCCTGCACCAGTGCCCTGTGCCAACCTCTGCCTTCCCCCCTCCTTGGCAGCGGGTGGGCAGAAATGCACTGTCTCCATCAATGTCCTCCTGGCTCAGACCGTCTTCCTCTTCCTCATTGCCCAGAAGGTGCCCGAGACCTCCCAGGCTGTGCCTCTCATTGGGAAGTAAGTGATGCATGGGAACAGTGGTGCCAGCCTGGTTGTCACACTGTGCCAGCAGGGTCTCCGGGTGCTGTGCAGCAGCCAGTGCCCCGGGACAGGACCCTGGCACAGAAATAACCCCCAGTCCATGTGAGGCTGGCACAGGCTACCACATGCACATGTTCCACTGCCGGTCCCCAGTTTCCAGCCCAGGAGGGCACTGAGAAGGATTTTATGGGCCCATCGCTTGTGACCCAGCAGCCCCATGTGAGGCCCCATGCCCTCTCCCCAGGTACCTGACCTTCCTCATGGTGGTGACGGTGGTGATCGTGGTGAACGCTGTCATTGTCCTCAACATCTCACTGAGAACGCCCAACACTCACTCCATGTCCCAGAGAGTGCGCCAGGTAACCACCGTTGTCCCCCTACCCCTTATAAATGGGGAATGGTGTGGGTATTTGGGGACTGAGGCCATGTCTCTCACAGAGTGGGGCGGTGGGCATACCTTCATTTGAGTGCAAGTCCTGGCACAAAGAGGGACCACCCAGATGTTCTCAAGGGACCACGCTGTGTCACCAAACCCCTCCAAGCCACTCCAAACACTGGGGAGCAGCAGGTGCCAAACGCACCCAGCATCCCAGTGGCAGAAGGGTACTCCATGTGGATGCTCCAGGAAATGCGAGGGGACACAACTGCACCCATTGGGTGCCCTGGGTGGTGGTGGTGGGGGTCAGGTCCCCATGGGTGACATTGTGCCCAGGTGTGCCTGCACCTCCTGCCTCGTTACCTGGGCATGCACATGCCAGAGGAGACGCCAGGGCCTCCACGAGCCATCCGGAGACGCAGCTCCTTGGGACTCATGGTGAAAGCTGATGAATACATGCTCTGGAAAGCCCGGACTGAGCTGCTCTTCGAGAAGCAGAAGGAGAGGGACGGGCTGATGAAAACTGTGCTGGAGAAGATTGGTGAGTGCCCCCGGGGGACTGGCACCTCCCCATGAGGCTGGGCGACGTGCCAGGTGGCTGGGCTCTCACTGGTGCCCGCTGTGCTGGCTCCACTGCCTGCAGGACGTGGCCTGGAGAGTGGCCGTGCCCAGGACTTCTGCCAGAGCCTGGAGGAGGCAGGGCCTGAGATACGCGCCTGCGTGGACGCCTGCAACCATATTGCCAATGCCACTCGGGAGCAGAACGACTTCAGCAGTGTGAGTTGGGGCTGGGGGGGGGAAGAGGCACCCACATGGGGGGCAGTGGGCACAGCCCTCACCCTCCTCCTCATGTCACTGGCAGGAGAGTGAAGAGTGGATCCTGGTGGGACGGGTGATTGACCGTGTCTGCTTCTTCATCATGGCCTCCCTCTTTGTGTGCGGCACTATTGGCATCTTCCTTATGGCTCACTTCAACCAGGCGCCTGCCCTGCCCTTCCCTGGGGACCCCAAGCAGTACCTGCCACAGTGATGCCCACAGGTGCCTGCCAGCACTCCTGCTGCTGGGACCACCAGAGCCAGGGACTGAGTGCCCCCAAACCAGCCTGCCTGGCCAAGATCGCTGTGGGCACAGCAGCTTCCTGGTGCCAAGCACATTGCTGGAGGAGGACTGGGGGTGGCGGGGCTCTGCCACCCCCCAGCAGTGGTGGTGATGGGAAAGGGGGGAACATGGGGTGGCCATGCTGTGCTGAATGCGGAAGTAAAGACTGTGGCAGTCTCATGAGCCTCCATGGCATCATTGCTGCATGCCCACTGTTGGGGTTACCCCTCTTGCACACACTGGATGTGCCACCCGTGCAGGCTGGCCACAGACCTCTCAGCCAGAGTCCTGTCCCAGCACCCTGCAAGGGTGCTGAGAGGTGAGACAAAGGGGAACCAGAGCAGAGTCAGGCATCTGATGGGCCATGCACAAGCACTGGCAGCCAGAGCCACGTTACCCCAAAGCAAATTCACAGCTTCAAGCCCAGGGCAAATGGAGCCCCTAGCATCCCCTGCCGTGGCAATGGTGGCAACGTGTCAGGAATTACAGATACAGCCTCCCATCCAAGGGCAGCAAGGGAACCACAGATGGGATTACGGGCAGGTAGTTCCTCCCTGTATTTATGCCCTGGCCATGGCTCTTGGGAGCAGCTGAATTGCTGTCCTTGCTCCCTAGCAAGCAGCTTGGGGTGGGAAGACTCTGGGCTACCAGGCACCCAAACCCTCTCAGGGGTGGGTGCTTGCTATGAGCATCATTACACGACTCCCTCCCCTGCCAGGTCTCTTTGCCCCACGGGATCATCTGTCAAGCATGGCCCCTTCCCCCCATCCCAGTGATGCCACATCCCCCTCATGCCCCTCACTGACCTCTGGGGCCCCCACAGCTTTGTCCCTGCTGGCGGGGGAGATGCAGGAGGTCAGCCTAGGAACAGTGGCAGGCAGCGTCTGCTCCTCTGTGGTCCAGCTCACGCCACCTGCACCCAGCTCTAGGACGTGCTGTGTCTCCATCAGCCTTACCGTCCCAGCACCCCACTGCCTCTGCTGCTGCTGGGAGAAAACCAGCTGGTTACTACCTGCAACTGGCTCCTGGCACGCTGGCACAAATGGAGGAGGGAGGCAAACACCCAGCAGCTGAGACATTACCTCTTGGACACCAGCAGCCTGGCCATGGCCCAGAGCCACCCTCTGGCTGTGCCAGCCTGCCTGTGCTCTCTGCAAAGTGACTCTTCCTGCCCCATCCTCAGGAGGTGTGTGATGCCCATGGCACTGCAACCAGGTAGATGCTGGCTGGCACCTTGAAGCAGGCAGGGATGGATGGTGCCCACCAACACAGGCAAAGGTGCCCAAGAGGAGCTCACCAAGCACCCAGAGCCCTGCTTGGGTCACCTCCTGGGTCACATCCCCTGTGGCCATGATCTGCAGCATGCTGTGACCAGGTCTTGGGGCACCATGCTCCTCCCAGCCACAGCCTTCTTGCTGGTGAATGACAGCACTGCACAGCACTCCTGTCCCCCCACAGCCACTGCACAGCAGTGTCCTCTCCCCAGCCCCACAGTGGCTGAAGGGACAGGCTGCCCTGGCCAAGCGTCCCCAGCCCTACAAGAGCCAGGAGCTGCCGTAAGCTGTCCAAACCATAGCACCAGGCATGTCCCTAGCCCCTGGGCTCTCCTTCCCAAGGGAGGTGCAGAATTAATGAGCTCCAGTCTGTCTTTGCCTGGCCATTTCCCATTGATTCCTGGGACCCCATTGCCCTGCTGCCAGTCTCCAGGTCAAGAGGGCTCTGAACAGGGCCAGGTACTGTCACCCACTTCTCCCTGCTCTGCAGAGCTGCTCCTTCTTCCAGGTGAGCTCAGTTTCTGGCATGTCCACACAGCACAGAAAGGGACGAGCTCTTCCAGCCTGCCAGGAGCATGTGACTGAGACCACATTCTCCACCACCCCCAAGCAGTGGCTTTACCCATCCTCCAGAGGTCCCTGGGGTTTATCACCACACCAGAGACAAGGACAAAAACAAAGTCACTAGCCAGGATGCCACAGGTCTTGGGCAGCAGATGCATCTTGCAGGATCCAGTGGGGGAGCACCGAGCAGGTCACCCGATCCAGAGCTAGCAGGGTGCTGGGGGGAGTGCATGAAAGAAGAAAAGCCCCCCCAGCCCAGCATCAGCCCCATGGGCCCATGCCCCATCAAGAAGCCCTAAGACAGGGCAACATCTTCCTCCAAGCATCCCCGAACTGCTGCACTCCAAAACTGGGGACTCCATCTCTCTGTGGGCTGGAAGCCAATTTCCTCCTTAGCTCTGGCTCAGAGACATCCAGCGTAACCCCCACCCCACCGCTCCCTGAGCCCCTCAGCCAAGCCCAGCCCAGCCATCAGTCCCCACTTGACCAGCCGCAGCCAGACACCCAGGGCCCATGAACCCATCACAGCCCAGCACCCCCTTAGGAAAGAAGGCTGGGGCTGGACTCCAGAGCTCGAAAGGGTTCAAAGCCCTGCCCGTTTCCCCAAAGGCCACTATGCAGGGATCTGAGGAAATTTAAGGGTGGACAAAACCTTCAGGATGAGGAAAGCAGGGAAGGTCATGACTCACAGCAGATTTGGAACTCCCATGGCTCCAAGCTTGGCTCCTGAATGAAGAGGATCTGAAACCTTTTTCCAGAGCACGACAGAGGCTCCTCCCCTCCCAAACAACCCCACGGCTATCTTTTCACCACTCTTATTAGCAGGACACAGTAGATTACAACCCAAAAGCCCTGCTCAGAAAGTCTGGCTCTATCCCTCCCCAAGCCATAGGAGGCACCAAACCTGGTGCTTGGCACTGATCGAACACTGCTTTTCTTCTGACCTCAGGAAAAGCTGTAGCCTTAAAGAGGACAAACTCCATGCCCCAGCCAGCTCGCTCCCTTCAAGGCTGAGGAAGAGGAACCAGTGCTGAGTTCCTCCAAATCGCAATCACAGTGGCAGAGGGAGGAGAGGAACAGCCTGCCAGGGAAGGACTCTTCCCCAGCCCACTCGCAAAGCGTATTTAAGGGCGAACACAGTAGGACTGCAGCATTTTCAGATTTAATAGCAAGCCTGCACTCATCAGCACCAGCTTAGACATGGGGCATCAGAAGTGAGAAGTGGGCGAGTACATGAAATAGCAGAGGTGGACGTGATGCGCAGCTGGGCACAACAACAGGACTAAAGCCCTAAGTGATGTCATCTGCAAGAAGCTAAATGCGCTGTGAATAAAAGGAGCCTGCAGCTAGTATTTCAGCCTTGCCTTGCAAGGCTATTTCTGCTTAGATTGCCAAAATGTAATTACAACTAAATCCCCCCTAACAAATACTGGAGAGCAGCAGGGGAGAGTTGTATTTAAAAGGAATTTTAAGTAGCAGCTGTAGTAGTACCTGATCACAGCGGGGAAAACAAACTGCCTGGAAAAGAGCATTTAGTTGTGAGCTTGCGACAAACAAGTGGCAAGAGCAGGAATAGGACCATGGGGTCTCAAGAAACACAGAGAGAGATGCCACCACAGCGCAGGGAACTGCCCTGCTCCCTACCCAGCCAGGTGCCAGCAGGCACAAACTGCCTGACCACAGGGAGCAGTTAGTCATCGCTGTCAGTGCGCTGAATGTTTCCAGAGACAGCCTAGGACTGACACCTTCAATATTCAAGGGAAAACAAACCCTTCAGAAGACTGAATATTTTAAACTGTTTTCTCTGCCGGTCCTGGCTGCTTTCAGTCTAGACTTCAATAATAACACAAGGAATCTGCAACTGGAGTCACGAGGCTGAAGGTCTCCTGGTCCCCAACGCTGGTAATTGTTCCAGACATGGGCCACTAGTTCTGCAGTTGTGACCAAATTGGCCCAAGCAGCCCCTTCTCCTGAGGGACTGCGCAGAGCACGTAGGGCAGGAGATGTGCCCCATCTCTGGACGCAGCCTCCCCTCCTGGGCCTGATGTAAAGGCTCTATTAAAAACAAAAGACAATTGTGCGATTCCCCAAGGAAAAGGGGAAAAGGCTGGAGCTGTTAATGAGTATAATTAGTGTTGTAGTCAAGCAGAATCAGAGGAAATAATTAGCTCCTATTGTTTCCGTGGCATCTGAATTGCAGCCATGCTGGCTTTCCAGGCAACAATCCGTCAGTCTAGCCTCACCCCACAGGACAGGAGACAGGGTCACTCACAGCCCCTCTTATGGCCACAGCTTTCACGCAGCTATAAGCAGGAGCCTAGGCCATCACCTTCTTCTGCTACACCCACTGGGGGTCCAGTTTCCCAGATGGCTGGAGACTTGCAAACCTCTGCGCACCCCAGAAGCATGCGCAGCCCTGCATTCAGCCTTTCCTTGGATCCAATACAGGGCAGCACTGCTGGCTCTCTCAGTAGACAGCCAGAGTCAAGGCAACTAAGTGACACCAAACATCTCTTTGTCCTAGTTTAAGGGAAGCTTGCATCCCTCTCCCCAACAAATAGGGCTGGGTCCAAGGCACTGCTAACCAGGGAGTATGAAGAAGGGGCAAAGACAAAGCAAGCATACTGCTTTTTAAGCAAGACGTTACATCACTAACTTCTCTGCCCCTATAGCTCCACAAATACAGCAAAGTTTGGTCACCACTGGCACTTGAGGTGCTTTGCTGCTTCATGTAGGTGGGCAGCTCGGGAAGATGCTTAATGGAGCTGTCAGAAGCAGGCCTGAGGCTTTACCACTGCCTAGAGAAAAACCATCCCGCCAATTTTTAGACAGCCAAAAAAGAGACTGAAAGAAACAAAGAGACCCAATAATTTATTGGCAGAGCTGAAAGGGGGCATTTGAAAACCATAGGGCTGACTCTCAACTGGGAAGCTCCTCCCAGCTGCAGAGATATTTATAATACTGGTATCCCTCAGCAAAAGGCTCTGACATTGAGGCAGAATCCCAGAGATCCTGCATGCCATGTAGAGAAAGAGAGGAAAGTGCTGCAAGATGCGGCCCCAAGGGCACACTGCTAATTGAAAGGTTGGCCTCCCGCCCCACTGCTAAAAAAAGTTTGTGTATGACAAAACCAGCCTCTATTGTCACCGCTGCTGGAGGGCTTCAGATGGATCCTTCCTCCAAGGAGGAGTGCAAGAGAGTGGCCCATGAGTCCTTTCAGAGATCGGAGGGCACTGGTGGAGACCTCTCAGTGCTTTCAACATGGAGAGAGGAACTTAGTGCCAACTCTTGTTCTCACAATGTGATTTTTGTGTTTCGAAAGCTTGAATTATCCCTGGAAAACAGAGGGAAGAAAGAGGTTAAAAGTGTGCATTCCTTCAGATCACAGCACCCCCCACCATTCCACCCACCATGGCTACGAGTGTTGCCATCCCACTATGTCACTCAAATCAATGCTCCTTAAACCTCCTAAGCAGGTCTGCTTTCTAACTAGAGACTTTTCACATAAGTCAACCTGCTGCTCCAGAACACTTGGAACATGGAAAGATCCTGGTTCATCCCCATTCATCAGGAAGAAAAAAAAGTGTTGTCTCCTGTGAGCAAAGCATATGATAGACTCTGGAAACCTCCCTGATAGATTCTGGTGTTTAAACAACTTACAAGATCTCTTCCTTCCCAAACATTTGTCCTCAGGGATTCTTCCTGGAGCACAAATATACCATCAGTCCAACCTCCTCTTGCCTCCGTCCTTTGTATTTGGGCTCCTTTTGTCATGCTGTCAACAAGCTTAGCTCTCTGGTCTCTCCTACCTTAAAAGAATATCTAATCTGAAAAGGATATTTCCCTCATGTTTAAATAGAAGAGTTTCTGCAGCAGCTTCTACTCACATGAGTACAGCCACGTGAGTTGCAGGGGCTACTGACAAAGAAAGGACTGCTGGTCTACAACTTTTATTTGTATAGTCTTGTGGCACATGGCAGCAACTGAAGATGGGGCAGGTTACAGAGATCTGTGTTAATGCTTACTGCTAGCCTGTGAGCAGCAGCAACAGGCAAAGCTTATTTACACATTAATAGAAAGGTGATGTGGTTTTTTAAACTCAAATGGAAATAAATAAGATTACAATTATATTGAGAGGATAGGTTTGGCAGCTCTTCCCATAACAGAGACAGGGCAGTAAGCTGCCCAAACCAAACACCTAGGGATGCCCCAGCACATATCACACCAAATTGGCAGAACTATGTTGAAGAGCAAAGGCAGCAGCTTCAGAAGCAAGGTGCTCTGCAGGACTGTAAAATCCTGCTTAAACCTTTGAGCTAGCATTGTGTGCTGTGAAGAGCTGCAAGGTAGCTGTAACATCACAGCACAGTGCATGCTGGAACACCTCCAGGAGGCGGACTGGAGAGCTGGATGAGCAGAACGAAGTAAAAACCCACTCTATAGAGAGTTAACAAGTGACTCTGCTATGACATGACAGCAAAAACCATGCTGGAGGCCAACTGCAGAAGACTGGGGTTCACCTTTGCACTTGTCAGCAAAGTAGGCTGTGCTGCCGTTTGGGAACATGATTCAGGATTCATTAACTGGATTCCGGTTAATCTGCAACAATGGTTTGGCTTTCTATCCCATACTGTACTTTCACCCATGCCATCTACCTCAGGAGGACAGCACACTTTGGTTAACTCCTCTCAGACAGGTTTCTACATTTCCTCTCCTTTTGTCTTTATTAGGGTGCCCCAGGCCCTCTGCTCATCACTACTCTCCCTGCTCAGCATAGGTAACCCAATACGGTTGAGAGCTAAAACAACTCTATCACTGTTTTCCTATACACTTGGCACATTTACTGCCTTCTGAGACTGATATGTCATGAAGTGAGCTAGTTTCCTCTTCTAGAAGATCACTTGAACATCATCTAACAGTAACAACACTACTAGGTGCCTGCGTAACATTTAATAACCATTGATCCTCACAAAAAGCCAAATCTGTGAGGAAAGATATTATTTTCACCCATGACTTCAGAGCAAGCTATGAGAACACTGCTTGCGCAAAGCTGTTGAGGGAGGTTTTAGGATCCCCAGTGGCCCCTCAGAGCTCAGCTGTGTTGGAGCAGCTGCATACCACCATGGGGTGGGAACTGGGAAATGTAACACTTTCTTCCAGCGGGTTTGTCTGCTCTGGCACTCAGCAATGCAGTGATCCCACTTGGCTACCACCAAATGCAACTCCCATCACCAGGTCTCCTGCTAGCCCTTTTTAAGGAAAGGACCTGCCATCAGGGAAACAGGCACTGGAGGGGAAAAACAAATCTGAGCCGTGAGGCTCACAACAGCCCTGAGCTCACCTCGGCTATTTTTTCTCTGCACATGGTCAGTTGCCACTACCAGAAGTAGCAGGTGGTTTCATCTCATTAGCCACAACATTATTATTCCTAAATACAGTAGCTACTGTGTGTCCTTCCTGAACAAGCTGTTATCGACAGATTAATTTATTCTACTCCAGCCCACTGTCAAGAGCAAAGGCACATATGCCAAGCTCCAGGTGCCTCTCTCAGTGTCCATCACATGGATGTGCTTAGCATTCATTTACCACTCCATATCTGCTTACAGTAAACCCTAGGCAACAGACCCAAGCTGAAGACATACCTCTCAGCCTCCTGGGACAAGGTCTGGGATATAAGTGCCTTGCACAGAGGAAGGACACATTAGCAAAATAGCACACAGCATCACAACAGAAAACGCTGTGTGAATGGAGACCATAGTGAATGTTGATGTCTTTGGTCACCAGCAAAAAAAATTTTCATTAAAAAAATTAAATAATTTTGACCTTTGGGAAAGAGCCAATAGCAGAATGGGCCCACCACCAGGCCTATAAGGCAAGAGAATATGCCAGCCCATGTTGGCAAGGGTTGGAAGCTGAGAGGTATGCCATGAAGTCACATAGGAAGAAAGATGAGGCCCTACCCTGGGTGTGACAGAGGGAGGGGGAGCGTTCGATCAGCGGCCACTGCTGTTCACCAGGCCATGAAACTCCTCCCAGGCCCTGGCAAGCCACAGGAAAAAAAAAAAAAAGAAAAAAAGAAAAAAAACAAAAAAAACAGCACTTCATATCAAAGGCTTCTTAACTTTTAACGAGAGCAGAAACATTCAATGGCGTTTGAAAGGCACTTGTCTTCAGAGAGCAAGGCAATATTCTCTGATAGCCCTAGTGGATAGAAGCATCCTTAAAACTCAGCCAAACATCTGACAGCGCAAGGCAGCTTTAACGTTCTGCACAGACATGAAGCGTTCCCACTGGCTGCTGGTGATATAGCTACATTAATACCCAGAGACAGGTATGACCTTCCCAGTCACAAATGGAATATCCATTTCCTATTGCTAATAAAATAGCCAATGTTACATCTTTCTGGAGGATTATCACATTCCTTGGCTGGTTAAACTCAGCCAGTTACTGGCCTCACACTTCACCACATACCTGTGTATGTAGTAATCCCCCCAAAAGGGGCTTCTTTTAATGCCACACGGCTTAGTCATTACAAAATTCTTCGATCAGGCAGAATCCAATTGTTATTAGAAAGTCTCATTTCCTATTGTAAACCTGCATTGTTAATGACAACCCAGTAAAAAACATTAGAGTTATTTGAAATGAAAATGTTTTCAGATAAGTTAGAAGGAGAGGCCTAACACTGCATTCCCTGTTGGAGAATGTTACTGACGGACAAAGCTAGCAGACTGAAAAATTGCTGTCTGTTTTATGAAGGCAGCATACTGAAAGCCCTCTCAGGGAAAAGATGCCGAGGTTAATGTGAGCATGACTATTATCTTCTGGGATCAGACACGTCAAAGAACCTCATAGTTCTCCATGGCCAGCAAAACAGTGCTGGTGCCTACAGCACATGCCAAGCCATTTACTGAATCCAGAGAGTCCAATGCAGCTGGAGGGACCTTAAAAGGGAACCCAGATCAGTCATAAAACCAGACCATGCTGCAGATTTTGTTGCTGGTACTTAGCAGCTACCTCACATCTTTTCTGCATTGCTTCTAATAGTCAGCATCTGTGCCAAAACCACACCACCAGCCTGGCTCTTACCTGAGCCTCACAGAGTCAAGCTCCCAATCAGCACTTGTAAAAGCAGCTCAGGTGTCATATGCTGTTTCCCAGCAAAGTCATAGCCCAAATAAACACAGAGTATACTGGCACAGTGCCCATCACACACACACACTGCAAGACTGTACACCATATACAGGCAGTCTTGCAGGGAACCCAAAAAAAGAGGGCACAAGCAAGAAGCTTGTCACTGTGGTGTACAACTTGGAACTTGTGACACTGCCTTCCCAGACCAAATGACAGCAAATCCCTCTTTTGAAAGCACTGAAGGTAAAATCCTAAAGATCACCGACTTCAGCATCACCAGTACAAGCCTAGTGAGTGGCAAAACACTGCAGTTCTTCCCAGTTCAAAACTGCTTTGACAAAACTTCCAAGAAGCAACTAAATCTCCATAGGAACCCAAGGCACAGGCTCCTGTGAACTACCAAGGTGATGAGCTGGTCTAAAAGAGTCCTTATCTATGGGCTGGCTAGGTTTTCTCCTCAGTCTCCCTCCCTCCATGGTAGCTCAAAATCCTCCTGATCTTGACTAGGATGGACAAGTGAGTAACAGTCATCCATGGGAGTCCCAAAGCTACATGCTATGTCTAGTTGACCCTCAGACATGAGCCCCTGAAGGGAAAGGAAATGTGAGGGAGAAAGACAATAAAGGGTGCTGCAGATGCAACAGGACAGGACACAGCTGTGGTGCATTAGTACACCAGGTCAGATCTGCAATTCATCCTGAAGTACAACAGTATGCTGCCTAGAGGAGAGAAACCCACAGGCTGTTCATTCTAAGCAAGGCAGCAGCATAGAAGCCCCTAAATGGGTACTTTTATCCCACGTCTCCCCAGACACAGCACCCTTCAAGGCCACAAGGCCAAGAAATCTTCCAGAAAAAGGAAAACTGCCCACATCACCCAGTCAGTGCATGGTACTAGACATTGTGAGTACAACTGCCTCCCCTCCAGAAGAAAATTAGGGGGATGAGAAACTCAGGATCTGAAGCCCTTAGCTGCTGAATACAGGTTGGAAAGCTATGCACATCTCCAGCCTTGTCAAAAAGTCTCTACCTTCATGTCTTCCCTCCAACCTTTCATGCCTTGTATTTCTACCACATTTCCATCACCCATAATCACATCTTGCTCTCCTTCCTCTCCCACAGTTCTCCCCAAACTCGAAACTTTTGTTCTCTACAGAAGGTACACAAAGACAGATTATTTGTCAACATAATCGATAATTTATTACCCCTTTCAAACCAAGGAGTTCCCTGTTCCAACATCCCAATAACATCATGCACATAGCCCTTCAGCTGCCAAGTCCTTCTCAGACATAGCGAAAAAGCTCCTCCAGCCAAGAATTTTTAAGCCAAGACCCTCATATATATTATAGTACTAATGACTCCAAATATCTGCTGACTTGACTGAAAAAAATCCACCAGGATGTGTCTGCCCTAATGTACCTAAACTATGCTAGCGGAGCAAACTGCTCTCCATTTTGTACCGAACAAGGCTGCCAGTTAATTTTGTCTGGCAGAATCTTTACAACCTGTGACGTGCCAAAGGCACAGTGCCAGACAGTCTAAGAGGTTATTTTTATGTATAGACATTTTTAGTACCTTATTGCTATACTGTCTGCGCAGCGATCAGATACTCAGTGAATTGATCCCCAACACTTAGGTTATTCCCATTGAACAGATGGGAAATGAGAACATTAGCAGGCTAAATAAAGCCAGCCAGAGCTGTTCTTCCACACTCATTCCTGATCCACAACTATTGAAACTTCCCACCTTCTCCCCCACTGCCCAGGGTCAGGACCCAGGCCGGGCTCCCTTTACCCTCGTCAAATAAGTTGGGGGGAAAAAAATACAAATAGGACCCACTATTGGAGTTTCCAGCAAAAAGAGGAAGAGCTACCACAGCCGCCTCAAGGGACTTTCCAAATCACCATTATGCAAGCAGCACTAGCCGTTTCCTCTAACCGCTCTCAATCTTTAAGTCCTAGCAGTTCCCCTTCAGTATTTCCCTGTGCAGCCCTGCCTCCTTACCATCTTCTTCCCCAGCTAAAAAAGGAGACAGCTCATAGTGCATATTACCATCACAACAGTCACCAAGGTCTGTCCCTTCTGCCAGCCTGCGTGTAATCTCCCAGCACACTGACCACTCACTACACTCTGCAGGTATTATGTCTAGAGCAGCACAGCGTCTTCCCCATATTCTATAGAACTCTAGTTCTATGAGAGTGTTTGGGATTTGTTCAAAGCCAGTCAAGAACTTTGTGACAGGCCTGAAAACTAACAGCTTTAAAAAAATCTAAGATATTCTTTTAGTCTGAAATAATTTTTTCATGTATCTGGCAGTATCTGTAGCAAAAGTAAATAGGGAAGCCATCATGACTTTGAAATGAACACATCTGCACTGACCTCCTTGAAAAGAAAAATGAAATAAATGCATTATAGTCACTTCTTTGGTAAGAGACAGGCCACCAAGATAAGGAAGCCTCTTACAAAGTCACAGACACTTCTGAATAAAGCATACTACAGTGACAGAGAACAAGTAAATGAATCCATCATTTCAAAGCCCAGGTCTATGGAAGTGCTCTTAGACTTGCAGCACCTGGAAATATTACTGAAATTGGAGAATGGAGTGATAAATGAATTAAGCCAGTATTGCAGAGACTCAGGAGGACAGCCATCAGATCTGGAACCTCACCACCCTCTCTTAGCTTTTATTCCTGCTCTGACTTGAAGGAATGAAGGTAAAACAACACAGGTCTCTAGAACTGGTAAGACCCAAAGCAACCCACCTTCCACTGACAGGTATCAGACAGTGTGTATGGGTCCCACTTGCAAACCATCTAACTAAGACAAGGCTAACTCTGCCCACACCATTTAAGATACAGTCAAAGACAAAGATGACACAACTAGGGCAGCAGCATTGAGGAGATCTCCTAAGGTCTTGGAAATCAGCAAGCAAAGGGAAGCATAACAGAGTTACAGAATTAGTTAACTCTGATGGAACAAGGGAGACTTCTCACAAGCAGCCCACCACCAGCTTATCAGTTTCACAAACACTGATCTTCTTGCCCAACATTTGCCACTTCCACGGGGATTTCTCTTCCTCACTCCTCACTTTTTTTGTCATTCCTTGCTTTTTTGACCTGAGAACTTTGCCCTGCAGTCTTCTTACAGGGCATACCCTTAATCCCTCCATAGGATATCTGCTTGTTTTCTAGCTAACATACAGTCTGAGGCCATTTCCTCCAATTGCCTGCAGTGAAATGAATCCAGCGCCAGCCCTATTAAGATCAACTATTCTTCTTGTTTATTCGAGCCGTCCCATTAGTTATCAGTGGTGACTTTGAAAGGAAAGGATAGTTTTATACCCTGCTCAGCTCTCACTGCAGCAGGCACTCAAAATAACTGAAGCTTTGTTTTCAGAAAAAACACCCTTGCTTTAGAGCTGACAGGATGATCCATGAAGTCACACAGCAACCAAAATATTTCCAGACCAGCTTGCTCAGTGGCAGCCTGCTGTATGACCACAGGTCTGGTCTCTCCTGGCTTTTGAAGCAATGTTGTTGAATTTGCCTGGGATTCCTGGATGGTACTGCAGGTGAGAGCTCTCAACAGAGGAGATGGTCACTGACCTCACAGTTACCAGTGCGGAAAAGAAAGGCTGATAACCCCAGGCAGGGCAAAGGTGTATGCAAGACAGCTAAGCACTTCACACTGCAATGTTCAAAAATCAAACTTTACAGTGATCACTTCTCCATCACCTCTCTCCCAACTGCAGTTCTCTCTCTACAGATACCTGAATATTTTCAGTGGCTTCATTGAGACATAACCAGGCTGCAGCCAGTAATATTCTACTTTCAGAAAAAGCACAGTGCACCTCCTAAGGCAGCAAAAGTAAGAGGTCTTTTTTTTTTTTATTCTTAATTCCAAACCACAGGGAGTGTCACTGTCCATAACCCACTGTCACTGCTGGACCATGCCACCTCCAAGGTTAACAACACTGATGAACAGAACCTATTAAGTGGTTCACTACATTGGAGTGCATCTCTCAGTCCACCTCCATGGGAACAAAGAGAAGCGTTTTCTCTCCAGCTACTGAAACAATGTAGCCCACAAAATGTCACATATGTTCTTTTCAGGTGCTCAGCACTGTAACATCTAAGGTACTATAAATCCCCTGGAATTAAGCAGAGTCCAAGAGATTGTTCTAGCTCTTCTAGCAAGATAGTAAATTAATACAGACTAGGCTGACCCTTCCACTGACTGGGATTTAGGCAGCTTGTCAATATCACAAGCAAGAGAAAGGACAAACACAGGAAAACTGCAATGAAAGATCTGCTTATCTAGCTAAATGTACAAGCCTCACCACTGAGAGCAAAAAGGACAGAATGCAGAATAGCTCCTTGGAATAGCTGTGAAGCAACAGATACCTTTCAAATGCAGCTTGGCAGCACCACTGCTTTCTGAAACAAAGGGGGCTGCAGCCTCACTGACAACTCATGAAAAATGGTGTCCAAAAATGAGTTAATATGAAATGCATCATCACAAAAGGAATATATAAAACCTGAAACACAGGGCTCAGGTTCCACAGTGAGGGGTATGCTAGCAATTTCTACAGAAGCATTCATTTACAGTGTGTCAAAAGCTAATCCAGGTCAATTCACTACCTAAAAGTCAAGGTTTTGAGGAACGCCTGTTCTTTTCTTGCTAAGCATGCTCCCTTCCCTGAAGCACAATCAATGCCAATCAAACCCTGCACACGAGCAGAGCTCTAGTGGAGAGATGCAGCCCATACAAATGAAAAATGCCAGGAGCCCCCCTAGAAAGGCAGCCCTGACAAAGCCTACAGCACAGCTCTTCCATTAGAGCCTTTCATAAAACACAGCCAGAGTGTGAATATAGAGTGCTGGCTAGAAAGCCCTCCCGAGTCATAAATCACATGGTACATGCGCAGCATAAGTGGAGTTTATTCATGACGGACAGTATTTCAACAGGGCTTGATAGATGGGTGAGGAAAAGGAGCCAGACTTTATGGACGATAGAACTAGTTACACAAGAGATTCTTCATTAGTGAGAGAACCTTAATGATATGAAGCATAGCCAAGCAGAGTCAGTCTGAAAGCTGGGGCTGTCCTGCTCTTCTCTGTCAACAAACCAGGCACCGTCACCTCTGCAGCTGCTGCCGCTTGCTGCCTGCTGGTACCAGGCGAGAAAGGCACAAGGTGGTCCACGCATCACTACACAGAAACTCCACTGACAAGCAGTTCTGCTCTAAATTTACACCCGTGCCATTAGAAGGAGATGTTGGACAGCACTGCAATCTGATTGCTGGAGCTCAAGCGAGGCAATGGAAAAAAAGAGCTCTCGTGATCCCCTACATGGTAGAAGGTTAATTGCTTAGGTCTACCTCACCAGGACACCATCAAAACAACTCCTGACTATCCTTCCTACCTACAGGAAGAATAAGTGGGAGACAAGCCAGTCTGCCCCTATTTAAGAATTGCTCCCAGCTGTAATCTGAGCCACTAAACTTGATTCCTCAAGCACCTGTTATTCTTGGACAGGCTCATTTTGCACCATACGTCAGCAGCACAAAATGAAACTTTGACACTATGCAGGAAGAGAGGGCAGCCAGCATGGCACGTTACACTGTTGTAGGGAAGTAAGACCACAATATTGGATGTACCATCACTCAAGGACTGACACCTGCGAGAGCAAGAAGAGTTACAAACATTGCTATAGCAGCATTCTCTGTGCTAGGAAGTGCTGGTGGCCACAGCTTATAAGGAAAAGGTCACATCATTTCCATTCTCAACTGGGTACATGAACTACCACCACAGCTTAGGACAGTTGGGTCAGTACACAGCTTTACCTACAGAGACTGAGAGAAGTCAAACACCTACCTCCTCCCACCACAAAGCCACATCACCACCGTCTGCAGTCTGCTACTGCTGAACAGGAGTAAAATATCCTGTTATGTGTCCACATGAGCACTTTGCTATCTTGTAACATGGCCAGAGAGTCGATAGTGCCCTCTCCTGGCAAAAAGTGCATGAGAAATGTTACTGGCAAATTCATGAATACAAGATTTCAACAAGAGAAGTGGTAACTTTCAGAAACCTAAGCTGCCTGGAAAAAAATTAGTTTAATACTAATAAGTTTGCCTTTCCTTCTCTTTACCACGCACACAGGAGGGAGGGCAACATGGAACACTAGTCACCTACAGGCAGTTTAAATGAGACTTTTGTGTTATTGTTAGTGACCCACACTCAAACTTGGCCACAACTGGAAGCTAGGTGTCTGCTAAAAACAGGATTGATCTCACCAAACTTTGTGACAGCACACTGATGACAGGGTGATTATGTGGAAAGGACAAGCTGGTATAATGAAAGGAAGTCATGAAAGGTACTTACACCCTGATTACAGGCTAGATTAGAAAGCTCACTGCTCTATCAATGTCTTATTAATTTGTTTCACTTCTTTTTCCAGGTAAACCTTTTCAAGTGTTAATTTAACCAATATGACCTAATCAGTATATTGGTTTATAATATGTTTAAGAAAAAAAAAATTTACATTATTCACCTCTAACTAATATATGCAATTTTTTGTCACTTTGTGGGAAATAAAAGTCACCCTGAATGGCCTGGTATGGTAAGCTATAAAAGGTTTATTTAAAAATACAGCTGTCCTCTCTGTGTACCGTGATCTTCTAGTCTTGTTAA
The DNA here is from genome assembly GCA_026212715.1 of Elanus axillaris. Classification (NCBI taxonomy): domain Eukaryota; kingdom Metazoa; phylum Chordata; class Aves; order Accipitriformes; family Accipitridae; genus Elanus; species Elanus axillaris. Next base: position 31,689,320 of record JANZLQ010000089.1, read on the forward strand.
AGAGCCTCTGTCACCAGGGCCTGGAAGACTTAATATATGACGTTTATTATGATTAGAAATCATTTGTACAGCACTGTAAATTCACACAGCACTTTCCCAAGACCATTTATAAGTCTAATGGCCCTATAAATCCCCGTTAGCTTCCGCACTTAATTCCCCAGAATCTCTATTTATTCAAATGATCTTGTCCCCCCCACTGCAATCTTTTCTTTGAATACATCAAGCTACAGTCCCACACTGGGCTGCCCATCTCCCAAGTGACAGACCAGGTGAATTGCTAAAAAAACCCTGGACTATACACTTCAAAAAAATAAGGTTTTACTATTAGAACCAAATGACCCTAACAACAGCACAATAATGACACAGATATTTGGCTTTCAAAGTGCACTGGCAACAAATGCTGCTGTTTGTATTACTGTTTGCAGTGAACAGCCCTAACACACATGAGCACTTCTTTCAATTCTTGCGATCTGCATTAAATTGCTCAAGCACGCATGCAACCAGCAGCAGGCCCTCCCCCTGCCACCACACGTACTTGATGCTATCAGTGTGTGTTTTATATTCCATGATGGTGTTGGGAGGTAGGTTGAGCACTCTTCGTAATGTATCGCGTATCCGGGCTGTCGTGGCCTGGTCACTGGCTGTCTTGTTCCATATCGAGATAATATCCTCCTACAGAATAGCATGTGAGGGGTAAGCAGATGGTACTTTTTGTAGCCCTGCCAAATGGAAGTACATGCTAGTTCTCAGAAGCACTTACCTGGAATCGGACAGAAACAACAGCCCCACAGATTTCTTCCCCCACCATAAACTGTTCTCCCAACATTGCCAGAATGAGATTCTCCCAGCATCGTGATGCTAAGCCCTTTCGCAGACGGATAATCCATTTACCACCATTTTTGTTGGCATCATCCTAGGAAGAGGGGCAAGAAATCAATTTGTTTTCCTCTAGCTATTTTTCTGCTTCCCACAAGACAGCAGAGCCACAGACAGGAGCAGATATTGATTGGGTGGGGCAAGGGACCGCATGGAGGTATTTTTAAGCAAAAGCATTTTGCTTCTCCCCCATACAAGCAGAGGTATACCACTTTGAATACAAAGTATTTGAAACAATGACTCTCAGTGTTCCAAAGTTCTATGCACTGAAGACTTGAGCTCTAGTGTTTTGATCCCACTAGCAAAGACTAGCAGCAGCCTACCAATCTGCACACAGAACCAGAGGCAGCAGGGACCCTGAAACTATTCCTAAACCCAAGACTGATTCCCACTTTGTCTAATCCTCTGTACATGCAGCTCCGCTTGTAAAACAAGAAAAAGCCCTCATCACAGACCATGGAAGGCAGGGAAAGACTTTGCAAAGTGATATTTAAAAGCAAGCAAAAACTTGATAAACACTTTCCTTCCACATTACCAGGAATGGGCTCACAAGTTGCGTTAACACAGAAAAGGCCAGTCCGGTCTCGGAACCACTGACATTATCACACATCATATAGCTGGATGTTTGTTCCAGCCAGTGGTGACCCAGGGAAATAACCAAAAATTAGGGGAGAGAGAGTAAAGAAAAAATCTATGCTAAGCACCCAGTCTGTCACCTCAGTATTGTGATTCCATATGTTGCACCTGAAAAAGAGCTGAAAATTGCTACAGACTCCCCTGCTTCACAGAACGCAAACTTATGTCAAACAGCAGCTCCTCCTCTGTGTAGAACACTGTGGCATTCTCTTGTACAGTAACACTGGGAAATCTTACAAGGTCAGAGGGGAACAAATTCCATCCAAAGCCAAAGAGAGAGGTATGAACAAGTCAAAGAGATGGCAGTTAGGAAGGGAAAGGGAGGACAGGTCTAGGACAGAAACAGAGAAGAACAAATGATAACTCAGGAGACTGCACAACACAAGACATCCCATGCCAAATCACCAGCAATACCCTCTACCAAGCTGGGACACACCTTAAAGATGCTAGGCAAGGCAGACTTTCTTAATGAAAAAAATAACTTTATTTTAGCCTTAAAGCTTCTCTAGGGATCAGATAAAACTAAACATTCGTGTGCTCTCAGAGACAAGTGCTAACGAAGCAATCCTGAGCAAACATGGAAGTGCCAGCACAACAGCTGCATTCACCAGACTCCTAGTTTTTGGGTATGTGCTAAAACCTGTACTGAAAGGGGAAGGCATCAGCTGGATAAATCTCAAAGCATGACAGCAGCCACATGCACAGTGAAGAATCCAAATCAACACAAGTCCTAGGAATGTGGCATACTCCCATGAGATGCAAACTACTTTCCAATTAAGTGTCCTTGTTTTCCAAGTTGTGAACATCACAATCTAAGAATTAAGCCATCTAGGCTTCAGCCTTTAAGCAGGGAGTTGGGTTTAATTCCTGAAACTTTCCACAATGACTAATGGAGATCAGAAGAGAAAATGATATTGCTCAAAATGTTTCAAAGGTGGTTTAAGCAGGTTGAAGGCTAGAAAGAGAACAGTGATTGGGAGGCAGATGCTGTATTGTGTGTTTTATGGTTATTGTTAGTTTTCTTTCAGGTTAAACAAGCTTCGGTTCAGTCAAGCATTTGATTTCCCTTTACCAGAATAATAATGATCTGCAGCCCAGTAAATCACCAGGGAACATTATGCTTAGTGCTCCTGACTTTACCCAGAAAAGGCACAGATGGATCCAGAAAAAGATTAAAGCTACATACATGCATATATGTGCCTACAAGAATGACAGTAAGGATTAGTTTGGAAGAGAACAGAGCATAAACAAAGCCCTACAAAGCAAGCAGCAAAGGGAAGGCCAGCAGCAAGTTTCCAGGTCCTCTTCTATAAATACAAGAAGGGAGTGGGGCCAAAGTGAAAAAAACCCAAAGAATCTCTCTACCCCCATCTTAAAATGGCTACAGGGAAATGCTTTATAGAAATTCTAGTATCATTATCTTGTGGACTCTCTGTTTGACACATTATCAGACTACCTAGCTCCCCAGGAGTCTGAAGAGGGCTAAATGTTTTATATAAATTGTATTTGCAGTAACTGGCTATAAAACACCTTGCTTAAAATAATTGCCAACTAGGGTCATATATAAATTTCTCAGTACCAAGCAGCATAATTAGGTACTTCAGAGCAACACATAAAATCCTCATATTGCGAATGGTGTTGGTCATTGCTGGAAGCAGGCCAGGAACCGGAAGAATGATTTGCTGGGCAAAGATTTTTTTTTTTCTTTTTTAACAGATTTGGGTATGAATGAACAGAAGCAAAGTGCATGCCATGGAACAAAAAAAAAAAAAAAAAGCAAATGAAGGGCCAAGTCTTCTTTCCATCTCCAGCTCTACATACAGCTGTAGGCTTTGTGAATTCCACTTACAGAGATCCAGCCCTTCTAGAGGAAAGCCCCACACTGCTGTCACTTGACAAAGCTATAATAAGGGGCAAGTGTCTATATTAGGAGGCACAGAGCTTAGCTGGGGTCTCCCCTTCGCTGGGCTCCAGGCAACATTGTCCAGAGATCCTCTGGACCCACAGGCAAAGGCAGTTCTGCAACCTCTGGGGGAGTGCAGCTAGTAATTCCCTGCATCTTCCCTCTCCTCTGCCAGCAGGCCACAGTACTGCGAGGTTACATGGGACAGAGTTCTGAGACAAGTTTACAGGAAACCCAGAAGAAAGGACTCCACCCAAGAGAAGCCTGGAGTATCATTTAATGACAAGAGTCCCTTCAATGTAGAAGGTTCCCTCCAGAATACTCTGGGAAAATATCAAGGCAGAAATGAGAGCTCAAACTCACCTCCCACATGGGTTTGATCCCCTCTTTGAAAAGATGGAAGTCACTATGGCCTGTCAGGTCCCCAGGACGTACCATGTGACTATAAAACCGCCAGAACTGCTCCACCTGCAATGACACAAACCACACCATGAGGCTGCTCAAACTGTTCACAGCCCAGATTCCTACAGAAACACCCTTCCCTTTCTACACCAGCTGGCCAGAGCCACCTTCTCCTCTTCTGTTTTTCTTTCTTGTCACAAGGGTCTTGATTAGGATACCCAGAAGGCAGTGGTAGGATCAGAGCTTGGGTGCCTGTTTCTGACTGACTCTATTACCAGATGACCAGTTGAAATATTCAACAGGTGCCTCCAAAGTCACTCAGTGTCTGTCTGAAGAAAGCTGTGCTAAGATAACTGCTTCTCTGGAGAACAGTTCCAAACATACCTTGTAAATCCTACTGCCCAAACTTTCATCAGTGGATATGTGTCAAGTGCATCAGCTACAGCCAAGCCTCTCTACACATTAGACCTGCATTAACCACTGCTCTCTGCAATTATGGAGATTGCAGAGCCTCCAAATGAGGCATTTTTTGTATTTAACTTTACTGTGTCCAGGTGTTAAGACAACAGACAGATTCTGGTGCTGATTTAAGATCTTAAGGCACCATTCACAGCTTTTCTTTAAATACCTCTTATTTCCTTTTACAATATGCCATGGTGCTCTTGGACCACTTCACTTTGACCACTTCTGATTCTGGCACCCCTGTGTCTACTTCAGACAATCTGTCCAGAAGGCAAGGGAATTACCTTTTCCAGTTCCTAAAAATAACATATTTATCCTTTGAGGTTCTCTGGATAAGAAAGTATTTTAGAGAGGCTGGATCTTTAGAACAAAACAATGCACTGGAAGAGATTATACTAATTTCCATATTTTAAGAGGACTCTACTCAGTAAGACAACAGCTATTAAGCAGATCAGCAGTGAGGGTAGAGGGGACAGACACTATCCCAAGTACTTTATCAGAGACCTGAATGACTTGGTCAGCACTTGGAATTCTGCTCCAATCTCTGACCTCTGTCATCCAAGCAGGAATTTGCTTTTATAACCAATAAAATTATGAACCAAGACTGAGGTGGGGTCAGAAGCAATCTATTTTTGTCAAACACATCCAAATGCAGTGTGGAAATTACATTCTTGCACCGAGTGAATATGCCCTCTAGTGTTTAGCATTTAAAAGCTTTTAGAGCTTTCTACTGAAAAGCAAAGAATAAATCTGAACCCAGATTTAGGTGCAGACAATACTTTTCTGAAGCTTGTTCCTCTTCCTTAAACAGAATTTGGAACCAAACACATTATCATATCTGCTGGCCAGTCTCTCTCCATTCTAACCAAACTCTAGCGCTTCCAACCTACAACAGCTCCCATAAATTCTTTGCAGCAAACAGCAGGCAACAGAATGTGCTAAGTTTTTCCTCTCAGGAGCTAAAAATCAATGTTAAGTCTACACTGATTTAACAGACTGAAAAGTTATTGCCAGATCATCAAGCAGTAGCCACGTTTTTCATTCACTGAACTAAAAGTACTTGCTTACACAGGGGAATAGGAGCAGTAACTACCCATGATGATAGCCTTAGAGCTATTCTTCCCATTCTTATCTTGTGTGGATGTAGTAACACAACCCAGCTGCTTGGACAGTCATATTTCTGCAGCCTTCAGAAGCAATAAAGGGATATTTTTACAAATTCTCACATTACAAAAGATAAGAGAGGTGGGCAAAATTAACATTTGCAAGGGACCTTGGAAAATCTGGACATATACTAGATGTAAAAAAAAAAAACAAAACCAAAACACAAAAAACACAACAAACGAAAGCAGCCAACAGGCTTAGCCTTGAGAATGGTATTGTATGCAGTGCCTCTACAATGGATACGTGTTTTGCTTATGTATCTTGGGATCTCAATGATGGTTTTACATTGCCAGTACCATGCAACAACCCAACACTGCCTTTCCAGGACATGCTCAATTTATTCCAGGTATAAACAACCACAGAGTGGAAGGGGGAAGGGAGAGCAGTTTGCCTTTTAATGAACTTCACTGCAACACCAAACTGCACCTCACTCATCACTTCCAGACAGGCAACGGGCCACCAGCTGCTTGTATATACAGCACACCAGATGCTTGTTCCAAACACAGTCTTTGTGGTGGAAATACAGGCAGGAGGGAAGTGTGTGGGGGGGACTGTACAGTCTTTGCATCACACCTACACTGCATCCAGAAAAGCTGTTCCTTTCTTTTCTTGCTTACTTGTCAAGTTCTGCTCCAGCTAGAAGATTTAAGCTACATGGGAATTCTTTTCTTTTTCTATTATTATCCCAGCTATCACCATTACTGCAGGCACAGATGTCTAGCACAAGGCAGAGGAGAACTGCTTACGGCATGTCACCTGCTGTAGGTAATTCAAGAACTCATATGCAAGTCATGGCAAATCACTCACTCACCCTCCTCTATTCCTGACAACAAGAGCACAGCCTGCATGCGCATGCACCTAGCACATGGGGAGTAAGCCAGTAACGATGACCACACCATGCTCAAGTGACAAGGACATCAGGGATATACTCACAGAGGCAAAGGTGCCAATCTGTTTGATGTTCTGTTCATAACTCTGCGAGCTGGTAGGCCTCCCGGGTGTTCGTCTGGAGTACCAGAAGGTGTAATTATACTGCAAGGGGTGCTCAGCTGGCCCTGGGACAACAGCCTGCAGAACAGAAAAGCTTGCTTACCCCTTATATGCTCCTTTAAAGGGAGAATAGGAAAAATCACATTCAAAGCATCAGAAGTCCACACGTTCCTGCCCCTGCAGACTATAAAACAAACAGCTGATCCTCATTTTTACAGAAAAATACTATCTCTGTGTATTGTCTGAAATGGACCATTAGGCTAACAGCAGCCGACTATTTCAAAGGATATTAGAAATTTGTAGTGCAGGGATGGCTAAGGAAATAGTAACTTAAGCTCAGAAGAGTGTCACAAAAGAGCAACCCTTGTAATTATTAGAAGCGGTATTACTAAGTTTTCTTTTAGTCCTTAACTGTGCCTGTCTCAAAGGAAAAAAGACAAACTAAAAAGGACAATGCAAGAGTTTTAACTTTTTCCAATTAAGGAAAAAAAAAAAAGACACTCTCCTCTGGGAAGAACAAAACCCATTTATACTAAACAATGATTCAAAAGCAATTATAACTCTTTGGTGTCACCAACTCCCTTAAGCAACCAACACCCTAACACTCTGGGAGGATTAGTCTTAGAACTCATTATGTCAGCTTTGGCAGAACCCATCACTAGCAGTGGGAAGTGATCATTTTTCAATTTCCAAAACATCTATTTCTGATTAAAAAGCCTTCTAATGAGCATAAAAAAGGCTAACAAGAACTCACTACCCAAAAGTCAAAACTGACAAGAAAAAAAACAAACCAAAAAGCTCTTATCTTGATCACTTGGCATTGCTACAGGACTTACTAGGGTTTAAATATCTACCCTCCTCTTGTCTATTCTAAGTTTATAAGGATTACATTACTTTAGACAGAATAATTTTCCTAAGCACAAAATTAAAAAAAAAAACAAACCAGGATGGATATAAGCCTTCTTAACTAGGCTACACTACACATAGAGAGACCCATCTTAAAAGTTATTTCAACAGTGGCACAAACACAGCCTGGTAAACCAACTGCAAGCCGCTACTCCCTTGTCAATCAGTCCTTCCCCCACACCCTCTTCCAAAAAAAATTTCTGGGGAAAATAGAACTTTATTTCTCATATTTATTCAAAAACCTGGCAGATCACTAGTCTGTGAAGGGAGTATTCAACCCCCAGATTATATACCTCCAAAAGCTACATCAAATTATCCAAATGCTAACATAGCCCCTCTGTCTTCATTACAAAAGTAACTGCACACTGAGCAACCACAGCCCACCAAGACGTATCTTCCTTATCCCTGAACTGAGGACTGACTCGCTAGCACTCTCACATCATGCCTTGGCGATGGAATGCAGATGCCAGCACCATACCTTCCTCTTGGTAGCACTCTGTGGTTTCTCTCGATCATTCTTCTCCTTCTCACTGTCTTTCTGTGTGTTATTCTCCTCATTCTGGTCATGGTCTCCACTATCATCATCTTTCAATCTGATAAAGAGAAAGAACAAAGAAAGCGAGTCTTACACTGCACAGCTGAGAAGGCTCATACCAAGCCCCAGTAGTCTCTGCTTCTAAGCTCCTCTGTGGTACAAGGGCCATCAGGTTTGAAAATCTACACTTGACAACCCACACAGTAAAAGCTACGACTACTTTGCATGCCCAGAGCCCATCACAGGCATCTTGGGCACACACACTTTTAAGCAGAAGCGAGCAACAAAACACCTTTTTAGAAGAAACTAAACCAGTTCATACTAGTACTGATCTGCCACTGAACATCCCAGCTACCTGTTAGGGTCCTTAACTACTCAGCTGGTGAACATGAGGACCTGTCACTATAACTTTGCTGACTCTCTCCCACCCGGCTCCCCATGCCCCTAAGCATAGCACTGACAGCCCCTCAGGCAAGCAGACACCACGCCAGCGCCCTGCACCCCACAGGTCTCTCCGCCCACCCCATTCCCTTGCGAAGGGCCAGAAAAGGTGAGCGAGAAGCGGGGCCAAAAGTCGGCCCGCGACTCCCCGGCCGGCCGGCCAGCCCGCCCTCCCCACGGCGGTGTACAGTGAGGGATGCCCCACCACGAGCAGCGCCTTGTGCCGCCGGACCACCCACC
>JANZLQ010000089.1:31697899-31714454 GCA_026212715.1 Elanus axillaris
AGGCAGCAGCCCCGGAGCAGGGCCGGGCCGGGCTCAGGGCGGAGGAACGGGGCTGTGCGCGGCCCCGTGACTCATCGCCTCTCGCCCGACCGGCGCCGGGGCGGCGGCGGAGGGGAGCCGCCGGCAGGGAGCGGGACCGCGCAGCCCGCCGCAGCGGTGGGGGCGCCGGGGAAGGCCGCGCCGCCGACTCACGCGTCGAATTTGTTGTTCATCGTCGCTCGCTGCCGCCACCTCCGTCCACCTCAGCGACTTCCGCTCCGCCGAGTCCGTTCTCCAAAGCTTTCCGCCGCTTCCGGCGGAGCGGCCGGAGCCGCCCCGCACTTCCCCTCCGGCGCCATAAGCACGGAGCACGACGGAAGGAACGGAGGGAAGGGGAAAAAGAACGTTCCCGGTTGCCATTTGAGTGCAGACTCTGCCGGGACCGCTGCTGCGGGGGGCAGCCGCCATGTTGGGTGTGGCGCGCGGACAGAGCCACCATGTTGGGTGTGGCGCGAGGCGGGAAACCGCCGAGAGGTGAGGCGAGGCGAGGCGTGGGGTCGAGCTGTCACCTCTTACGACATGGGCGTGACACAGAGAGGCACAGCTAGCGGGTTCGAGTTCCTCGTCATTTTATTCGTAGGGCTTATTTGTCTCTGGTAGATGCAGTTTTAGGAGTCAGTCACTCTTCAAAGGGCCTGCCCAACTTACCTCCTGTAGTGACAGACAAGGCCCAGCCCCGCCGCTGGCCCCATCCCTTCCTTTTCCCTTCGGTGGACAGTGAGGGATGGCACAGTCCTGTACGGGGGGGGCTGGGGGATGACCTCCACACAGGCCAGTCGTCAGCGTCCTTCACTCCATGCTGTCAAGATCTACAACTCATTGCCATGGCTGTTTTTCTAGCATGCCCTACCTGAGACAAGGATAGAGTCCAGGAAAGGGGAGAGGAAGAAACACCATACCAGTGAAAAGCCTGCACTGCCTGCAGTATTAGTAGATGATAATGGACATTTTATAGAGGGCGGGGGAGACAGTCATTCCTCCAGTGTCTCCTCGCACTTTATGAAACAATTCCTAGGTTACCCCGTGAACACAGAATCTTCTCGTAGTATTTTGCAAACCTCTGACCAATAATTTCTGCTATCTGGCTGGATAAATGGATTTCTGACTAATGTAGTTTCTGTTTCTCCACCAACCTGAGATGTGGAGTCAGAGCAAGTACATAGCCTGTACATCAAGAATATGAAAAAAAAAAAAAAGGGTATTCAACACATGTAAGGTAATACATATTCTCTGTTACTACAGTGTCTGAGTGTATTTATCCTTGCAAAGCACAGTTATGCAATGCTGGCATTCCTGTTTTAGTATTTGGAAGCAAAGGCAATGGACGTTTCAGCAACATCCCTGAAATCATAGAAGTATGGCAGAACAGGGAAAAGAACTCTCCCAAGTCCTACACTAAATATTCTTACCACTGGAACTCCCATCCTGTTGTTTTATGGGCTGAAACCTGTATTCATGATTTTAGAAGACATAGAAAATTATTTAGACATAAATACCAGCAGAAATAGTTTAAAGCCCCATAGATTTCCTAGCTGGCTGCCGTTACACATAAATGGGAACTTTGTGCTCTGAAGACCAGCAGTTTACAAAAATATTTCAGAAAGGATGAGTTATACAAATTGCTATGGAGACCTGCTCATAGATAAACTTAATGTGCTGCTTTTTTTGCTGGCCTCTCAGTCTCCACTGATGTCAATATTAGTATAAGAGTTCTAATACCTTCCAGGAACCAGTTCTTAATTAGCAAACAGGTTTGCATCCCCTGCCTTCTGAAGGAGCTTTAATCAGCCCTTGTTTTCCCAGAGGACAATCTACCTTACTACCACAACTGCATTTCATTTCATTGAGAATTTCAGACACCAGCTAGTCTTAACTTCTTTTTCTCAAGAAGATTAATTTGCAGCAAGTCTCCAGAATCACTACCTCAATTTTTTTGCTACCTAGACCTTATTATGGAAATGAATAAAGATACTTGTGGCAGGAGATGAGAAGTTAAGAAAGTCTTGCCCTGTGAAACACTGTAGGACAGCTGTAAGCAATATGGAGGATTGCTCTTACCTGCAGAAAACAGCATGAAGGCTTCTTTGTTCACAAAGTTTCCATCCATGTCCAGGAAATGACCACGGTTAAATTGTCAAGGACTCTCCCACTGCTCTTGATCATACAAGACAGAAAATATGTGGGGGAAAATTAAGGTGTCCTACTGAAAGGCAAAATGAACACACAAGGATCTTTTTCACAGACTCAAAAACTAATGACTTAAATTGCCAATATATCAATTGCTCTCTTGAAATTGCCCAGTGCAAGTGCCAACTAATTATTATGAGGTGAGAAAAGGGGTCATGCTGTGCTATCTCCTACAGAATAGCTTATTTAGAAATTGTTAGGCACTATTAAAGATTGATTTTAGAGCACCAGAGGATACAGTAATTACAGTAATCAGAAACTTTGGAAAAAAACCCTAAACACCACTGAACTGAAGGCTTCACACTGATCAAGCCCCCTGACTTTGATCTTGGTTTTCTCAAAGATATCTTCCCCCAAGGCTTACATAGGTCTTATCCATTGGGAAGACCACCTATGTGAGGTTGGATATGGATTTAAAGTATTCTGCTGATGCAATAAGTTGCATATACAGACACTGTTTTTCTAGAATTTATGTGGTTTTTATATTTACCTTGTACCAGTTTAAAAGAAGCCTAGGGTCATTATACTGGTGCCTTTTTACTGATCTATCTCTTGAAATCTTGTATAGAAAAAGTAACATCTGTGCAAAAGGAGAGAGAAACCAAGTACAGTTTTTTTCATACTGTAGGATGTAGATAATGTCCAGCATCCTATTCACAGTGAAGAGTTCCTCACGAGTTGTTCAAACTCATCTTTGTGTAGTTTTGCAGCCTGGGACAAAATATAAACACAACATGTGGTGTTTAAATCAGTGAGAGGGATCTGTTGCCTGGCTTTGCTTTATCTAAGGATTGTCCCCAAAGCTTAGTGGCATTAATATACATTAGTGATAGTGGAGCTTTGCAGTGCACTATCCTGGGTGCACATAAACCCTGTTGCACTTATGCTGCTATAACACATAATCTCACATAGAACTGCATTTGTATACGGCAGGATCATTCAGTCCTTTTATTCAATTCCACAGGATGGACCAATGATGGCATCCAACTCTTCTTGGACTCATTTTGCAGAATAAAAGGACTAATAATGAGTATTCAAGAAGGCCATTGATGTGTAGACTCTCTGCAGAAACTCAAAATTCCCAAGACACCCTACACTACAGGATTAAGGCTGCTGAGTCAACTGCATTTTGCCTATTACCCTGCCATGAGCAAGGACAGCCACAGGTGTAAGTGCTGATACACAAATTTCTCATCTTGCACTTCCAGATATACCAAGATGGAGAGCTCAGCATAAAGTGATAGTAGTGGTGTCTGAGCCTGCTATGATGAGATATGTGATCGCTTGCACCATGTTGGTCTCTCTGAATGCAGAGAGTGGGTCATCCTTCACCTGCAGATATGAGACAGACAATGAGATTTAAGACTGCTTTAATAGCATAGCAAATTTCCAGCAACAGAGCTTTTTTTCATCACAGAGTCCATACTGAGTTGATGAAGCTGGTAAGACAGCAGCCTTGTAGCTCTGTTAAAAAAATAATCTTGCTGAGGAAGACAGCATACAATAAGCATTCTTTCAGTCTAGAGTGGAACATTATTCTTTCTGTGGTGACTGCCAAGGAACATCCTCAGTACCTCCACAAAGTACTTTGCTTTTGAGGTTGAATTCAAAGAAAGAAGCAACTCGTCAGTCTCTCAGGAGAAAAAGGAGAAGGAAGTAGCAGCACAGCTGGAAATAACTACAAGCATTTTAAATATGTTGCAGCTGCACAAGAGGCACTTACTTGTTACCTTTAACATCTGAGCTAGGTATGCATCAATGAAATTCTGTGGCTCTGCAGGCACCCAGCTCTTCAGGTGGTTCCTGATCTCATCTTTAATAAGTGTTCATAGATCCTGCAAGTGTTAGTGCCACCGGCAGTCTCATTAACATAGTGCTGCAGTGCCTCAGCAGGGATGGGAAAGTGTTGTAGAACTGCACCTGGAAATAAAAGCACAAGGAACACCATGACATCTTGGCTTCATAATGCATTTAAAGCCCACATGTTCACAGCTGAACCACGCCTGAACCATGGCTATGATTCAGATGTATTACTTGTCTGACTATAGGAAATGAATGACCACTTAATTTATTGAAAAATTATCTTGGAGAGAAGTGTGTGAAGGATGACCATTACCATACAGTTAACTTTCCAGATTGCCTGCTCTCCACTAGTAACTTTCAAATTTGGGGGACTTAAATGCCTTGAGTACAGTTTATCTTACATTTTCTAAGTGAAATCTTTCCCAAATGACCTGTTCCCTCCTAAATCTTAAGTCAACACTTGACTATAGTTCTCAGAGCCACAGCCATGTTAGCTTGTCCTGGTTCTTGCAGCCCAATCTAACACAGGAAATCAGGGCTATTACAAAACTCTTCAATACACAAGCTAAGAGGAAAAACCTGATTCTGGCCCCAGGGCAAACTTGATGCTGAACAATATCAATGTAAAGTCAGATCAGTCTTTCTGAAGAGAGCTATTACAGGAGATTCAATGGGCCTGTAGGCAAAGCAAGCCAGGAATGGTTGCAGCGGGGTCATTATTAAGAAAGAAAGGGACAGAAGTGAGTGCTGGTTTTAGCAGAGTTCAGTGTTTATTTAAGATCTCTTCTTCCTCTCTGTGCATTGGCAAAGAATGACCATTTTGTGCTGCAGCTCACTGAGGAATGCTGTCAGGCTTTGATATAGTTACAGGGAATGGGTCAGTCCTTGCTCACCTGAGGCCTGGAGGTGCTGTGGAATTCTGCCATGGCCTGGGAGCCTCTGAGCAGCCTCTGGCACATGGCAGCCTCTGTCGAGAAGCAAAGTCAAAAAAACACATCAGCAATCACGTTGTTGATAGAAGAAGGGAGTGGGACAGAGTTCTATGCCTACAAACAGAGAAAGCTGCATCATTAACTTCTTTTATAGGCTGTGACCCTTTGTTACACTGAGCTCCCATCCAGCCTGCTCTTGATTTGCATAGGATTACACAAATAGCTGAGCCTGTAGAAATCAAGATGCAGGAGCCTAACTGGGAGATTGTTCCTCAGGCACCTTTATAATGAGTGAGGGAAAGATTCCATCCTATAGAAAAGTGCATAATCAGCACAATTTAGGAGTCTCTCATCTGTCACTTTCTTCCATAAAGGGTTAGCATGAAAGCAATGAGTCAGGCATGATGTTCCAGCCAAGTGCAAAATGAATTGTGAAAGCATCAGCTGTGTAAGCCTCCCATCGAACCTACTGCAGAAATTGCAACTTCCAGTAGAAACAGCAGGGTTGGAAATAGGGAGAATGAGCCCATGTCGTGACCACATACAGATCTGTATTTCACCTCTTTCTCTGGCAGAGACCTCAAGCAGGCAGCAAGCTTCCTCCTGAATCTAGGCTTCCGGGCTTTTCTTCCCTAGTCCTAGGTTCCTCAGAGTCATCAGGCTGAACTGTCTTTGCTGCTTCCAGGTATGCCCATTGGCAAAAGGGGTGCCTGCAACAAAATGGAGAAGGACTGGGGAGAAGTATGGGACTGGCGTCTCCATAAGCAGGACTAGTGAAATCATAGTGGTTCCAAAAATTACCACCATGAGTTTGGAAGCATCCCTGGCAATATTTATACAGGGAATCAAAGGTGTTTATGCCATTTTTTCACACCTACTTGATCCTTTTTGTGGGAAATAAGTTCCATACCTGTCTTTCGTTTTTTGCTCCTTTAGCTAGAACCATACATTCAACACATGCTGGGTCCTGCTGGCTGATGTTTTTACAATTTTATACCTTTTACCACAAAGACTTATTGAGATAGCTTGGTAACACTCTCAGTAACTGAGAATTGCCCAGGCTATGCAAGTATATAAATGGGAAACACATTAGTTTTCTGTGCTGAATGTATATTTGGGGCCCAGTGTTTGAGAAGGACATGCAGCAGTGGTGTTGAGCATTCACCTTGCTGCCAAGAGCAGCTCATCTTGAAAAGAGGCCTTAAGAGTAGATGCAGTCATTGTACCAAACCCCATTCTCTGAACAGCTTGTTCTGCTAAAAATATTTCAGTACACATAACAACAGAAAGTACCATAGGGGCCTCCCATAACATCCCTAAAAAAGGATGCCACAGGTCTCTCACAGAATTATTCTGCATGCCCAATCAAGGTATCCTTCACTGCTTGAAACCCATTGAGCAACATCACTGGTTTCTCTTAGCTAGAGTGTGTAGCCACCTAGAGAGACAATAAGACACACAATGACATTAAGATATGAGATATTTACAGAAAGGCCCTTCCACATCTTAGGGGCACTCTTAGACCAGGGCTCAAAGACCATTTCTGTTACGTTAAGGGCTGTTTTGCAGCCCTTGGCATTGCCCAAGAAAGACATCATGCTGCTGTCAGGAAAAGAGGTTGGAATCATGTTTCACTATTAAAAATCTTAAAATGCTTTCACTGTTATTAATGTATTGCATTATTATTTATGGCTGTTATTATTTGTGTATCTGCAGTATATATAGCCATCAGTGCAACAACCATGTCATACAACCAGAGATACTTCAATGGGATTTCTTCCATTTACATTGCCCCACCAGAGGTGATTGATAGATACTGCAAAAACATAAATATTGCTTTTATTATCTTCCTATCTTTCTATCTTTATTTATTTTCCAATCATACAGCTTTTTCAGTGTATCAGTATTTACACAAGGAACAGCCTTCATAGTTAAAGTAGAAATTATAATTGTAATTAACAGGTGCAGCCATTAGATGGTAATGTTTGCTCACCATGACACTGAAGATTGTGCTTGTGAAGGCTAGCACAGTGAGGCAGTTAAGCCAAACTTTCCAAACATAGCCATTGATCTGCAGTATGTCATTTGAGATGTATTGAGTATCACGAGCTGCCAGGGAAGTGCTTAGCTCCTACAGATCCTACTGATTGCTGCCAGAGTTTGGGTTCTCAGTAGTTCTGAAAATCAAGTCTCTGGCACCTGTAAATTAGAGACCAGTTTTAAACTCTTCAATCCTGGGTAGTTGAGAAAAACCTAATTGCACAAGTGGAGAAAATATGTGATAGTATTACCTTGCTCAAAGATTTAGGATTTTGGATAGGAACATCAGCTAGCCTGTGACTGTATGGGATAGGAGGTAAGGATTTCTGAACATCTGTTTCAGGGATTTTAAAATATGAAGCAGATGGATGAATAAAGGTGGTGCCTGCACATGTTTTTGGTGTAACATATATGTTTATGTATATTTGTATATATAACACCAAACCATATGTAACTACATATATATTTATGCAACTATACATATATATAATGTGTGACCTTTTTCTGAGCAGTTACAGCACAAGTTGCAGACAAGATAGGTACTTGAAAGATTAAAAGACATGTCTCTGCTCTAGGGATTTTTGGGGAACTGGTGAAAACGTGCCATTTGTAAAGCTGTTAAGAGTTTGACTGAGCAGAGTTTTCACATGCATCCTGGCTTCTGCAGTTTGCTTTTAGGAATCCACTGGTAATCTTGTGTTGCTGAAATCACATACGTTACTCAGGAACATTTATAAGCAGGACTGCATCTCTTTGGAGGTGGGTGCAGGCCTCCTCCTTTCCAATTTTTGGAAACAAAGATGTAGCCAGGGATTCTGAAATATGCTAACCATACTGAAAATGCATGCAAATATGATCAGGCACCTAGTTGCTGCCACTTGCTGTGAGCAATAGCTGTTTTCTGTAGGGCAGAGTAGTTTGAAGAATGGTTTTCATAGCAGTTGGAGTCCATGTTTTTTGCCTTAATAGCCCAAGTAAGGTGGAGAGGGAGGAAGAAACAAGTACTTGAATCCCTGAATTGAATTCCATCTAGTACCCAAAAGAACTGCAGAGCCTGTGTTTCCTTCTGTACACACAGGAAAACAGGGAGCCTCGATGATGCATTTTGCCTCACACACCTCCCAGGCTTAGTGACTCTCCTTTTTAACAACATTGCTGCATTTCCCAGGACAGCCAGAGATAGGGTCATGGCATGAATACTTCGTGGCTCACCCTCCAGCAGCACGTGGAGAAAGGGAAGGCTCCTGTCAGTCTTATTTGGCAGATGTGGTGTGTAGACCACATTAAGGAATGTCAGTAACATTACCAATATCTTCCTTCTGTGCCTCTACACTGTCCAAGAAAAATAAAAAGCCATAAAGCCAGTGTCTTGATACTCTACTGTACCAAATAGTACATACAATATCACCTAGCTGTGGTTCTGTGCAGCTGCTTACTTATGTAGTCAAATGTATTAAGATTTTAATCTATCCACTTGGTTGTTTTGCAGTGCAGATCAGCACTGATGACTACTGACACTTGCAACACCCTCCCAAAACAAGCAGAACCCCAGGGAAGAGGAACTTTTGTCTCAGCACAACCTTCAAAATTGTAACACCACAGGTAACAAAGCTTTTCTTTGTCCTTTCCCCTTCATTCTTATCCTCAACAGCAAGGACTGGCCTGGAGCAGTAACACCTCCAGTGTGCTGCAGTCTTACTTGCTTTGCTGCTCCTGCACTGGCCAGGCCAGGCCTCTGTCTAAGGAAGCCTTCCAGAGCCTTGTTGTGCCAAGATGTAACCAGCCAATGGCACTATTGCTGAAATAAGACCTATAGGATTCAGTCCTCAAGCAAATAAGCTTTGCTTTCTGCCTTTCTTTGATGAGTTTTGCTTATTCTTCCTGTTTCCTTTCCTCCCTCCTTGTATCTTGTAATGTAGTAACAGGAGTCCTCAGGCATTATTTTTGACTGGGTGACTGTTCAGTGCTTTGCACCATTTGCAACTGTTGCTGCAGGCCCTTTCCACTCATTGCTAATCCTCTCTAAAGTCTAACAGGGAGACACAGGGCTTGAAGTTCTGCCTAAAAAGCTCACAGTTCAGACTGAAGCTGGGGAGGAGAAGAATGATGCTTTTATGTTCTAGCCAAGGATACGTTAGGAGTCTACACCTGAACTATTCATAAAACTATAAAAAGCATCAGTACCTTCAAGAGCGTTTCATGGTGAATTTGGAAGTCCAGTATTCACAGCTTGCCAGATAAGGGGAGAGGTGTTGGTCTCAGCGGCAGCTTGATTTGGGCCCTCTGGATGTTCAGGAATAGCAGAGAAATCCAGACACAGAGAAAGACAAGAACACCCATAAAAAACTGACTTTTAGAAAACATTGCTGTCCTCATGTCCCTCCTCACTCAGCTGTGACCTGCTAGCCCCAGAGCTGCCAGCCCCACACTCCCACAGGCATTAACCCTATTGGAGCACTTGGCCAGCATAGCCAAATTAACCATGTCTAGTCTCAAAGTGAATGCAGCTGGGGCTGCAATGGAGTGTGTCCCTTGAACTGTGCATAGACTGAAACAGGAAGAATGGATCAGGTGAACTGAGGTGGGCCACTTTTCAGCTATCACAGTGAGAACATGGCTGGTACCCTGGTCTGGACACTAACTTAGACTTTAAAGATCTGGTTCAATTCCCTGCTGTGCTACAGATCTCCTCTGTGATTCTGGGCAAGCTGCTTCATGCAGTTTCATGTTACAGACAGTCTGTAATCTACCTATAAGCAGGATGCTTTGAAAACAAATAGTGCCATCCACTCATTTTCCCTTTCACCAGGGATGGCTCTAGCAACCACAGAGCTATAAAGTGACTGGATTCATTTGGCTGATCTGGTGGAAAGCCTTTCATTTTTAGTTGCAGTAATAGTTTTCTGCTGGCTCAACAGTCTGAACACACCTGCTGGCTGCTGTCTCACTAAGCAGAATAAGAACATTGCCAAGGACAAAAGAGGCGGGACCACCCCTTTTGGCAGACTCACTGATCATTTTATCTGCAGCACAAATCTTTATCTGTATCCTCTCTGCTTCAGAGTCCCTCTTACTTGAGCTCCTAGGGCTCTTGCTGTCACAAATATATTCCCAGTTAACCACCCCAGTGACAGTAGACAGAAAACTACTCTGTACAGAAATTATATTACACTCTCTGGTGATTGTTTCCTTCTAATGCACTAAAACATTCTCAGCTAATGCCCTAATAAGATTTTATAAGTAGTAAGTGGATGGCTCGGATGGAGAAACATAATAATGGGAGAACTTTATGCAAGACTGAAAACAAATCTAATAAATTTGATATTCTTCAGAAACATTGTGAAAGACAATGAAGCATTGCAAAACACTTCAAGAGACCATGCAAAAGAGCCCAGGAATTGCCAGCACTGTTATTTCCCCAAATCAAACTTTTCTCTGAGAAATTTTTTAGTTTTGTCCATCTTCAGCATCAGGAATTTGAAGGACTTTCAAGGTGTCTGCCAGTGCTCAGAAGAGGCTGTAGTGGGGGAGGACAGTGGTGGCCTGTAAGGGAAAAATGATTTTGATCCCGGGCTGCAGCTAGATGTTAAGGATGGGAGTTTCCCCTCTCTCACTGAATGTGCAACTGACAGCACTGCTGCCTCATCAGGGCCACCCTGGGAGAAGCCTGGGCAACAAGTTGTGCTCACCAGCATGCTTGCAGGGACACTGCACTCTCTACTGTCATTTTACAGACTTGTTACATGCCCACAGCTCCCTCTGCTTTCATTCTGACTCTCACAGAAAGGAAGAAAGAGTGAATACTTCTTGCCAGGGTGCAAGGCAGCAAGATGAAGCTAATGGGCCTGGGTGAGTCCATGATTCTCAATACATCAAAGATGTGTTTGTTGGCTCATAGAGTGTGAATTTCCAGCTGGATGCAGTTTTACAAGTTTTTACCTTTACACTTTGTGCTGACCTTGGTGTGTTCTCTGAGAAAGCATAATCCAAGTAGTTTTGCATGTGACCTCATTAGTCTCCCCTCTTCTCTGGGGTAAGTCAAAATATGGAGCAGTGCCCAGTGCAAAGTGGTCATTGTGGTTTCTGTTCCTGCCAAAAAGAGGTCATGCAGAACCCACACCAGGTTGTCTTCATCAAATTGCAGAGCTGGGTTTGCCTTTAATCTTCAGGTGAGAGAGGGATGAGTTTAGAGTACAGCAGACATTACAACATGTGCAGTCATTAATTCCATATGACTTCAGTAAACAATGATTTGCAGAATCTCTGGTTTTCCAAAGCAAATAAATGTGAAGAGCAGTAGGAAATAGTAATAATATCTCATAAGTCTCTGTTTCTTCATGTCTGAACAAAGTATCCTGTCTTGTAGGCAGTGTTAAGAAGTGCTTTGAAGGATAGTGAAAGATCAAGCTGGAAGTTTTTCAGTGGCGGATGTTTCTTTCGGAGATCTGCTGAATTCAGAACACTCCATGGGATTTTTTTTATTTCAGTGAAAGCTTTAGAACAAGTTTATAGCATTCCACTCCTCCACCACTGTCCTCCCATGCCATCCCTCAGGGACAGTGCTCTGTGGTATCCCTGGAAACTGCAGCTGTTGCATGTTCCTTCTTTACCAAAGAATGTACAAAACATGCAAGCTCTTGACAAGCAAAAGCCTTCTTGTGAAGATCTGGGAGATGGTTCAGAAGCCAGGGCAAAATATCATAAACCAGTAGCAAACAAAGAGCAGCCTTGCCTTTATTCTTTCTACTTAAATTCCTAGCAGCTCTCTCAACATATTGAAGTATCCAAGATAATTTTTGGCAGTAAGATCTGCTATTTAATTTTACCAAGAGATGTGTTTTGGCACCATGAGGCTGGTTCAGTTTCAGGACTCTGATTAGCAGCATCTAAAAATATATGGCTAGAGCACCATCAGGAAACATCTGAAACACCTAACCTGAATGACTACAAAAAAAGAACCCTTTGGTTATCCAGAAAATTAAGATTTAGAGAAGGCAAACATCTCAAGCAATAGTTTCTTCTCATGTGACAAACAAACTTTTTAGGTACTTTTGCCACAGTGCCATACAGTCAGCTAGGATCTAACTGCTGCTGCAACCATCTTGCAGCCTTTTCTGCTTTTCATGTTTTGTCCTGTGGATCATACCTGGGATTCTTTGTATTTTTTCATTTCTTTATATTGCTCGTTATTCCATTTGTGCTGTTTATATTTTTAATTTTCTTTCTCTTGTAAGACTCCTCTGTCTCAACCTTTCCATATCTGAAGGATATGATCTTCAAGCAGTTGTCTAACTGCGTTTCCTGGAAACAGCTGCATAGAACTAAAAGTACTTACAGGAGGTTGGGAGATGGTACCCAAATTAAATGTTATTCACTATTCCTCTGAATCGTATTCTCTATATGATACTCATAGAGAAATAAATTCTGTGAGTCCAGCAAGAACTCTAGTCAATATTTTCCAGGCTGTGCTGCATAAGGTTGTACCAGTGTTTCTTTTGAGGATAATAGCAGAAAAAAAGCAGCCCACAGCCAGAGAAAGTATACGACAGAACTGGTAATCCCAACACCTTTGGTAGTAAGAAAATAGGTAATTCTGTGTAATATCATGTCCTGTCTGAGACTCTAATCACAAGGAAATGAAAATGAAGCTTTCTAAAGCAAAGAAGAAATTATGTCCTTTAAACTGCCTTTTATATAACCTTGCACTATCATTGCAATCAATATTTTCAAGAAAGCTCATTCCCTTGCTCTTATATCTTCATGCTGGTTTTGGCTGGGATAGAGTTAATTTTTTTCATAGTAGCTACTATGGGGCCATGTTTTAAATTTGTGCTGAAAACAGTGTTCATAACACAGGGATGTTTTCATTATTGCTGAGCAACGCTTACAGAGTCAGGGACTTCTCTGCTCCTCACCCCACTAGTGAGTAGGCTGGGGGTGCACAAGAAGTTGGGAGGGGACACAGCTGGGACAGCTGATCCCAACTGACCAAAGGGATATTCCAGACCATATGATGTCATGCCTACCATATAAATCTGGGGGAAGAAGAAGGAAGGGGGCATGTTTGGAGTGATGCTGTCCGTCTTCCCAAGTAACCATTATGGGTGATGGAGCCCTGCTTTCCTGGAGATGGCTGAACACCTGCCTGCCAATGGGAAGTGCTGATTGAATTCCTTGTTTTGCTTTGCTTGCACATGTGGCTTTGAACTGTCTTTGTCTCAGCCCACGAGTTTTCCCACTTTTACTCTCCCAATTTCCTCCCCCATCCCGTGGTGGGGGAACAATGGGTGCTTACAATGGTGGAAGCACATGGTGCTTGCCTTGGTGGGTTTGTGGGAGTGTGATATAGGCTATCTGCCAGGCCTCCCCATTTTTATATTTCAGCCATCGTCCTCCATACCATGGAGGTTTTAACCGCTTGGCTTGCTTGATTGTAGTGCATGTTTCACATTCACGGATAACCTGTGTGGTAGTGTCCACGGTCCAGTCCATCCCTCGATCATGAGCCCATCTATATGTTGCATCTCTTCCCTGATGGCCTGAGGTATCATGGGCACACTGAACCATAAATATTTCACCCTTATGTTGCCAATCCAGATACCTTTTCTCCTTGGGAAGCCAACCTATGGGGGAGACATCTTCCCATATCTTCCCCTTCTCCACCAGGCTAATTACAATAGCATTTGAGAATTTTGCAAATTTTGAATATCCTTGGCATGTTGAAACCAGTATGGTCTTATTGCTAGGAACCAGCATATTCCTGAACGTAGTTCAGGTCTTGTTTAGGGTTAAACAACTATTTAGAAATGCCACCCAGAGATCAGTCCCCACGATAGGTGCTGTGGCTACTCAGACCCCAGTGGCAGATACTGGAGCTACTCAAAGCCTGATGACAAGCACCATAGCTACTCAGACTCTGGTGAGGTATTCCCCACCATGGGAGTGGATGAGTGGCGGTAGTACTGGCTAGGGTTAAACCACAACAATCTTGTATAGTGATATGGTCAACTCTGCATGCTCTGCTACATGGCAACAAACTACATACAACAAACCCCTCTGAAGGAATTTTGAGTGCTAATGTATGACGGCACAGGTTGTTCCCAGGTTCCCAGCATTAATCTGTTGACACTGAACAACACTGGAACTGGGGAAACTTCTCAAGTCTTACCTAGCACTTGATAAAATCTCTGAAAATTTGCAATTTAGTGGGGCATCTGGGACTTCCAAACCTGGTCTGCTGGCATCCCACCAGGCTTGTACTTAACATTGCCTGGTATGGATTTGTCTTTTCAGGGGCAAGGCTAT
This sequence comes from Elanus axillaris, assembly GCA_026212715.1. Lineage (NCBI taxonomy): Eukaryota > Metazoa > Chordata > Aves > Accipitriformes > Accipitridae > Elanus > Elanus axillaris. The sequence continues at coordinate 31,712,206 of JANZLQ010000089.1, forward strand.
TGAGTCATCCAGGTGCCCATTGGTTGCCAAAGAAGCTCAGAATTAAAAGAAGAATGGTGGATGCTTGCAATGTTTGCAGTCATTGCAATGTTAGAAATTATAAAAAACACAAAGCAGGAAAATACATGTGAAATAGATCCCCTCTGTGGGCTCACACCAGGTCTCCTCTGGGTCATCCCTTCAATGCCTTAGCTATAAGCCAGAAGTGGTAGGTCCTGTGTTAGACCAGACCCTGTTCTGAGTCTCCATGGCTCTGATGACAATACCTAACAACAGACCTCTCTATGGTGGTAGCTCTCTTCATTCTCCTTCCTTCTGCATATGTTTAAGGGCATTTGTCCCTATTGCAGCTTGGATCAGCAGCAGGCACAGGCAACAGCACAAAGAAATCATCCTCTCAGCTTGTTTGCACGTGTTTTTCTTGGACATGCACAACCTCTGTGGCATGTTGATTTCTTTCCCTGGGAACCATCCTCCTGATTAGAAAATCATTCAATAGTGGTTTATCTGATTTCCCCTCTCTCAGATTATACGGCTTTCCCTGTAAAAGTCTTCATGACTTTTTGCAAACTAGCAACATTTCCATTAGAGAGAATATGAGCAATGTAACACTTCTGATTAATTCTGACTCAAGGTGCTCTATTGTGTCCTTGAGGACAAAACACATTCCTTGTTGAATGTCAGAGTTGCCAGTCATTTTCCCCTCCTCTAGCAGTTTGAGGGTCTAGTTTGCTCCATGATATTCTTAAATCATCTCTCTCCTTTTGCCTCATTCTGGAGAGAATTTCTTACTGAGAATTTATTCGTGAGGTCACACTGGATAGCTGTAGGTCTTAAGGAATAATGGGCTAGGGAAGAGTGAGTCCTTAACTGAAGTGTACTAGTGACTGTATTGGTTACCACCAAATATGGCAAAAGAAAGGTAGGTAAGTCAGCATAATTTAGGCTGGTACTTTTTAGGGAAAGCACCTTAAATAAATCTATATTTATTGTGTGAGGCACCATGGATTTATCTGGAAGTTCAGTACTGCTAAATACCATACCACTTCACCTTTGTAACTTTATCTGAACTTGGAAATCTCTCCATTAGGCTGCCGGTGCTTGCAACAATAAACTAAAGGTTTTCAAATTGACTTAATTGTTCCCTGAGGGTGAAAATACTGCTTTCTCAACCAGCTTTTGGCTGAGTCACAAACGGTCTATTTTCATTCCCTCACAGGCTCAGAAGGCTCCCCTAAATCCACACTTCTTTCCATGGACTCTGGCAATGATGTATATTTTCACAAGAGTAAGCTACAGATACAGCATTATTCCAAATATAACACACCTTATTTACATGGCATCTTTTGATTATTTTATCATTTAACTGCTAGCTACTTTAAATATATAAGTTGTGTAACTTCTTCCAGATGCTGTGTTGGCTGTGGTGCTATCTGAAACCAACACAGCCTGAAGCCTGTTTGCAGTGGTGGGGAGAGGAGCTGGGTCAGGAGGGCTGGTGTCCTTTGCTCATAACAGCTCAGACACTGCTAGACTAGGAAATTAAAACTGGAGCTGCTAAACACTCCCTTATCTCCTTGCTGCTCCCTGTTTGTCCTCAATGCTGACCAGGACAAGAGCTGAACTTCTTTTACTCCAACAATAGGAGAGAGGCTTTTCTTCCTCCCACCACTTCTCTACACTTCTTGTAATTTTTCTGTTCTGGAACCTCCAGCAGGGCAGGGGCTGCTGATCTTAAATTTATTTAGTATATGACACTTCTCCAGCAGCTATTTCTCACCTAGTGCACTGTAGTCTCTCAGCTCCTACTGAGACTTGCCTCTGCCCCAGAGAGGGGAATTGTAAAAGCTAGGGAGGAAAAATTTGAAATCCTTTTGATTTGGGCTAAAAAATAGGGTTGACAGCTGCTGTGTTTTTTGAATTTGATTGCTTTATTTCCTGTGGATGTTTCTGGAGCAAGGAGAAATCTATAGTTAAAACCACAAATTTTTATTCATTTTTTATAAGATATTGTCGTGGTTTAACCTCAGCCAGCAACTAAACAGCATGCAGCCGCTCACTCATTCCCCGCCCCCCCCAGTGGGATGGGGGAGAAAATCAGGAAAAGTAGTAAAATTCGTGGGTTGAGATAAGAACCGTTTAATAGAACAGAGAAGAAGAAAGTAATAATGGTAATAATAACACTAATAAAATGACAACAGTAATAATAAAAGGATTGGAATGTACAAATGATGCACAGTGCAATTGCT
>JANZLQ010000089.1:31716335-31761724 GCA_026212715.1 Elanus axillaris
TTTTCCGGGGTTTTTCTTGTTTTTGTTCCCGGCCCCCCCCCCCCCCGCCTTACTCCAAGCACTGTTTTTTGCTCACCTGCTATCTCCCCCAAATTCCGATCCACCTTCTTTACAAGACATACTGCTCTCTCTCTCAAAAACATCTTTCTCTGGTAAAGGCTCTCAGGCTCAGCTTCTGAACTCCTCATCTGTCCCCAGGTTCAGGAATACATTTTTTTTCCCCTAATACTTTCAGTCCCAGGTCAGACACCTTTTCTCTCACTCTCCACTCACAGCCTTTTATAAAGTTCAGCTACTGCCAGTCTAGCCCAAGCTCACCATCAGGTTTCACTAGCAGCAAGAGTGTTTTGCTCTTCAGCTGTTTCTAGCTTGGCAGCAGAGCCACAGCCCTTGTCTCAGCACTGTTCAGATTCTGCTTAGGCACTGCTCAGATTCTGCTTAGGCACTGCTTTCCTGCATGCTGTAAGAAATGAATGTGTTGCAAGGACCACTCAAAGCTGTGGAGCCAGGCAGCTGTCTCTTTCATCTGCTGCTCACATTCAAACTGATCAGTGCTATGTAACACAAACTCCTACTCAGGTTGTGGCAAAATGCCTCTTTGAGAACCAGCTACCCACATCTCCCTTCTCTGGCCAAACATAGCAGCACTAACAATCAGGTGACATTAATACTGGCCACTTAAACTTGAGCTCTGTTATATACCCTTGCTAGGCAGTGGAAGTGAGTTAATAGGCACGATCAGAAAGTTAAGGCTCCCCTATTGGAAGGATAAATTAAGATTTTAAAATGGCAGTTCATTAACAATTATGCTGATAACTGAGTTACATGAACCTTACCTCTTACAAAGTTCACTTGTCTCCCTCCACTGCAGAGGCAACTGAGTCCTCAATGCTGTCTTGTCATTAGTCTACAATCACTCAGGAACTTTGTATACCATGCAGTCAAGGATGTGAGTGATGCTTTTAGGTAGCGGCACTCTGGTACTCCAGATCCTGACTGGTGCTTGTTGCCCTGAACAAGAGCTTCTGCATCTGGCTAGTTGCCTGTGCATTGGCTCTGTGCTATACTCTCTGAACTCCTACAGAATCATAAATTCATCCCTTACTGTTCATTTATAAATAATGACTGTGAATTGGTTTGAACTCAATTGAGCTAAAAAAAAAAAGCAAGCAAAAACTGTTGGCTTTGTAGGATTAGGTCTCAGAGACGTTACCTTCCTGGTAGAGCTGATTAGACCAGACCTGATCCGAGTTACTGTTAAAAGGCAAAAAGGCACCGTAGTGTAATTCACCTCAACAAATGAGAACAATTTCTAACAGCGTGATTTCAACCTAGTAAGACATCTCAAAGGGCTAGGGGACAAGGATGAAATGAAACTTAGCTATGCATGTTGGGAAAAAGTTAGAGCTGATATTTCTTTTCTTAGGTACAATTTTTATCTACAAATCTAACTGAACAAAATTACTTTCTGATTCAAATCATCATACCCATATCTCCCACCATTAGGTTTACACACAAAGCTGCCTTAACTGTAACATTTTGAGTGAAGTGGCAAAGCCATTTTGCAGATTCCATGCTTGCCATCTCTTGTCCTCCAGTCACTATGTGGTGTAGCTTATCTGATCTATGTCATTAGCTGTAACAAACACCCAGAAGCAAACACAATATTCCTTATAGACTCCTACTCTCAAAAGGATGCTCTTGCTTTATTCTGCAGTGTGTTTCTGCATATGTAGGCATAGACCTCTCTTTCGCTCTCTCCTCCACTGAATACTTGAGTTCAGGGTGATTTTTGCAGGTACATTAACTGTATTTTTCACAAGCTGAAACTCAGCTGTCTCCAAATCTCCATAAATCTGTTTTTTTCATGACGCTGAGGTTTGTTGTTCCTTTCAATTTAATTCAGCTGCAAACATTATTAATGTAGCATTTCACAATGATAAATATAGTGGAGATACTGAAGATAAAAAAGAAGTGGGCAGATAATGACATTTACAGCATAAGGTTTTTATGAGGAGGTATTTCCTCATCTTGGGTTACCCACAGTTCCCAGTTCAAGGCCGCCCTGACAGCACGGACTTGAATGCAGATCTCGCATCTGATGATACATGGCTCCTTAACAATGCATTAAAGGAAGTGTGTGTAACCCCAATTCAATTAGCATATTACCTCTCTTCTTTTTTTTAACCAGAAATTTCATTCTAGTACTAAAGAAATGTGATTTACTGTTCACAATGCATTTTTCTCACCTGAAGACATCTGGCAAATGAATAAATTAAGCTTTGAAAAGAGCCAGCAGCAAGACTTTAGTCAAGGGCAAATGAATAACATTAAGTGCATTTTGGCTCATACTCCAGGATTACAAGTTGCTGGATAAGCATCTTTTTCTAGTTTCCCAAGCTAAGTCTCAGCAAGCACTATTTGAAAGTAAGAGCAAATTGTTCAAATGGAAAATACAAGATTGTGACAACAGATGTTCAAACTGAAGATAAATATTAAACTATTTTAATTGAGTAAATGGCATAAAACTTAAGCACAGCCATAGTGTGTCAGATAAAAGTTCAGCTAGTATCCTGTTCTGTTTCTGACAGCACATGATAACAAATGCCTTAGGAAGGTTTGTAAGAACAGGACAAATCAGAAACACTGTACTGGTATTAACAATCCAAAATGAATTTTCCTGCTGAAAATGTATCCAGTTCCTTTTTGAACAGAAATAAAGGTTTAGCACAAGTCCTGTGATGAGGCATAGCTTGCCAACAAGGCATGTGCAGTGCGATCTCTTCTGATTCTTTTGAGCGATCTCCCTTTTTGTGGCATTTGACACCTGCCAGCCCTTCCATTGGAAAGACAGTGAACATTTCTTTTTCTGTCACCTCCTGCCTGTCCAGGGTTTTCTAGACTGGCTCAAAAGTCCAGAAATAGTTTCCCCACATGTGCTATGCTGGTGCAATGGACAATATTTTTTCAAAATTTAATCCCATAAATGTCAGGTTCCCCTACTACATACTGCTGATTCACTGTTTCATATGCTGGAGTATCAACAGGGACAATTTAGCCTGAGCCTTTGACACAAACCAGTTTCCCAAACAACTTGTTTGAACAAAAGGGAAAAAACATCAGCTCTTGCTTTTAATCTTTGGTTGGATGCAAAATCTACCAAACTTTTGCACAAGGCTCTCTTTGTCTCTAGTTTCTGCTTTTTCCTTTTGCCAGGATAAATAGTTTCCCTGGAGTTTGGCACACAGCCTGCCATTTGGTTGTGGCACTAATATTGCTACCCAGGAGACACTATCATGAAACAGAAATAAAAGCGCAAGAAAAAAAAGTAGCAGAGGATCCTGCTATCAGGCAACTTGGCAATATTTTCCTTAACTGTAACCTTAACAGAACTGAGCATTATATAATGTTAGGCAGCTCTCTCCTGTCATATCCATCAACATTAAATATTTTAGACTTTTTGGATTCACACACTCTCGCTATCCTGCAAACATGAAACAAAGCAGCCACCTCTCCAGTTCTGTGATGCGAACTCACTTCTCCCTGAAGAAATCACAATGCTTTAAAAAGTAATATGCCCAGCTGTGCATCTTTCCGTGGATTAAACACCTGCAACCTGGTTTCAAACCACTCCAAACCGTATCATTAAGGATGAGAGTTCTACCACAACTCAGAGACCTGAGGCTGTGGTTGACACTGGTTATATATATATATATTTAAGAGAGAGAGAGAGAGAGAGAGAGAGAGAGAGAGATGGACGGAGGGTTAGTCACTCCAATTAAAAGAAATGTTACATCACTCCAGTCATCAGCATCAGGGTGTACACCTTTTAATCTGGCACCTCTTTGATGGCATAATGTAGACATGTGCCTAGGAGCTGTAACCAGTGGACAGCTAAGTGATGACAAGAAGATGGTCAGGAAAGAAAGCAACACTTGGAGGGGAACAGGAAGGGCTGTGGGCAGGGAACTAGGGAAGTCAGTTGAGCCAACCAAAGATGACTCTGCTTTTATACCCCACCAGCACCTGGCCTGGAATCACTTCAGCTCTTTCCCCATAACCTGCAAATTTCTCCACTGCCAGAAGTCAGCAGTCCAGGAGCTGTAGGTCTGTAACCCTGGACAAGTACTGTGAGAATGATCTCTGGGAGGGGAAACAGAGTTGTTCTCCATCCCAGAAGCACTCCCATGCTTCCCAAGGGAGTGGAGGAAGGGCAAAGTTAATTTTATCAGATTTCCTGAGTTTCTGTTTGCCTTCCACCATCAGCTCTCTTCAAATCTTTATGGGGAATATGTGGGTATAAATTGGTGGTGTAGGTTTCCAGCTCTATGGCACTACTCCAGAAAACAGGGTCTGGCTGCTTGACACATGCTGGACTAATCCATACGGGAGGCTCCACACACCACATTGGCTCCACTGCTCAGGAATAGCCAAACTGCTGTGCAAGACTGAAAACTCAGTCTCCCAAAGAGAGAGCTGGGGGGCTTCTGCCCTTCAGCCAAATTTTTATTAGCTTCTTCAAAATCAAATGTGCTTCTTTGTACTGCCTGGTAGGTGGACCGGGTCCCCAAGTGGCTGAAATGGGCAGCAAATTACCAGTTCTTTCCACCTTGTGCCACTCCTGAGTCCTGCCTAGTCATGGGGGGAACTATCTATCAACAGTACTGACTACAGCTGCAGTCTCAATGGACATAATGTTCTAGCCCTTGAGCACAACCCCCTTTACACACATCTTATCAATAGGCTTCTTCAGTGAGTGGCAACATGAGAGGAGGAGTGGGTAAGGCAGCGAGAATCACCATCTCTAGCAGGGCTAGTGGAGAGGAGCAGGTGTGGGAGGGTAGGGTGGAGGACAAGCACAGACAAAGCTGGAAAGGACACTGAGCAGAAGTGTATAGGCTCTGGAACAGTACTGGGTGTGCTGTGCAGAGTAATAGGCTGGATTATTTATGACAGGACATAGATACTGTTTCTGTGAAACCCTTTACTGTCCTGATTTCCCTTCCAGCCTAGCAAGCCTGCAGATACTGGGTTGTGCTGGAGCAGACCACTGCCAGAACTACAAGGCATGCCAGGATCTGGTCCAGCTCAGTCTGATTTTCAGTTCTCACTTCTTTTTAGTAACATTCTCTTCCATGTTAAATTCAGGAAGTTCAGATGTACTACAATGGTTTAATTACAAATAGTTTATATTCCAACATAAAAGCACTTTTGGTCCTCATACAAATTCAACTCTAAGTTTACAGCAGTGTTTACAGACAGCTCTACTCAACTCCAACATTTGAATCCTTTCCAAAAGTGATTTGCATTCAAGAATAGTATAGCACTTTGCTTTAACAAAGCTACAGCTGAACTTGGCTGTCACCTCCAGCTGTATGCTTAAACTGTCTCAGTCTTGAGTTGAATCAGTGCCAGTGAGCAGCTACATTAAGTAATAGATACTTTAGAATTCCTGCATCATGTTGTCATTTATGGTTTTTTCTTACACTAAGTTCCCTCCAGTGCACCCTCCATAGTTACTGTGTTCTTCTTTTCATGGTCTGGAGTCCTGAAGAACAAATAAATCAGATCTTCCAAGCTCCATCCCGAAAACTCCCTGGTCATTGTTTTCAGCTCAGCACCAATTCCTCTACTAATACTTGTGCAGAAAAGAATAAAAGGAGACAGAAGCTTGATATGATGAAAGGATGTAAACAGTGGGAAACCAAACAGGAAGGTGAATCCTGAAACAGAGTTTATATGGATAAAGGCTAGGTGGGAGTAGGAACGGAAACTGGGGAAGGAGGTTTGGAAAGAGATTGAATGGAGAGCAGGAAGTATGGTATGGGTTGTAATGAAAGAAGAAAAGGGCCTAGAGAAAAAGGGGAACATCTGAGTGTTCAGATAGCCGCTAGACACTGCCTTCTAAACTCTCTATGTTCTTCTGCTGTGAAGTTAGCAGTGAAACCCACTGGCAGAGTGAATGTCTCATCCTACATTTATGCCTCATCCAAGCAGGATTGATAATGGATGTGATTCTGCCCGACAGAAACCTCATTCAAAATAAAACAACACAAAAAACAACTAACAAACAAACCACTTGGCAATACATTGTAACAATGATGCCAAGTTATGCAGTCACATTGCTAGTAAACATCAAATTTCAGTTTCTTTCTTCAGCTTTAGATTGACTCGGGAGATACATCAAATTCAGATGTTAATGCACTCACATTCTAATGTGTTTCCTGGGTTTTGTTTGTTTGTTTTATTTGCAACCTGTCAACAAAGTAAATTGTCTAAGTTCAGGACAGTAAAACCAAAATAGGGCTTTAAAAGTGCATTTTCCAGAGTCAGATTATTTGAGGTCAAACCACTCACAGAAATGATGCCTACTCAGATCTTGCTGAGATCCTCTGTTGAATTTTACTGAGGTTTGCTCAGGAGTGAGCATCATGATGATTCTGCTTGGCTAGAACAAGGAGACACAGAATGTTGGCTTCAGCTGGGAACCATAGCATCTTGCTTCAACTGCTTTCCAAGAGGAGAAAATAGTTAAGATCCTTGCAAGAATATCTGGGACTTTCACAAGGACCGGACCAAAAGTACTGGTAGTCTGGATCTTGGCTTGCATCCGCTTTCTGAATAGCCTTGGGATAGACTAATATCAATATCCTGGCTAGTAAAAGAAGGTTTATACATTTGAGAGGAAATTCACTGAGGTAAAGGTAGCTGTCTCATGCTGGTCTGTGATATACTGCAGCCTAGCGTGGAATGGCACAAACTCTGTATGGGTGGGGCTGCAGCATACCCCTGAAAATGGGCTCTGTGTTGATCTTCGTCACCCCCTCGGTGAGCCAGAAGGTGAATGCCCACAGCAGACTAGCAAAGAAAATAAAGAGCTCGGTCCTTGCTAGATGGGACCCAAAACATACACAGTGCCCTGCAGAAGGGAGAGGGGAAGGACAGTGAGTATCTAGGAATTTTTCAGTTTCATAATCACTTTGTTCATTCTTGTTACAAGCAGAGGGGTTTTTTTTTGTTCAAGGTCAGCATCATGAAAGCCACAGAACTAAAACTGTGAATTCTTTCTCAGAAAGATCCCATCCAATGTCATAAGTTAGGAGACACTAAATGAAAACCTCAATGAAAATCCCTGAAGTTCTGCCATCATTTCTTTCTTGACCTTGCTTGACCTGGCAGAAAATTATTTGCCTTTTATGGCAGATGTTGAGCTTCAGGATCATACACAAAAATCTGCCAGCTGTTTGCACATACTTTCTTAGTGAGTTAGAGTCAGAGGATCAAAATTACTTAGCAATAGTATTTGCAATTGTGATTGAACAAAGGCTTAGAGACTTTACAGGCAAAGCAAGAGGCCTACTGTTTTTCCAAGGGTTCCTCATTGGAACCAATGGCATGAGCAGAACAGGTGAACAATACATTCACATTTCCAGATTAGCAGGCAAATAAAAGGAAAGAAAAAGTCATTAGCATTAAGAAACCACTTCTGGTTGGACATCTAAGTGACTAGTCTGCTATATCAACAGAGAAACCAGAACAAAAACAACTGAGTAGGAACTTTACTGCTGTGATCTCTAACTGTTCATTGTTATCATATTTTCTTCTTTTTCAACTGGATTTTCAGTTCTGTAAGCAAGAACTTAATCCTTTGTTTACCAGGATGCATTCTGCTTTTCTTTCAGCTTGTTCCTTTAAAGGGATTGCAAGTAACTCCAGTACACACACGACACATTGCTTCTCGGGGGAAAAAAAGTATGTATAAAGAATACTACAGACAAAACCTGTGGATGACTGCAGCATGCAACAAGCCTAGGGGGTTCAGGAGTTTGAGTGGGATTCTCACTACTGTGTCCTAGGAACAGTTTGGGGTCAGAAAGCACAGAAGCATCTCCCTGGGCAGAAACAAGCCAGTATTGTTCTTTAAAAGCAGCAGACAGCAGAGATAGAAGATGCTGTCTGAAGAAATACCATAGTCTCACACTTCTGTATTCTTCATCTAATCTGCTGGGTCAGTTCAAACTACCAGTGCATTTACCTGCTGAGAATGGTAAGAAGGCTTCTTGAGGTACAAACTTTCCTTCTTTATCCAGAAAATGGCCAGGGTTGAACTGTCAAGGTGTCTCCCATTGCTCAGGGTCATACAGAACAGATGCTATATTTGGCATAATTTCCTTTCCCTGCAAGGAAAAAAATGTTGATTCAGTCCCAGCTACTAGCCTCTTACCCATCAGTTTCTGCCTGGTGGATAAAACTACTGCTTGTTGCCATTTCTTTGTAATGAGCAGATAAGATGTGGTTAGAAGGCCATTTTCCTAGAAAATTGGATTTATGATCATGTTCTGAGTTGGAAATTATCAGGTCTCAGCCCTGCAGCTATGTCAGTGGGTCTTAACAGCATTAGTGATGTTGGTACAACTGCATTGTGACCACTATTACTACTAATCTTAGTAACACTTCTAGTAGGGCTCTTTTGTTGATATGCAGGTCCCAGCATTGGAAACCTCCTTTCAGGCTTAAGGGAGAGAGAAATGCATCCAGAAATAACTGCAATACTTCATTGACAACAACCTCTGACCCCTGTTGGCAGTAGTGCTTCAGGCTTTTTCTTTACTGGCTGTTCCCAGCAGACCAGTTCATGTGCCTTAGCTACCTGGCTGTCAGAAGCAGACAGAATAGAGTGAAACCTGCACCACAAAATGAGTTAGGTGGGGCCAGTCCCAGATGCCAGTAATGGTGCTGGCCTCGCCCATCTCTCTTGCAATAAAAGCAACCAATTCCTGTTTCTTGCTACTGTTTTACAGTGAGAACTGGCACCCAGCATAGCTTATGTCACTCTAAAAAATGCCTTACTGGCTGTGAACATGTGTCTTAAGCAGCATTTGGGAGCAACTCCCTCAGATTCAGGCAGGTCCCTTAGCTCATGGAGTCAGTGGAACTATGAGCCATCCTCTCACAAGTCTTTCCCATCCCAGGAGTGCTTGCAGTGCCAAGCTGGGCATGGACGTCTTAACCAGTCTTTTGGCAAACCAGTTTCTCCTCTCAGTCCATTCCCAGCCAAGCAGAGATGGCTTCTGCAGTTGCGCTGTGTTGATCAGCACAGCAGGAGCTCAACATGGCCATCAACATGCTGAGTGAGAGACTTATTTCATTCCTGGAGCCACAAATGGGTAACCCTTCCCAAAGCACTGTGTTCCTGGGCTATATGGAGAATAGTTTATAGATGGAAAATGGGTTACAAAACTGGAATAAAAGCCAAATATCTCTCTGCTGAAGGAAGAACAGAGGTTGAAAATATGTCTGTACCTTTTTCATGGGGAATCCTAGCAATATTGTGTCACTCACACACATTCTGGAGATGCTGACAAAGACAATGTTGCTGAAGTGTTGGATCTCATGAACCGCAGCATTTGTATAGGGCATTTTTCTCCGATCCTCATAACAAATTACCCTGGAAGGACCCAAAACAGCATCCAGCTCCTTCTGCACTTGCTCTATGGAGAAATATTCACCAATTCAGATGGGAAAGATGCATAAAATATTTAACTGGTCTCTTTTCTTAGAGCAACAGGAAAATGTATTGTTTCAACATAGTACGTTAAGTCTATAACCTGTGATTTAATATGATTTAATGCCTGAGGTTTATATATGAAAATTAAAATGCACAGGAAAAAAACCCCAGCAGTTTGGTCCAGAATCATAAGTAAGGGTGCAAAATTGACATAAATTCCTCAGATATTAACTCCCAGTGCAAGGGGTGACTTGAGCAGAGTTGGTCCAAGTGTGGCAACAGACTGTATGAACAAACAAGACCCGAATCAGCCTAAAACTTTGGATACAATTATGCACTCAATGACACAGCCTTTTCAGCCTTGTACTGAGGCTGTGGGAATATAGGTATCTCCCTAGCTTTCAGTAATCGAGCACAGCAGATGGAAGAGCCACCAGCCCTAGGAGTACCCAAGTTTTCCTTAAACCCTGGCCATATCCTTTCCCTTCCTGACATAGATGTGGATGAGGAAACTCAGCCTGGATCTACAGAGGCATTCATGGAACTGGTGTTAATTTGATAAGCAATCTCTTTTGCGATATTATCTCAGACAGGGACAGTTTGTGTGTACTGCCAACAGCTCTTGACTGAAAACACCACTTCTACATATCAGGCAGCCAGAATCTTCCCTTAAACTTCTTTTTCTATTACTACAGTCTTTCCATCCCTTGCAGATGTTCCACATCCATATTTTGTTTTCTCCTAAAGTTTGTGTGTGGCTTTGTGAACAAACTGCAGCAAACATTACCAGTTATTTAAAGACTAGTTGCTAACACCATTGGCTGCTTACACACAGAATATGTTCTACTGAAACTTTGAGGCCACCCCTGAGCAACCCATATTTCATGGATGCCCTCTGCCTAGTCTTGTGCATCAAGCACTCAGCAAAGACAGAAAGGAGTCACTGCATTCTGCAGAAAAGTACATGGATTTGCACTGTGCAAATTGTCTTGCATCTCTCTACCCGTTTCTTGACAAGAAAGACATAGGAAGAGGCAGCCGTCTCTACCAGGACCATGGGCCTTCCTTAGGGCAACCTGCAGGCCTTCATAACCTGCCAAGATCTGTCCAGCTGGTTTGTCCAGTAAGGGCTCCAGTGGGTTGTTAGAACTGCTGGTGTGCTCAGCAAGGAGTGCTGGGTCAGGAGGGGAAGAGACCGTAGGCTGACTGTGTGGCAAACACAGCAAAGCTGTGTTAGCATTCCTCATACCTGAACAATGTCTGGTGCAGAAAGGACTCGTATTAGAGCTCTGATCTCTGTTCCTGCTGCCATCAGTCAGCCTGCAAACTCTCCACACAGAGCACGTCACTGTCTTGTTACTGCAAAGAGCTAACTTTTGTCTCACTGCAAGTGCCTTCAGCCACCTGGTTTGGTCAGGTCATAGGATGGGCCTCTGATTTTTTCCTCTGCTGCCACTCTTTGTGTTTTCAGAGAGTGAGAGCCAAGCTCAACTAATGGCTTTTGTGTCTGTAACTCATTATATGCAGCCATCATTAACATTTGTAATACCCACAGCATTTCACAGCAAGAATCCCTCTCACCTTGGATGTCTGGATTCACTACCGTATAGAGCAGTCCCCAGTACGATGTTGTGCTTGAGGTCTCTGATCCACGGAGGAAAAAATCATTTATAACATATACCAAATTGTCTCCATCATACTTGGGCTTGACCCCATCTTTAGACTGTTGATGATAAAATGTTCAAATTAAAGCATATAAGTTAGGTCGCCCTGTACACCTCCTGTGTGAGAGTCCTTATTTCCACAGCAAGCATGTGCACAAAGAATATTCAGAATTACAGGTTTTGATGAGTACTAAGAGATTAATAGTTTCCCAAATGGACTTGGTAAGTCTGCATTGCTCTTTTTCATGAGGTGGAATATTCTTTCATTAAAAAACCCAGGTAATTTTATGCCTGCTGACTTACTTGCAAAAACTTCAAAACATAATACAAGTGTTGCAGTTAGCCTAGAGTGTACTTCTAAACAAGTGCCCCACAATGTGTCACTCATCAGGCCTTGGTCTCTCCAGTGTTCTATCAAATGGTGCTAGCAAATACAAAAGGAAACCTATCTGAATAAAAGAGTCTTAACAGAACACCTTGACAGTAAATTATTCTCTCAGTGCAGGATAGATGTGAACTGGTGGGAGAGAGGTACCCAAGTCTTTTCTTCTTATAATAGGGGAGTAAAATAAATAGTTAGAGAAAATACATTTGGCAAAAACATTTTAAAACAAACAGATTGCAATAACTTGTACCCCTGACACCAGAGAAAGCTGCATCTTTGCCTTTAAAATGCTTATTTTAGTAAATCTTGTCATACTCATTCAGATATAATGTACAAGAGGATGTATCAGCTCCTTCCAGAACCCATGAACCAACACTGTGAGAACATGGCAGCCCGATTAGCTGAAAGCTTATGATCAGAGGTAGAAGCTACATAAATTTCATCTACCCTAGGAAAGAGATGCTTCTTTTAGTTTCCAAAAACATCAAAAAATGACTAAGTTTGAAGCAGAAACTCTGGTGCATTTAGCAGAGCCTTTCTGGCTCATGAGTTGCTTCATGCTATGGAAAATAATAGCCTGGCCAGGGAAGAAGTTTAACAGCTTATTATGGCCATTGTTTGTGAAATTGTTTCCTAGGCTCTCTAAGCCAACCATGCCCCAAACTGTGGGGAAATTAGAGGTAACACCGGGACAATAGGCTTGGGACCTCCAAACACATCCCATTTAGGACCTACTGATGACAGCATCCATCTGCCAAGAGAGCTGACTGGTGTGATGCATAAAATACCTATTCGAAGGTTGATCAAACAATCAAGTAGGCTGGGACTGCTGAGGTGTAACTGCTGAAAGGGACTGGGTTGGAAGTGGAAGGACTATTCTCTTTTTGATGCTGCAGGAATGATACCAAGGGATTTCAGGATAGCCTGGGAATCCTTTAAAGAGGAGAGAACCTCCTCAGACCAGGACCTACAAAGAGTTTTCAGTAAAGGGAAGAACCTCCATGAATGGTTTCTTCCCAAGGGAGGAACCACACAGTTGTGTGGCACAAGGACAGCCAGTGTTAGGACACACGCTGAAACCCAAAGAAGCATGTCAGCTACTTCAGGATAATTATCTATGCACATGTATTTAATACCCTTGTAAACAGGAGGTACCCTGACGTAGAAGATGAGGTGGTCTACCAAAGTTATGTACCTACAGGCATAAACTGTCTCATATTTACAACAGGATTGAAGTATACACATAGGTATTTATGGAAAACAGATGATAGCTCATGAGTTTACACCCTAACATACTTTGTGGTAATTCTTCCATGTAACCAAAACATAAAACTGGATGCCTTTCTGGGAGGCATGAGTTAGTAAGCCCCAAGCTACTGTATTCATATTAAGAAGCCTATGAAATGCAAGAAACTGTGATAGAAGGGGTCAAGCTGGATGATTTAATGGTCTGTTTGGCCTTATACTCCATAAATGTGTGATCAGGCAGAACTAACACTTACTTTCTCCATCTCAGCCAGGTAAAAGTCAATTAAATCCTGTGGGGTTCATCTGGTATCCCTCTCTCCACATGTCTTCTGATCTCCTTCCTTGCAAAAGAACTCAGGACATCATAGAAAGATAATGCTTTCTTATGAGGACCAGGAAGATGGCACATCAGCCAGGGGAAGATTTCATACAGCTGTGGGGGTGACATACAAGAGGCAAGGTGAATTACCTGTCAGTAACAAAGCTGCTTTTTTAGAAACACCAAAAGGCTGAATTGTCCTGTCTGGAAATGTTGATAGCAGAATAAACAAATTGGCATTTCTTTGAATAGATCTTTGCCATCATGTGGGAAAACTTCACTAGTAATTCTGACACAGTTCTAAGGGTCAAGGCAATACTGACAACACTCTGCTCATGCCAGTAAGTTTACTTGGCTAATACAGATTACTAGAAGACCTCACTCCTGCACAGTTGGAGACCCTAGCTCCCACAACTCAAAATGTAAGGACATCCTTTCCAGATACTGTGTGCCTTCTAAGACTAACAAGTCTGCAGCCTCAAGTAACTGGTGGAATTTGTGGAGTTCACAGCAGCAAAGTGTAGAAAGGGTATCACACTAAGAGCTAATTTAATTTTCTGTTAGAGGCCTTGTGACTCCTACATGACCAATAATTGTTCAGATGGTTAGAAATATTATATCTTCAGTCTGCTGAGTGTATTTATACACACATTTGTCAGCACAAAGTATTGTCCTCTAGCTTGGATGGTTCTCTCTTTACAACATCTGCCATTCCACCCTGCCAAGCAAACAGCATTTCTATCTCCTCTCTTTGTTCTTTCAGACCTAACAAGCAAAATGTCACTAATTTTAAGTGATAGTTTGTAGGTCATCCCATTAACACTTCTCTACATTTGTTTCACTCCAGACTCACAACATAAGGTGTCCAAGACCCTAGAATAGGTCCCACAGATTATAACACACCATAACCTACTTTAACACTTCTCTGGATCTAAAGGAAAAATAGTGCTGGAAACACTCAAAGATTCTGTTTGGCTTTTTCATCCTGTTATCTGCTAGTTTATACCAGTCCCTTTCCTCTTAGCTTTTGCACTGAAATGTTCTAAGCTCATAGCAGATACTAATCTCATTAATTCCTAATACGTCTCATAATTTAATTTTGTACTATTACAATTAGGTCCATTTTTATGACTCCAATACACAGTGCTTATGAGCTCTTGCAGCAGGATATCCTGAACCTCCTCTGTATTATTAAGGTCTCCTAGTTTTGATTATCCACAAATTTAATCTATTTTTCTATTTTTTAAAAAGGGAAAGTTGTATAGTGCTTCCCTCATATGATAGATTTGTTCAAAAGGTTTACTACTACATCAGCATTTTAGTTTGCCTTTTCCTAAAAAATTTAGATGTCAGTGGAAATTGCTATGCCACCCACAGTCCCCACTACACCCAGCTTGTCCTTCTTTAAGGGTCTAAACCACAAAGTCTAATTCATGGGCAAAACTTCAAGTGCACTTCAAGACACTTCAAGTGCAAAGTTGGCCTTCATGGTATGTTGTGGGAGGTACCTACCAAAAAATCTCTGACAGAACTTGAATTGTGAGGCTGTCAGAGAATGTTATGTATTATTTTTGTAATGTGTGAATTACAAGCTATAATGAAGTAATGGAAAGATTCATAATGAATATTTTATTATTTGTGAGGGAGGAAAAAAGAAAATTGTCAGCATACAATTTGCAGAGTAGTAAAAAGCAGAACAGTGAATTCAAAGACACCCATTTTTGGAGGAAAGAAGTAAATAGAGGTGGGAGAAGCAGCACAGCAGAGTTCAAATTTAATAGAAACTCCAGTCTCAAATTAAGTTTAAAGGTTTCTGTTAACAGTCTCAGAAATGCTGAAAGACTTAAAGCCAAGACTTAACAGAGAGATGTCCCCTAAACTTGCAAAGAAACGAGAATTCTTAAAAAATGGCCTCAAAACCAAGGAGGCAGTAATAAGGTCCCCGAAGATACCTCTAGCTCCCAGTTTGCATTTGCCAGTTGCTCTGTATTTAGTGAAGTCCCATTTTTGTATATGCACTTTCATTTTCTACCTATTTCAGAAAAAAAATAGCATATTATGTACTCACCTGATGAACAAAGCTTCCTGCAAATCTGAATAAGTTCTCCATGACACTGATCAGTTAACGGAAGCTTTTGTCCTCATCAGAGAAGCAATATCCAAAAAACAGAGCACAAATTACAGTTGAAATAGAATGGAAATGACGGAAAGAATGATCCACAGGTCTCCCTGCAAACACAGTAACTGGTATTCACTCTCAATGTTTTCTTCAGGTGTTCCTTATACAGATAGGACAAGGTGTTATTAGAGATTGCATAAAATGTTCTCTTTATGCAGCTGGGGCATCAATGGGGATAGAGATGTGGCATTAATATGTATTCATAAAAATAAAACATAGTCTTAGAGCAAAGGACACTGTTAAGCCAGAAGTGTGCCCAGGTGGCCAAGAAGGCCAACAGCATCCTGGCCTGTATCAGAAATTCTGTGGCCAGCAGGAGCAGGGAGGTGATTGTTCCCCCGTACTTGGCACTGATGAGGCTGCACCTTGAGTACCATGTTCAGTTTTGGGCCCCTCACTACAGGAAAGACACCGAGTTGCTGGAATGTGTCCAGAGAAGGGCAACCAAGTTGGTGAGGGGCCTGGAGCACAAGTCTTATGAGGAGTAGCTGAGGGAACTGGGGCTGTTTAGCCTGGAAAAGAGGAGGCTGAGGGGCGACCTTATTGCTGTCTTCAACTACCTGAAAGGGGGTTGTAATGAGGTGGGTGCTGGTCTCTTCTGTCTGGTGGCTGGTGATAGAACAAGAGGTAATGGCCTCAAGTTGCGGCAAGGGAGGTTTAGGTTGAATATTAGGAAAAATTTCTTTACTGAGGGAGTTGTCAGACACTGGAACAGGCTGCCCAGGGAAGTGGTTGAGTCACCATCCCTGGAGAAAAAAACATGTAGACAAGGCACTCCAAGACATGGTCTAGTGGGCAAGGATGATGGTTGGACTCGATGATCTTGAAGGTCTTTTCCAACCTAAATGAGTCTATGATTCTATAAGCTGTTTCCTAATAGCTCTAAAACAATCTCATAGCCCTTCCTGTGAAATAATGTTGTACAACTAAGATCCATTAGAGGATATTATATCAAACCTGCTGTTCTCAGTTGCGTGGAAGAAGACAAGTCAGAATGTGAGAAGGAAGAAATGTCAATGGAGATGAGCTAAGAGAAGAAGACAGTGACAGATATTAAAAAATGTAAAAAACTACTCAGGAGGAAAGACTGAAGGAACTTCGGAAGGTTTAAGAAGCAGAATAGATGGATAGGAACTGCAAAGTATACGTAATAAAATTATTACAGTCTCAGCTGTGAACAGCAGATCACCATATCTCTGTCTGATGATTTTTTTTAAAGTTATGAGACAGACATCCATCAAAAATGAATTGGATAGAAATGATCATGGCTTGGACTCTAGGATGAATCTGATAATCCACTGAAGTTCCCTCCCACCTCCTACTTTCTTTGATTCTCTTGCCAATAGTTACTTAGCCAGACAGACACTAAAATATCCAGTTTACCTCATGGCACCTAATGTCATTGAAATTTAGAGAAATTACTAAGCTCTGCAATACTCTATAGTTACCTTTTGTAGGCAGACTAAGAATAGCTTGCCTGTGCAGTTCAAGTGACATCATATCATTGTACAATCATATCACAGACAAATTATAAGCCCATGGAGGTGGAATTCCAGAAGTTCCCAACTTCATTAGGTTTATGAACAGCTTCCTAAGAAAGAAATTACCACTTGTGATATTATGCTCTATCTGTTCTTTGGACTTTGGTAAGTTTGGATATATCACCCTAGATGTACCCCGACCCTAGAAAGGGGTAGGTAAGGTTGCATACTGAGGATATGGATCCAGGACTGAAAAGTATCTGATTCCTTAGCAGATAGATACCTTTTACGTTCACAAAGAACTCAACCAGATCAGAGGCCTCCTCTTGCACTCAATACTCCAGGCCTTTTTTCCTCATTCCCAAACTGTGTAGAGTCATTATACCAAAGCGTCTCTGCTGCTTCCAGGAGCGACCACTTGCAAATATAATACCTGAGGGTATTCCCTGGCATATTAATATTTGCCATAGAGATGAACAATTAATTTAAAAATATATTATAAAATACATGGAGTAAATCAGGGAATACACTGTGATACAAGTATCTTTAGGTGAAATTATCAGTAACCAGAAATCATAGCCAAACTTATCCAGACTATAACTAGGCCACATGTTCTTGATATTGATTGTAGTTAATCTTTGAAAAGAGCAATCTAATGATTTTCTGACTTCTCCATTTCTTGATGTCTTAAAAAAAATTAAACAACTTTAAGATGCCTTTTTAGAAGATCTGCTTTAGCCATACTCAAGTGATCATGCTCAAGACAGGAATAACAATGAATTTCTACTGGTGTACAGTGCCAGGATATGTTTATGGAGATATAGATCAATTAATGTGATGCTTGTAGGTTTAGGTGATGAAGGTGAAGGATAAGTGACATTTGGGCCTTGTTTCTCCTCTGGAATGGAGACAACTCCACCAATTGTTAAATTGCACTAGTGGTTACTTGAAGAGCCCTGAACTGCTGCTGTGATAGTGATGCTTTACCTAGCTTTAAAAAAAAAAAATCTATGTTTGCTTTGGTATAGCAAGTGCAGGGGAGGAAAAAGAAAAGACTGCAAACTGCTGAAATACACTAAGGAGAAGTGGGTTTTCATATGTCAGAGGCACTTTCACAATCAAAGGGTATTCACCAAACTTTTAAGAGTGGCTGCAAACACAGCAGTGAGACTTCTGAGGGAGAATGTTATAGGTCTCTTGCTCATGATGGAAGGTGTTTGGCAAGCATAATATACACAGTTACCAAACATACAAACAAGCTTTGCATTCACATAATGTACAGCAAAATTGTGTGCAGCAAATTGGATTATGCTGTGAGGAGGCAAGACTGCTGAGTTCTGAGCTGGGGTCATGTATGTCTTGAACACAGCAAAAAGGTCACTTAGAAATAACCTGAATTGCAGTGTCTCCTAGGCCTGGGAAAGCTCAGTACAAAAGGCATCATGGCAAATAGTAAGTTATTCTCAGGAGCTAAAGTAGGACTTGGACAGTATCTGATGGAAGAGCATTCTGAACAGGAGGGTAGAGGGTCTAACAAGGCAGAGTAGTTTGCCAAGTCAACATTCCTTGTGCACTGCTTATGGCAAGAAATTCTCACCTTTTCCTTTGGCCATTGCTCTGAAGAAAGGTGACACCATCTGCCCAGAAACATCTTCAGTGTGCATAGCCATGCCATCGTTCACCACTTGGTATCCATTCAGGATTATCACTGGGGCCCACCCGAACCACAAAGTATATACGTTACCATAAGTTTTTGCCAGCTGTAAGTGGAAAAGGTACCAGAAAAGAACAGATGAAACCCCACACATCTCAAACAGATGCTGCACCTGCTATTCACTGCCCCAATGGCTAGTTTTGTGCTGAGAATATGATCCCCATTAATATAATTATAGCTAGAAGCAAAAAGAGACTGTTGTTTTTCTGAGAATGAGGCTTTCAGCAGCCAGTTTTATTTACCCAGGGGCAAGTTACTTTCTTTTCAAAGCACAGGCTGCAACAACACTGCAGCAAAAGAAAGCTTTGTATTTTACATTGCATCACATCCAACCCCAACATTTGTACCTCATTAATTGAACAGCCACACTCTGCACCTCTCTGAGGCTCTATGCCTCCAGCTTGCCATTCCTTTGCAAAAGGAAACCAACTGATTAAACCTGCTCCATCTGTGTGCTCCAGGAGAGGAGGTGGAACCACAAACTAGTCAACAGCCATGAAGTGCCAGTGGGCTGCAGCTGAGTCCAGGGTTTCCTCACAGTACTGAGGAGGTCACTGACCATTGGAGACAGCAGAGGTATCCAAGCAGGGACAGAGGTATGACACAAGAAATGTAATCATTTGTGGAAAAAGCTTTGTCCAAGAATGGGCCTTTGCTCCAACACACCCACAACGACACAGAAGAGGTGGTAGTGTCTAGGGTGCCACCAAAATTACATCCAACTGATCACACTAGTCACTCACTTTTCCTTTTAATTCTTTGGATACTGGCTTTCCTCTCCCTGTTCCAGCATCACTGCCTGAGTCTGCACTGCACTCAATGATTTATGCTTGAGATAGTATGCACAGATCTGAATTAGAGGTCATCTATGAACCATTAGAAGATGCCAGGGTAGAGGAAGGGACTGAGGTGGCCTGGGGAGGAGCAGCTATCTCTAAAAGCAAGTGGCAAACAAATAGTTTTAAGGAGGTGTTGGAAGGTGGGGAGTGTATGCCATTTCCATATTACAAGCATATATACACAGGCACCGTATTACCCACTTCATGATCAAATTAGATAATGCCAGTGCATTAGAATTTTAAAAAGTAACACATATGAACTTATCAGCAATGGAGAAGCATCTTTTCAATTATCGGTATTCTCTGACTTTAATAAGAAGTCTGAAACCGTGTCCCCAAGTTTATTTGATTCTTAAGGACATTAAGTTTCTCACGAAGATGACATACTCAACAGCAGAAGGTGACCTGCATGTAGGAGTCAAGTTGTTCTTTATATGTCCACACCTTGTCTGTAACTTTCTAAGACTTAAAGACTTCACTTTGCTATTAACGTTTCAGTTTTCTTTAAGCTGTGACTAAAATTAACCAATTAAGAGCATCTTAAAAGAAATACCTCCATCAGAAGATCCCAGTGAAACTGAAAGTTCAGGTGCACCAAGTTTCCAAGCAATGGGAGAGGACTTGGTCCAGGAGGTAATTGCTTGCATGCCTTTCGCAGTTTGAAAAACTCAACAATTAAAATAAAGTTATCGGGACTACAAAAGCTTATTTATTTACAAAAGTGACTTATTGGCAGCATTTCAGAGCTAATTTATCAGCTTGTCTCTATCAAAAAGAAGGTACTGGAGGTTGGAAAAGGTGATCTTCCTTCTTGTTCCACCAATTCTCTCTGCAGACTGAGTTCTGTAAAGTCTCGGTTCCTTTCCCTCCCTCTGTCCCTCCTTTTCTTCTTTATCACTGCCTGCCTTTTTCCTGTACCCCATACATTTCCCTTACTGAGATACATCAAGCTGATCCCTGACCAAAAGCATACCTAGCTGGTTACAGCAAGCCACAGTATGAAAATATGGAATCGCCTGTACTCAAGGTATTTGGTCTGAAGCTGGTGTTAGAGAATTGCTGGTGTGTATTGGGAGATCTGGACTGGAATGACACCAGATGAGAGCCTGTGTTGACCACTGGATATGAGATGATGAGAGCCTGTGTTGACCACTGGATATGAGATGAGAGAAACTCAGTTTCATTCACCTTGGGAGCTTTAAAACCATGTTGTTCATCTTGGAATCACTGAATTCAGATTATGAGTATTACATGTCAGTTGCAATAGGTTAGATTTTCCTGGCGCTTTAGTCACAAACATGATTTAATTTATTTTTAAATGTGGTTGTAAATTCAGATTTGCCTGCCAGTACACACAGTTCACACAGGCAAAACCAACAGTAGTTGCAGACTAAGCATGCAATTGGAAGACAAAATTGTTACATGTAATTTCTGAAAAACTGGCCTTGAGTGTTCAGTCAAACTTTTTTCCCAGTAAATGGAAAAAATAACAGTTTTATGAAGTGAGGATTAGTGACATGGAGATAATGCTTAAAAACTCACATTACAATTAAATAATAATTAAAAATAATTTAAAAATCAGAATATTAAAATCTATTACATTTTAAAAAGAATTAAATATAAAATTCCAATAGTAATTATTTTCTATTTTTTTAGTATGTAAACTAATTGAAGGTTTCATTTTCCTTGGTTTATTTTCTACATTTTTATCTATTTCAGAATCCTGGCTATTATTACTAGTTATCAATAAGTTTACAGGACATATCAAAGGTCTGTCCCCTGATAATGAAGGGATTCACACCTAGTTTGAAGTACAGATGGGGAAAAGCACTGTGTGTCAATCACCAGAGGACCCTATCTTACATTGCAAAGAGAAAGTGTCTTCACTAAAAATGAAGTACAAGTCTGAATAAGAAATTGCCTTGCCCTGCCCTCCAGCGCATACATAAATGCAGTATTTTGCAAACCTGGCAATGTTAAGAAAGTAATGTGACTCAGTGATATCAGTCCACCTCCTTCATTGGGCCAAACTTTGCAGCTATTGTAGGTACCTACATAACTCCATTATACAGTGAATACAGTATGGAAAAGTAGTTTTTTATTACCTTATCTCTGCAAAACAAACAAGACATTATGGGTAGCCTGTGTGGGAATTGGGCTGAGGTGGGCTCCAGGGCTTTGCTAAAGCCAGTGCAAGTCAGGTTTTATGAGGCTGAAATCAGCAAAACATAACATCAGAACAATTTGTTTCTTCAAACCAAAATATCCACTTTAAAATTTTGAAAAAAAAAAATAAAAAGAGAAAATTAGTTTTGTGCAGATAGCTGAAGTCAGAAGAAATGCTGAATTACATAAATTTCATTAATAGATGAAACACAATCATATTTGTCACTTATCTGTTTGGTCAATATTCCATTGCTTAGGTTTAGACATTTCATACTTGGTGTAGCATTTTTACATCAGTAAAAGAATTCACCTCTTTCAGAACATGGGTCAGATTTAACTGGAATCAAATCACCAGTGTCAGATGCAGAATGAAGCCAAATGAGCCAGCCAGCAGTTTATCCTGTTACTGTCACCTCTCATTTTTTGGTGTTTTCAGAATTTTCCAACTGTCTGAAACACAGATGCATGAACAGTTACTTACACCAGTGCCTGTTATCACTGGATAAGCTATACTGGAAACAAAGCCAGGCTGAGGGATCTTGTGTTGGCATGGATTTGTTCCTGTCTGATGTCTTCTCTTCTGGACATGCTATCAGCTGTATTTGCTGGCTTTATATTTTTGGCAGAAAACTGAGTTTTCCTAAAAGACAGCAAGCCAAGTAAAGAGCAGTCCAAAGAAGTGGACTCAGAGGGCAGGAAGAGCAAGTTTTAATGAAAGCTATCAGGAAGCCAAAGTTTCAGTAAGATTTTTAACAAACATAAAAGCATGCTGTGGATTAAGTTTTGGAAATATTAGTTACAATGCTTGCAAAAGTAAAGCTGTGCAGATAATGTGACAATCAAACAAGCATGGTCCTGATATCCTTGAGCAGGCAAATATTTAATTTCAGCTCTGGGACATTGATACTTAAATACTAAGAATAAACTGTAACACATCTGGTAAGAGAGAAGGTCAGGAATTAGGATCTCCAAAGCACCAAAACTGTTCATAGATTGGGAACAAAGTAGTAGTCAATTGCTTTGAGCGAGGTTTCGAATATACAATATTTAGAAGTTGAAATTGTGCAATACATTGCTATGCTTTCTAACTCATCACCCACAATTATCTTCAGAAACTTGGAAAATTCACAAGCTGGAATGTGCCTGGTAACTGGGAGCATTAAGGCTGGACTTGAGATGGCACAATGGGTGAGAAGAAAACAATATGTATGAGACCTTAATATCCAAAATAAAAATGAGGAAAGACAACAGAAATGGGTCTGGCATCCCTGATCCAAATTGCTGCAAGAAATTTTCTTGCAGAGAGTTTGAACAAAGCGAAGAGTAACTTGACATTCTCTGGTTGAATTTACCAGAAACTGCATGATTCCTCTATGCAAGGAATAGATGGATAAATTTTTCAAGAGGCAGGAAAATGTGAAGTACCTGAGGTTATGTCCATCATTTCTGCATAACAAGCCTGAGTATGCAAACAAAATCCCCCAAAGGCTTAAGAAGATCAACAGGAAAAGACAAGTGAAAAAGATGTTAGAGGATAAATTCTAAAGCCTCACATAAAAAACGGATTTCTGTTTTTACAAACCAGGCTGCAATCATGATTCTTACATTAGGATCCTTTTTGTAGGACAATAGGCACTGTGTTATTGCTGCTAGTGAGTAAGTGAGGACATACAGTCCTGTGGGAAAAAAATAGAAGTTCAAAGTCCACAGATACCATCTTTTCAGAAATGTCTGTGAGAAGCATATTTAGGTACCAAAATAAAGATACTTAAAAGTTCACAGCAATGAGCAAAACTCACGAGTTAAAAACCTCTAGGCTATCATTGTACATGGGATAAAGGAACTGGACAATGCAAAGTTAAAGCAAGAACAGTAGCTGACTGTCCGTGTTTTTCACCCCAAGAATAACCAAAGAAAGCATTATATACTGAAGGGTATTCATTCTACAGTCTTAAAATTTCATAGATTAAAGAAAACAATCTCTTCTATAAAATAGATTAGACAAATTTACTCATTTTCTTTCATTGAAATCATTACAAACCTGGTTGATAAAGCAATAATATTGAAGTTACATTACTTAATAAGTGTTTCAGTTACCTTAAACCATTAATTTAAGAAAATCTACAAATATTTTTTATGAAGCTTGCAAATCTCAAGATTGAGAGAACAGTGAAACTCAGGAACATGGATCATTGAGAGATGGCAACCATTGGGTCACTTACAGTGCAGTCAAATGTAAACCCACACAACACAAAGTAGTTTGTCCCAAGGAAAGTGGGAAGACTGAGTTAGATACTATCTCCTGGAGCTCTGTGCTGAGAAATGCAGAAGTCTTGGCACTCAACCTGCCTTAGCTATATATAGGCCAAGGACTAATGAGAGCCATAGCCAATCTCATTGAGTGAAGGAGCAAAAGAAGATTTGGAGGACGCATACCTCGGATGCCTGACAAAGAGAGCATAAGCATGTCCAGACACACCAGGGACAGACAAACTCTGAAGCAAAACAATGGGGACCCTCCAGGACAAAGAGATTGACATCAAAATAACCCCAAATATGAGAGGACAGCTTTGAAGATGGTATTCCCCTCCCACTTAGGTCCCAGAACTCTGAAATGACCTGGTCAATCTGTGTTCAGAATAGGCATATTGCAGAGAGAGTCATTCTCAACTGAAAGCACCAGCTCCAGGGACTGACTTAGCATAGCTACATCTTTTCAGCACAAAAAATTACAATAATATTTGAGAAAGATCTTGACTTAGGATGGATGGTTAGATCCAACTTAGCCAGCACAGAACACTGCAGATGAGTGTTTCAATCTTGGCATGCTTTTCACCAGGTTGACTGCAGATAGTAAGCTTAGCAGATATGGGCCCAGAACAACACAGGCAGGAACATGGCCCTCTGACCCAAACAACAAAGCAATACAAACCCAACAGCTTCCAGAAAAGCCATATGCAAGAGAAAGCTCAAAGGGATAAGCACATGGAGAAGAAACACAGTTTTAAAGGGATGCAGGTGTATGTACCAGTGGTTACAAAATGAGAAACAGATTTTAAAATAGAAGACTTGGAGACAAAGAAAGGCTGAGAAGATTGCAATAATGTACAACAGTGAACAAACAAGCTAATGAATAAAGATTGCAAGACTAAAAGATTGCAAGTATGACCCCCACCCTGTCTTTGTCTTTAAACAACTCATGCATTCAAAAGGACATCCAGCAGTTTACAATGTGTATTCTTCTAAGCTAGCATTTAAAAAAAGCCCAACAAACCATCTCAAGATACAAGCACTGACCTATAACTCCAATGTACTTTATACAATACTAAAAATAAGCAATGATTTCCCTCTTTAGTTCACACTCCATCAAGTATCTCAGGGTGCTTTATCATTATTAGCTACATTTTAGAACTGTCAAGACAAAGATAGCTATGCCTACATATGAAGGCAAGAAATTACACAGCATTACAGGATTATTTAGATTTAAAATATATAACGGAGCAGGCTTGCTAATCAGGCAGGTATTAATACCCCTAAATTTACATTGTAGGAATTTAAATGCAAAACATGAAAGGCAGAATCAGCACAACTCAATAATGTTTTCTAATTACTACACTCAACTTGCAGCAATACATTATCCTAGATTAGTGTAAGTGGAGCTGGACTAACCCCATTACCTATCTCCACCTTATGCTTCCCATTGTAAACCCTTTGCTGTCAGGTATTTACAAGTCCCCAAAGTCTTTAATTAAGGTGTGGCAAGTAAAAGTCAGGCAACAGGAGGTAGAAACCAAGGGAAGACTGAGATAGAAGCAGCCACACGGGTGTTACAGGGGGTCACAGGATGGCTCGTAACCACAAGAAGATAACACAGCCTCTGACCAAACCTGAAATTGTGACTGGCAGTTCAGTCTTCAATTACACCATCATTCCTCACTGGCTTTTTTTCAAGCAGGACTCTTTTCTGTAACATTTCAGGTTGGAGAGGTTGAATTAGCAACCTAAATAAGCCTCCAAAAATACTTTGGAGAAAGATTTAGGTGACATTTCTGTATTTGGTTTTATTTATCTTAAGGGGAAAAAAAAAAATCAAGCAGTAGCACAGAAGCTTAATAACCCTCAATTACACACACACTCCTAAATCTCCAGTATGATGGTAGGGACAGCAATCTTTTGAAGTATTGCACTAATTGCATTAAGCTGCTAACATAGGACATCTGTTTTGCTAAAGTAGCAATGTGACAATTAGCCACGTACAAAGTGCAGTGGCCAGAAGGCTGACTCATGCCTTTCTTCCCTGTTCAGGGAAGATTTTTCTTCTTGCTTGCAAGGAGAGTTGCATATGGGGACTTGCACTGTGAGGTGCTAATATGAAGAGAACATGGGGACTGAGGGTTAGACACTGTGTGTGGCAAGAAATTCCCTTCACAATTGACCTTACAACCAGGAGTGTACCCCAACAAGCCCTGTTAATCTGCTCTTTCTCAGCATCTGCCTCTGTGCTGGTTCTTTGTTGCTTTTCTGCCCATTCCCTAAGGGAGGGACACATCTAATCAATGCCCCTTCACATTTATCTGAATCTCCTATGGAAGAAAGCCCTTGGACAATGCTGCTTGTGGCTTTGCCTTTCAGTGCCTGCCTTCGGGAAATAAGTTCCAGCACCTGTAGCAACTCTACTAGTGTGACTTTCAAGAAAGATGGCAAGTACACTCAGCAGCTTTCAGCATTTGACAATTACTTATGGATCAAAGGGTAAATTGGGTGGCAGCCATTGCTACTATATAACAAATTAATATGCAAGAGATTAGCAGTTGATACTGGCAAAGAAAATGCAGTCCTTTAGACACAAGTTTCTCAGTCGATGGCACACAAAGTAACTGCAGTACCTGGACACATAGCCAAAATTAAACAAGAAAATATATGAAGAAAATTGACCCAATTTTTATTTATTATTCCAATTATTATGTTATTGCTTGTGCATTACAGTGGCAGTGTTGAGGAAGGTCCTTTTTCCCCAAAAATTTTCCATGGGTGTTGAGTTAAAAGAGATTGAGAAATATGGCTTGAGGTTAAAACCATTGCTCCTCCTATAGATACTATGCTGCAAGAAATTTTATTGCTTGCACTAATACTGCTAAGAGGCCTCAGAGTTTCTCATATAAACCAGAAAAGCCATCTTCTACTGCAGGAAACAATATATATCATCCTAAACATTCATCACTTTTACATATCGTCCTTGTCAGCTCCTCCGCAGCATCTGGTTTCATGTGACAGCTGGAGTGAGGTTTTATGGTGGAGAGTAGGGATGTTGAACATGCATGGGACAGCACAAGGTTCTGGAGGACAGGTTTCAGTTCTGGACCTGGTGACATAGGAGAAAAGAAGTGCCCTCAGAGGCTGAAGAACTATTGTACAACTGGAGAAAACTAGGGAGCAGGAAAAGCAACTTCTTCCAGGTTTATTTGCTTCAGGAAAGATTTTTCTTCAGAACATCTTATAAAACATTTCATCAACTGGACAATCCACTCAGCTTGCAGAGATTCTCAGGATATGTACTCAAAAGATCAGCTACCCCTCCTCAAAACCTCTGTGAAGCCTTCAAACACTTTTCTTGGATCTTGTCCTTTTGCCTCAGGTGTTTGCCCTCACTTTGATTTTTCTTGCTTTTCACACCACTCCTTCTGTTGGAACAGCCACATGCACAGAGTAGCTCTCCACTGCTCTAAAAGACTGTTAACATTTACACAGCAGTGCTGGAAACAACAGGAACAACCACATAAAAGGACAGTTGAGTATTTCCGGGCAGCTTCTACATCAAAGTAATCTCACCCTTTCCATTTGCTGTGATTTCCATAAATAGGCATAGCTCACACGGCAGCTTGTTTGGGGTGGGTAGCCAGGTGTCTCCCCTTGGCTCAAACTTCAGTCACTGGGACCTCTCCAAAGTGAAGATATCCTGCAGATTTACAACCAGTTCGAGCCAGATCAGCTCTCAGAAAATAAAAGTTAGGAACCCCCCCCCCCATGAATAAGTAGGAAGAACGAGATCTCTTCACTGACCTACGAGCCTCACAGGTTTTGTTACTAAGGAACATGTCCTTCTCTCTCCTATTAAATATTTATTAAAACAGCAGGATAATTTCTTATGCTATTGCGCTTGGTATTTCCTGTCTATCTTCATGAGATCACACTGACTGCTTTGTTCTTTAGAAACCAGGAGACAAAACAGCATGAGAGTTTGTATTTGCATATTATAGCTCCAGAAACTGTACAACTAGCGGACACAAAGCAAGGCCAGAGAATGATGTTTGTCTACATTTCACAGCTGGTTTTCTCCATTTGTCTGTATATATATATAAAAAAAAAAAAAAAAAGCAAGCCTGCGGCAATGTGAAGGCCAAACTTTTTTTCCTACTAGTCTTTCCTTACCCTGTTAAATATATGCATCTCACATACCCTTCTTTTACCACTCATCTTTTCCTCACCCATTTTAATAACATGTTCCAGGCTGAAGAGAATGTAATTAATTCTGTCACAAGGAAATTTCTCCAGCACAGCCAACATTACTCCTCAAATATGCCCCGTCTGATCTCTTTTAAGGCAAAATCTTCTAAGCAATGTGGTCACAATTGTATGATACATTTGCAACTGCTTTTAATGAATTCATGTTTTACCCCAGAGATCCTTGTGGTATTCAGTTTATGGGTGCAGAAGAGAAAACTGCATGACCAAACGAGAACTGGAATCACAGATAGATGGTTCAAAAACTGGATTTGAAAAAAACTGCGTTATATCCAGGAAAATCTCTTCTACAATTGGAAAAAAATATGAAACTGCTTTTATAAACAGAATGAACTTCTAACTACTCGTAACAATGGTCTAAAAAGTTTTAAAAGAACTGAAAAACTTTTTATCCACTTTTCAAAAACAGGTTTTGTTTTTTTGTTAACTCAAGCTTTCAAAAACTTTCAAATGGCAGTTGAAGAGCAGCATAGGAACGGTACATCACAAGGCTGAAATATCAAGAAATAAATACTTGTCAACTGAGCACTATAACGAAGTTTTATGTCCTCCTTACTGTAGGTCCCAGTATAATTGTATTAATGAAGCAAGCAGTACTAGTTGCATGTGTAGGGATGTAGCATCCCAGCATATTTTAATTTCAAGCTAACTGAATGATTCCACAGGTCAGTTTAAATTTCTTTTTAAAGTTCAGTGAAAGGTGGTCATCATTATCCAAGAACAAAGATTGTTTTTCCCATGGTAAAGCTCAGTTCAGACCTTAGTGTGCATAAAGTCTTTAATTATGTGATGTGTTATCCACAGCACTGTACCTGGCAGCCCCTGCTCTGTGAACAAATTCAGACTACAGAAAGCTTTGGCTGTTGTCTCAGGCTTAATCTCTCTGATGCTGAATTTTGATGCTGTCATGAACAGACAGGGAATAGCAAGAAAATATTCTGGCCAAGCCAACAGAAAACCACTTTTGAGCTGGCTCAAGTCACAATCCCTACCCTTCAGATGTAGTGATTGCCAATTATCCATTTACTTAATTGATGTCTGCCTTCAGACTTCAAAGCTCAGGTCTGGAGAAGCATAAAGTACTCACAACTTGCAGCTACTGCAGTTGTGCTTTGAATATTAATATTTCATTTTATCTTATTTTAATATTTTGATATACAACTACAAGTATGTGCTAAAGCTGCTGAAAGACTCAGGCCCTAGGCTTATCCAATGCAGTACACTGTTTGTCAGTGTTGGCATAGAGGCTACAAGGAGTGTTTCCCCATTAGCAAAATCAGGGTGATGGTCCCTGGAGCTGTGAAGATTTAGTTGTTATCTTTTACACAGCATTTAGACAATATGATGAGGGTGCCACATTAAATGCTATGGATACATTACTTGTGCAGTATTTGGTTCTGTGCAAATTTGGTGATGCGATTAAGTCTGAACATACCCACTGAGTGATAAGGGTGTGGAGAAATTGAGGGCAAACTTTGCCATTAACAACATCCATCTGGCCAATGGGGATCCCATAAATAACACAGAGTGTGATCAAAGAGCAATGAAATTTGATCATGCCTCATAATGCAAGTCTACAGAAAAACTAATTTAAAACCATGAACCATCTTAAATACAGAATTTCCTAAAGCCTGAACATGCCACTACATGTACGTAAAGGAGGTATTCATAACTTAATGTGTAATCAAACAGGTGTCAGTGGGGAGCAACACAGGTTGCTACAGACCAACCTGAGAAAAGTTTGAACAATAATGCAAGATTACACTCTTGTGACCTGTTCTTAGTGTGGAAATCATCTTTCCAACATCTGCATTTCATTTCAGAAAGGGAAGGTTGGAAATGTAAGTCCTCTATCTTTGATCATTAAGCGCTTTGGGTTGACCAGTTGAGGTATTTTCTACTGTTCAGATTCATGTAGTACAGAGCTTTCCTTGAGCAAATGACAACATTGTTGAAGGAGAATCATTTTGGTCAGCTCTGTGTTAAGCATCTTGTCAAACACACCATAAAGGTAAGAGGCAAGTAATTTTCAGTCCTAACTGACTCCCCTACTGCAGAAGCTCTCCTGCAAAGCTCGATAAAACCAACAATAAGCTAAAATTTATGAACAATAGCCAGAATTACTCTATTCAATATCCTCTGTTTTGGTTTGGTTTGGGGGTTTTGCGGGGGGGGGTTAATTATAACAAAGTTTTCTCTTTCTTCTTGACAGTACTTAACAGCAAGGAAAGGAGAGACACAGGGTAAATGGAACAAGTGTTCTGCTTCTAAGCCTCATGGATGCGATTCCCACATTTCAAATTGTACAATTACTTTTTTTTCCCAACATCTGGGCCTGGTCTAATGCCACTATCTCACCTTGAGAAAATGAGGGTTAACACGAGACACACAGTAATTTATTTGGGAGCTTCCCCAGTGCACTGCATTCACTTACATGGAAGAGACTAAGTACAGAGAAAATTATGGAACTCTATCAGAAGAGCATGGTCACAGTGAGTAATATCCATGTACCTAGTAATCAAGAAATGCAGCAGATACTGTCTTTTACCAAAATGTCCAATTAAGGACACTGTATTGTAGCATTTAAATCTTATCCTCAACCAGTCTCATACTGATGGCAAATGAACATGTAATGAACTCCAGTGTACCCTGGTGAAACTGGTTCTTTTAGAGCCAGGTCTTGTTAAGCTAGACAGCAATGCAGGCACAGCCCTTTTAAAGAGACCTTTGCTGCCCTCTGCCTGGTTCCTCGGAGGATGCACTGCTGAAATATTAAAACTGGATAATGTCACGTTGCAAAATTCATACTTGATCTATACTGAATTAACCAGCCCTCTCTCTATCAGCTGTTGATGTTCTTGAGCAGACTGAAGGCTCCACAGAGACAGCATCCCTTAACTACAGCGTCAGACCAAATACGTGTGTTAGGACTAGACATCTAAACAGCAAACTCCTGCAAAGATGTGTCCTTTTCTGCCATGACTCAGGCCAATGCCACAGCAGTGTCAGAAAGCAGCAAGCCTGAAATTGCATGTATCTCTGCCTGCAGGTCCCATAATTCAATAGCAGTCTTAAAACTTGTAACAGCATTTAAAAGTGCAGTAACGGTCTGCATTTCTCTATGATGTTGATTATTGTCCATGAATGCTGAAGCTA
This sequence comes from Elanus axillaris, assembly GCA_026212715.1. Taxonomy (NCBI): domain Eukaryota; kingdom Metazoa; phylum Chordata; class Aves; order Accipitriformes; family Accipitridae; genus Elanus; species Elanus axillaris. Next base: position 31,747,517 of record JANZLQ010000089.1, read on the forward strand.
CTGATACCCTCAGAATTAGTGAAGGGTGGTGGCTGTGATGTTTGTCCCTGCCTAAAACTACTCAAAAGTAGGCTAAGGGAAGCTGCCTGCCTTATATGACAAACTAGAGTCATCTGTAGCTTACAGTTGTCAATCCAAGATGAATTTACAAGGCAGAGCCTATGCTTATGTGACTTCATCCTTGGAATAAACATTTTTATAGTACTCAAAAAGTTATTTGTAAAAGAACATCATATGAAACAGTCCAAAATGTTTCATTCTCTCTGTAACACTCCTTAAAATGCATTCCTTGTAGAATATCATCTTATCACCAGCTGACCCCAGAATATACTCCTATTATTAGCTTGTTCCCTGTCTCATCTGCTCTATCTCAAACTGTTCAGGGGAGGCGCTGCAATTTTATTATTGTTATTCCTTTAACATTAGAATCTCCTACTTCAGGACAGCAAATAAGCAGTTCCTGGAGTGCTGGCTAAAAATACCACAGGCTGAGATTTCTGTGCAGATATTAGGACAAGTTCATAAGCTTTTCACTAAGAAAAAAAGATATGCCAAACTCAGCTGAAATATTATTTCAAATTAATCCAGTTCATTGGGATTTTTTTAGGCCTATGATCTCAATGGATAAATACAGTTTCAAATAACCCCTCTCAGAAATTTCTTAAAGAAAATTTTCTATTTTTCCCACTAAATCACTTATTCAAGAAAAACTAAAGAAAATGTTTTAGCTCAGGACATCAAACTTGAGTTTGAATATTCTGGCTTTTAGAGGTATTTTGAGTCACTGCAAAACTAAAATGTATTTTTCTGCTGCAACTTACTGCTCTGTGGGAACCATAGTGATCAAGAAAAAAATCCCAGAGAAACTCCCCAGAGAAAACTGTCACTCCGGGAAGAAAGGAAGGAGGAATGAGCGAGAGATAGTGGAATAGGATCATCCTCACCTCTCCAGCTATCTGACGTTAAAACCGATAAGGAAAAGCATCCACGTTATGACAGCCTTCATGCTTTCACAAAGGTAATAAATCTAAATAAAATGGTCCTGGCTTTAAGTTGCTGTGAACATTACAAGTTTGGGAATACCTGTTTCTCACCTTGCTGCAGGCATCAGTTTGGGATCTGATAGCATCAAGAAACTAGACCTTACCCAGGCTTGGTGTTTATACTAACTGTCAAGGTCCTTGATTAAATATTGAATAGTACTAGATGTGGGACGGAATCCCACTCGGTCTATCTTTACAGTTTGACATCTTTCCTGTTTGACATGGTACTACAATTCATACGTAATTCCTGAGTTTTCCATGAAGTCTGGAAAGCTTCAGATGGAAGCTTTTCCTCCCAGTGCTTACAATTTGATTATTTTCCCAGGATATTCTGAGAAGTGCAATCAGGCTGACTGATTTATAACTGCAACTTCTCGTACCTTCTGAAGTCAAGAAAATGTTTGACCTTTTCCAATCCTCCACAGGTTCTTATAGATAATTGCTAATAGCTCTGAAGTTGATGAATCAGCCCAGCCAATCTGAAAACATCATATTTATCTAGTTATTTTCTAAACTATTCCTCCTAATCTAGGCAGAAATCTTCCACAAATATTAGTGGTGTCAAATATATTGGCCTCTGGATCACTATTGCCGTTTTCATTGGCAGCCAAAGCCCAAAAAGGCACGAAATTGTCCATCTGACAGAGACCCTTCCTGACATACTGCAGTTTTAAGAAACCAGCACTTTCCTTGGTCCTCATTATACTACTGAAATACAGAATTTTAATTCTTTATTACTTGTATTTGTTTTGTGTATAAACTTTAAGGATACATGGAGCAAATCTGCCAGGTCACACATCTAGAAGTTCTAGATCTTGACATTTTCATCTCATCTCAATAGTCACTGGCAAACTCTTCAAGGAGTGAGACAGTTCAGAAGCATTCACTTTAGGCTGTGCTTCTGACACTGGGCTGACACTGGAATATGTCTGTTAAGGCTCAAGAAACAAGGGCAAGAATTGCATCCTTACTAATGTGAGAATTTGTATTGAATAACTCCACCTTACTCTATTCCTTGCCCTTGCCCTTCTCCTATTCTTTTATAGGAGCCACATTTCTCTCCCTGTTGAAGAGGAATATTTCTCACAGGTGGGAAAGGTCCACTTTCTTCCTGCAGATGCAGAACAGTGCAGAGTAGAAACATCTACAGTGGCTTTGCAAGAATTTACTTCAACATCAGGAAGAAGCTCACTGCAGAAAGGCAAAATCCTGTCTGTGCTAATTGCTCCACTGAAAACCAGGGCAAGCTCCCTGCACAGCTGGTTTGGCCTGCTTCTGCTCCCTGAGCAAGGTTATTTACAGCTAGTTCAAAAGTCTTGGGACTGAATGCACATCCTAATGTCCAAATACAGCTGTGCAACCACTCTGCCTTCTCCTTAACCGGACATTTGACACAAGTGCTTGAATATTTTTTTTTTCCAGTGTGCTCTCTCCTCCCACCAAAGTGATGAATTTTATGTGTTCCTTCTGTTACATTGCAGTCACACCTTCCCACACTCCAAATCATGACACTTATGATCACATTTTGTAGTTGATACAGAAAGAAGCTGACACTGGTCCATTGTAAGTTCAGAAAGCAAGCAGATAGAAGTAATTTGAGCTGCTAAAGATCTGCTGAGCCTTCACATCTCCTTACTGCTTTATCTGTCTAGCTGATACTGGAAAAATTTAAATTCTCACTAACTCTAAGGCTCTCTTCCTGCAACTGCTTTGTTTTCTTCCCTTTCCCCTTTCCTTAGAATTCTTCTTTTTTATTATTACAAGCATATCTACAAGGATTTAAATTTTGAAGTGTGATCTAAAATGTGCAAGACAGACACTGACCTACAAACTGATGTTATAATGCAGGAGAACACCATCCTTTAAATTGGGCCCCATGCCAAGCAATCAGGCACCAAAGTAATATTAGCTTTACAGCTAAAAGCAACTCACCTCAGGATCACAGAGAAAGGTGAGGATGTGGGAGCAACAAACTGAGCTGTGCACTGACACTAGCAGGCTGGTTAGCATCCATGATACAGAGGACAGAAAGGTTGTCAATCCCTCCTGAAAATGGAGCCCAAGCAAGGCATGAGAAATAACTTAGAAGCAATAAACAAGAGAAGAAAGAGGAATGAAGGATATGGTGGAGGTCTCTAAGACTCCCCTTAAGACCAGAGCAACATGGCTCAGCAGTCTGATGGAGGAGGCACCACACAGCCAAGGCTGAGAGACTTATCACGGAACATGGGAGTGGCAGCTGGGCTCCTCTCAAAGCTGCTCTCAGCTTTGTTGGCCTTCTGTGGCAACATCAGCCAGGCTTTAAAAGCTTTTAAAAGCTCAAAAAGACCAGGTTTTATTAGAACATGAGCAAAAGCAAATCACTTCTTTTAAAAGCAGTCAGGCAAGAACAGAAATGCAAAGGCTCTGAAAAGCATACCTCTCCCATCTGCCTGCTGTGAGCCTCCCGCGGATATCCTGCTGCCACATCTCATGTGCTGGGCATCTGTGCACAATGGATTAAAAAATCACCAACTAGCAGTTCCTTTCACAAATAGACATTAGCACAACCATGTTCAAATAACCTACCTGCGTACGATGTACAGTTTTCCTCTGAAGTACCCTGCATGCCTCCTCTTGAGCATCTGGACAAATGGTATTTATGCCTGTTGTTTTGGGTTGTGTTGTTCCCATGGGTTCAGGCAACTCAACCTGCTCCAGCTGTATATGGGCCTTCCTGGGCAAGCTTCCACCTCAGCTTTTTATGAGCTTCCCCTTTGGGAGGATGTCTGGGGAAGCACACGGCCATCAGGAGTGACAGCATCACATCGCAATGATATTAATGCTTGTCATTTGACTGATGTTTCCAGCTTCATTTTCAAGAAGCAATGACAGCACCAGCATCCCCAAATCACAGCATTTTCTGCTTTGCCTTATCTATCTATGCACACATGCAAATCCACCAAGACTTTGACATCAGTTTTTAACAGGCACAGAGTTTTCTGTCAAATAAAATGTCAGGATGTGATCTTCCATATTTCACTAATGCTATTCTACCACTGTCTAGACCGTGCTTTTGGCAAGAAATGTTGGACCGGATGGTCCTTGAGGTTCCTTCCAACCTGGTATTCTATGATTCTATGATTTAATTTAGTAACAGCTAAGTATCAAGTGCTTACTGTTTTGATGCTGTGCTCCATCTGGTGTTGAATTAGAAGTAATGAGAGGTCTAAAGTTGTGATTCATGGTAAACTGCCTAAACTAATCTCAGTCACACAGCAGATGACATCTAGTGATAACTGATTTAACAGATGATTGTCTGTTTAGCTGTCCTATCCTCTCACAGAAATAGGAATATTAATGAAGGACAAATTTACTTACATTTTACAAGTCATTTCCAGACAATATAAATAAATTTAAATTTACCACAGGAACCAATTTTTTTCTTTTTTTGCTATTACAGACTCCTTCATGGAATTTGACCAGTATTTTGTGTATATGACAAGCCTTTGTAGCTTCAGGTGTACTGCTGAACTTCTGAGGTGATTAAAAAGTATGTTTGGTGTTTTCCATGTATATTTTTCAATTTACCATCAGCTCTAATTACAGCAGGCTCCTCAGCCAAACTGCCCCTTGGAGGAGCCCCTTGCACCTGCTGTAGTAACCACTCAGTGCTGATCCTGATAGGAGTCAACCCACAGAAGTAAATTGTTGCTCTGTTAGAAAGGACTTTCCAAAAATTAACTTGGCAGAATTTTAAAATATTAAGAGTATCTGCCCTAAAATAAATCCTCTTTGTATCTTCACTCTTCACCGAATTTCAGCCTGCATCTTTTCTCTGCTGGACTCAGACCAATTATCATCTGGCAGATTTAAAGATGACTTATACATATTCTGCTACATCAAATCTAGAAATTCTCAGTGAACTGTAAGTCATCCATAAATAAAAACAGTTGCTAATTTTTCCTTCATATCTTTTATTAGTGACCACCAACAAAAAAGTTGACTGAAATGTTACAAGTGATGACAGTAATATAAAGAGGCAGAATATTCCAGGTACGTTTTTCCAGACTCCATTGCTTTTGAAAACAGGATAACTTGGAGATAATGAATTAGTATTTTAAATCTGCCAGTCAATTTTGTCATTTGCTCACCAACATACCAGATTTAAATCTGCCAGGTCAGACAGCAACTGAATGATGGTGTGTTCCAGATCAAAAAAAATTTTATAAAAAAAAAAAAGATCACCTTCAAAAGGATCTGAACAAAATCACCTGCTGTAGACAAAAGGTGGCTTTTGGAGCAGAAATACATCTCCAAGACAAAAAAACTTATATGGTCTCAAGACATACATTCACAAAAGTAAATAAGATTGCTTAATAGACTGTGACATACTGCATATGTCCACCCTAGCGTGGAATGGCACAAATCCTGTATGGGTGGGGCTGCAGCGTACCCCCTAAAATGGGCTCTGTGTTGATCTTCTCCACCCCCTCGGGGAGCCGGAAGGTGAATGCCCGCAGCAGGTTGGCAAAGAAAATAAAGAGCTCAGTCCTCGCTAGATGCTCCCCCAAACACACACGGTGCCCTGCAGAAGGAAGAGGGGGAGGACAGTAAGTAAATTACCCTAACCTTAAAAGCAATGGTATTCATCTTCACAAAAAGAAAAGGTACTTTTGCTGAGTCCAGAATTTCTTTAGGACTTAATGCAATCAATGACACAAAACTTCATGTAATTCTTCCTTTAGAGAATCCTACCTGCAGCTATAGATAACTGTGCGCCCCTTCTGCTCTGAGTTTCGCTTCAATTACCTCAAAAACCTCATCTTCATTTGACTGACAACTTTAAAGGAATTCGTTCAATCATGTAAATGAAGAATAAGGACTTGCTCTTCCTGGAAAATGTTGTGCTCCAGTTTTGTATGCATAAAGCATCAGCACAGCTGCTTGAAAGTACTTTCTAAATGTACATCTGGTGTTGAAATGTATGCCCCAAATCAATAACCATAATCAGAGAATTTCCTTCAAAAAATAGGGTAAGTTAAATATATATATTTGTCAGGGCATCTCTGATTTCCCATGTTATTATTTGTTCAGTAGAACAAATGTTTGTAGTTGGATTGGGAAATGTTACTGAAAGTATTCATGTTAATTTTATCACTGTTTTCCACAAAGAGGTTTAAAATAAATGACCAATGGGTTTTTAATAGACATCTTAATTCTACGGTCCCAATCCAAATCATTAATGTTTATGCTGTCAGTCCATTTACCTATAGAGAATGGTAAAAAGGCTTCTCGGCTCACAAAGTTTCCATCCTTATCCAGAAAGTGCCCAGGGTTGAACTGTTGAGGTGTTTCCCACTGCTCTGGGTCATACAAGGACGAAGCAATATTTGGAAGAACTATGGTGCCCTGAAAGGAGAAAAACACTAACTCAGTTCTGGCTGGCAATCCTACCCCAGCAGTCAGAACCGGCTAGGTGAGACTAGTGCTAGTTTACTTTCAGAGTTCAGTGTTGTATCCTGGTAGGTTCACTTCCTCAGTAAGAACTGTGAAGAACATGAAGTTTTTTTGTTTCAGAATTTCAGTCAAAGCCTGACAGCAGAAGTGGCCACATCAATAGAAACTAACAACTTAATTTGTGCTAAACCCATTTTCACTTTTAACATTAGAAGTTTCTGTGATTTAGTCTCTTTGATGACAGCTAGTTACAAACCTTCATGCTTTTCCCTGGATCTTTTACAGGCTTTCTGCAGGCAAAAATTCAGTCAGAAATCTTTCCAATGCCTTATCAGCACAAATCAATCGCAGTATCTTTCAGTACAATCTCGAAGGTTTTGTCTTCATTGGTTTGTAGAAATACTTGCTAAAATACCCTCTTCCACCCAGGGGCATCTTTCACTACTGATAACCCTCTCCCAAGAGCTGCATCATTCAACTCACCCTGGCAGATGGTTTCTTGTCCTTGTTCCCATTCAGGCTATGACCCAGAGGTATCCAACCCCACTGATGTTGAGGGGAAGACCCTGGCACAGATTTTAATCCACACCTTGCTCTACTGATGCAGGAAAGTCTGCAGCAATTGAGAAACTGTGTCTGTACCTTTTTGAGTGGATAGCCAAGCAATGTAGTATTCCTCACACACACTCTGGGCATGCCAACTGAGATAATGTTGCTGAAGCGCTGAATCTCATGAACCACAGCATTTGTGTAGGGCAGTTCTCTCCGATCCTCATAGCAGATTAACTGGGAAGGACCCAGAACAGCATCCAGCTCCTTCTGCACTTTCTCTGTGGAAAATATTCACCATTTTAGGTGGAAAAAACTATGCAGTATTTTCACTAATTCCATTTTCAAAGACATTTCCCATTTAGAACTATAAGGACAGCAACAAAATTAAGGTAAAAATGCAAGCAACATCTTTATAAAGAAAACAGAAGTAGCAGGGTGTTCCAACAGCTTCAACATATGGGAGCTCTACTTCTGGGTCTGAAGTTTCTTGATTGTAGGTTAAGAAAAGACATTTGTTGTTCAAAAATATAAAACATTACCTTACTAAAACTTAAATGCAAGAGAACTGATTTATCTTTGTATTTTCTTTTGGCTAGGTGCCTCAGGCACCTACATCCAGTTAGAACCACTAAGCTCACAACTCTCAGGAATTTAAGCCAGGTGAATTGGGCCCTTAAAAGCTTAATTCCTATTAAAAGGAAATGGCTTTTATGTAGGACATCTGTTAAGTGAAGCAATGCCAACTAGAACAATGTCCAAATACCTTTAAAAAAACCTGGATCTGCTTCTTGGTGCCTGCCTTTTGATCAAGAATAGCATAATTTAAATTACTTATTGCACAGGAGTTCTGGGAGCATTAACAAAAGTATAAAGTTTGTTTTGTAAACTTCAAGAGAGGCAGTACACACATAATAAAAATGCCTTAGATTTTTAACAGGTGATCCTGCCTTTCCAGGTCCTTTGAGGCAACACTAAGTTGCAGGGAAGCCCATTCTGCATTGATCAGTTTGTGCTCATTCACATCAAGCCTGCTCAGTGACTGCCAGCAGTCCTTCACAAAACAATGGTAGGTAGACCCTGACAACGGAGATTTAAGCACCTTAGAGAATTTAAAATGCATATCCAAAAGTTTTTTAAGTAAAGTAAGTTTCCTTCTATGAAGAACTAGCTTGCAAAATCAAGCATGACTACTTCAGGATCCAGTATAGTTTGAAGTGATCAGTCATTATGTAAGTATAAATATGCATCTCTGTTCCAGTAGTTCAGAGAACAAGGGAGAGTCCAATTCAGTGATTAGGCAAAAGGCTAAACTTTTCCGTATGGTACATAATGGAACTGCATAACATTGTCATTGAGTATCAACACAGGCAAAAGTATGAATGGGTTCAAAAAGAAGCCACCAATTAAATGATGACAGATATACTGGTGTCAGTTCATAATGAGAGTCTAGATGTAATGTAAGACTCAAGAAGCCTAGGAAGGATCATTCCGCACACACCCTGCTTTCCCAAGTATGTGCAAGGTATTATAATTAGACAAGTAAAATTATTTAGGTTAGTCAGCACTTTCATAACCTTAATTACATTATGTGATAACAAACATGCAATAACAAGAGATTAAGTAGAACTTCTTGTCTGACAGCTACAAGCTGGGCACTTTTTTCTTATCTTCATTTCTTTCCTTCATTTAAAATCCTGTTCTCCGGGTATTTGCATAAAATCTGCTGTCCACCAACAAGATTACTGTTATCCAGCATAAGAGATCATTCTTTTCTTTGGTTTTCATTTAGTGCTCTATGAAAGTGATTGATAGTTATTTAAAAGCTAGACTTAAAAATAAACTTCTTAAATATACATAGACATAACAGATGAGCCATCAAATTCCCCTCCAGACTGGGATAATTCTGTTGCAAGAAAGTCAAATACATCACAGAGTTAATTTAATCACAGATTAAATAGACACCCTGATACCTTGGGATCATAAATGGACTGATGGACAAAAATAAAGTCAAAGTTGCCAATTGAACTTCAGGCGATTATCTTTACTACTACTCTGACCTACAGAGCACAAAGAAGGTCAGGACTCCCTGTAACCCCCATCACTGATACTCAGCCGATACAAAGCAGAATTAAAGCAAGTTTCCAAAGAGTGACATCCTTACTACCACACATCAGTTTCTGGTTAATTATTTTCAGCCACCCATCATGTTTACTACTAAGACAGAACCTGACTCAGTCTCCTGAAGCACCATCAGCACCTCACCAGTCAGTGGCCACTGTTCCTTCAATTATGCATGCAAACCCTCTGGCTTCCCAACAAGCAACTCCAGTCCTCTTACTCCATTGACTAACTACCACAATCTTCCTTTCGAAAGACCTCAACCCCTCCATCTCATTCAGCCACAACCTCCTATCCATATGCATACTTCCCAAACTGTTAACTCATTCTGGGAACTGCCTTATGCTTGTGACTGCTGCAAGAGCTGGTATACAGATGGTCTGGGTCTACCAGTGCTGCCCAGCACAGGCCTAGCAGTGCCAATAGGTCCGTATGCCACTAGCCATAGTACCAGCATCTAGGATTAATCTCTGATCCATTAAAATGTGATGCCTTAGCTGTTCTGTTGCATCAGAGATATTTGTGACATGCTTATCCACTCACCTTGGACATCTGGATTTGCCACCATATAGAGCAGGCCCCAGTTCAAAGTAGTGCTTGTTGTCTCTGATCCACCCAAGAAAAGGTCATTTATAGAATAAACCATGTTGTCTTCATTGTATGTGGACCTGGGTTCATCTTTGGACTGCAAATGATAAGATAGAGGTCTATACATGAAATTTAGAAAAATCAGAACTGCTTTAAATATGATTTTATCACTGGTTCCAAGCTGTATTGTGTGCTGCCTACAGTACAATACAGAGAGACCGATAAAGAATATTAGGCATGAATCATGATTATCAATACAAAACCTAAGGTTTCACAAATGGTCAAGGCATGTTTATTCCACTCAATCATGAAACTAAATCACATGTTCTCCACAGAAAAGAACTGTTGTCTTAATTGTGCAACTTGTGGTACATTTAGAATGTTTCAGAAGTAAATCCTCCTCTGAAGATGTGTACCAGCATGTACACAAGTCATACTCCATCACTTAGTTTTTTCTACCAATCAATACAGTGACCAGGGCTGTGTCAGAACACTAGGCTGTCAAAAGTTCTTAACCTGCGGTATTCAGGTTTCTTCTCCACTACAAGGCCACAACAACTCAAGTACAGCTGCTCTAGGGTTTTATAGTTTTCAGTTAGAAGTGTGACGATATGTGTGTATATACAGAGATCATGAAAAAATATTGCTATGGTTTGGGGGAATTCATTGTCTAAAATCACGGAGGTTATGCTCAGGGGTCTTTAACTTTTCTTTTGCCAGTGGAGCAACTGGAAAGTGGGAAGGATGTTTTTCCCTGCTGTAATATCATCTAATCTTTTTATATTGCCCCTACATACCTATTACAGACAATTCAATTTTTTAATAAACAAACTTGGATGATTTCCACCCAGCAGACTCCCAGAAGAGCTCACTGAAACAATTTGTGATCCGCTGATGTTCAAGTCTCATAAATCTTAGAACAGCAGTGAAAGACTTTAGAAGCAGTTAAACGCTTTGGAAGACCAGATGTGTTAATATTGTGCCAGTATCAAAACATTTTAAAATGACGATCCAAGGCACTAGAAGCCAGTTAGGCTGACATCCACCTTGGATTTAAAAATACAGCAGCTGATATAAGGAATCAATTAATAAAGAATTACCAGCTAGAAATACAAATTAACGTTATTTATTATGATACAGAAAACTGATTGTGCAAGGAGATCTGATTTGATTCTTTGATAGAATTACCAGCTTGGATGATAATGACAATTTCACAGTTGCAATATACTTGAAGTTCCACAAGATAGTTGCTTTTGTTCCCCACAATAATAAAATAGTCAAGCACTATGAAGTATTCATAAGATACATGCTAAAAGACTAAATAGCTGGCTGACAGAAATAGCTGATAGACATTCTTCCCTGGATGCATGTCTCTGTAGTATGATTGAGCACAGCAGCAGAGCCAACTCAAGGGAGCACACAAGGCAGGCAGCACTCCAGGATGGCATACACATTTCAGCTGTGCCAAGAGATGCAGGATGGGTGCCTACAGCCTGACAAGTTTGCAGTGCCTTCTGTTGCTGCAACAACAGCAGAATGACCACAGCAGAAGGGACACGGGCTGTCCCTGCAGGGAAGCACTGCCACCCAGGAGCAGCAGTCACTACCCACTTCTCCAGGAGTTGCAAGAATAGATACCCCCCACCCTGGATATGTTGTTTGGCTCTCTGAGCCACTCTTGCCTTGTCACCCCCCAGTAACACCAGCCTCATCTTGTCAATTCCTCCTCTTTCTCCTTTTTCTTCCTATCACCAAGCAGAACAGGGGGAGGAATATGGCCTACTGCAGGGGAGAATAGGAGAAAGGAAGAGTGATTAAGTGGAGGTAAAAGGAGTCACAGAGGGGAAGGGCATCTGCTAGTCCAGGGACTAGGGAGAGGATCCAGTTCGCAAGAGATTCAGAGGAAGAAAATTGATCCTGATAAGGTCTAGAAAAGGGAGAGATAAGTGTCCCCACTCACAGCTTAGGCGAGCCTCCTACAGCCTTTCAAAACCCCATGGATCCCCACCTACCTCTACTAAGCCTGCCTGCCCAAAATGCCCTCATTTGTCCCAGTTCCCTTTGTCTGCTTGAAACTACACTAACCCTGGCACTCTTCTCTTCTCCAGCCTTGCCTGAAACTCCACTGAATCCTAGATATTTTCCCCACAAAATACTCTCAAAATCCAACTGTCCTCTTGCATCAACCTCTCTTGGCAAACCTTTACCAGACAAATATCCTATCCAGAGCATCCCATTCTGTCTCCCCAAGACCTTCCCAGTTCTCTTGTGGTCCACTTAGAAATTCAGTATTCTTTCCTGGAGACCTTAAATAATTTTGTAACTTGTGCCAATGAGAAAAAACGTAGTGTATTAACCTGCCTTTTGCAAGGTGCTGTGGCATATCAATAATTAGAAAGGATTTAGCAAGTCCTTAGTTACTGGATTTACTTTAGGAGGTCTATGAAAGGTAAGAGATTGTGATAGAAGGGCTCCAACTGGGAGATTAATGGTCCGTTTCACCTTATTCCCCATGAATGTATGATCAGGCAGAACAAATACTTACTTTTTCAATGTGATCCAGGTAAAAGTCAATGAAATCCTGCCGTTCATCTGGTATCCCACGCTCCATGTGCATTCTTATCTCTCTCCTTGTAAAAGAGCTCAGGACATCATAGCAAGACAGTGCCTTCTTATGAGGACCAGGCAGATGGCACATCAACCACGGGAATATTTCATACAGCTGTGGGAGTGACATACAAGAGGTACCACAAAGTCTCTATTACTAGAAAATGCATTTTAGTCCTACTAAAACCAGAAGATAATATTCATGTTAGCATGTGGTTTTGGCATCATTAGTAAAATATTCTGACAAAGACTATGTTTATGTATTCAAGTTGCGAAACAGTACACTATATAATTTTTAGCTGTCTTGATGGCAAGATTCAGAGTTCCACAAGCTTTCAGCTCAACCACAAGCCAAATTAGAATTATTGTAATTAGAATGAACTGTATTCATTTATTCAATTATTCAATTCATGTATTCATTTACAATGAACTGTATTCAGACGTTTAAAAAGTGAGATCCTGCCCTCCAGTGGAGAATACCAGGAAGGAAGAAGTAAAGCCGTTGCAAACTGTCCTCACCAGGATGTGCAAAAGCGGTTGATACAACCGAAAGCAAGGGCCAGCTACCAGCAGCTGGTATACAAACTCGATAATCCACCAAAGCACTCTCTGTTAATCGAGGTCTCAAGGGTCCTCAGTAAAACTTGAAACATCTGAAACCCAGAAAAGCTGAGAAACAGCTACCTAACAATTTTGAGTACTCTCCTCTAGAAAAGAAGGGGTTAGCTGACACAACTGGATTAATTTTATCCTTCTCTCTTACTGTTTGGGAAAATCTAGCCTAAGAATAGCTGCTTTCTATTTATCCTAATAGCTAGAAAGTTCATTCTGATTTTCAGACTATATTTGTGCCTGGGTAATTTGTGTACATCGTTTTTGTACCTGCAGTATATTTTCCCTTAATAGGTCTTTTCCAGCTTGAAACATAATCCCATTACTCATTTATCAGCAGAAGTTCTCTCCTTTCTCAGTCTTCATTTTACTGAGCTCTCTTCATATCTCCTAATTATACCACATAAAGCATGTTATTAGGTGTTCACTGGAGTTTGGCTGAATTAGACCGACTATACTTCTGTCTTCTTGGAAAATCACTTCTTATTGTCAGACATCCAATTATCAGTTAATCATTGCCTTATCACAGAAAGGTAGTGGTCCAGCCCTTGGTAAATTCACATAGAACTTTATATCCTTTTTGTTTAGTTCCAGTTTGGGGCAGGGAGGGTTCTTTCAAAATCTGTTCAGAAGCCTTACATAGAACTGTGGTCTGACTAATCAAATATGGTTGCCCAGATAACATGCATTCCTATTCTTAAATGCATGCACTTTCCAGCTACTGTGGCACCCTAACTGTAAGTGAAATTTAGCTGTCAACATTCAGGACAGGAATTGAGCCCACCCACCTTCCTGGCCACCAGTCCTGCTAAAACTCCTCCTCCATTTCTGGAAGGGCCCAGTCCCCAGTGTTCTCCCATTCAGTGCCTGACAGCATGGAATCCAGTTAAGAAATGGGGATGTGGATGCAGCAGTGTCAATTTTTTACATTTACATTAGCACGTTTACATTTACCTCAGTACTGAGTACCCTTTCCATCCAGGCAGTGGGAAGGTTGCAGCCCTCCCTCTGGAATGGTTTCAAACCCTGTTCTTATTTCCCAGAACAGCATCTGATTCATTGGACTAAAGCAAAGCTAGGATAGGAAGGAGAGAAGAAAAGCAGGTATATTCTCTATCCCAAAAGCAGGTCTCACCTGCCACCACTACACACAACTTACAAGACCAAAGCTAGGCTAAGCAAAAGAGAACCTGACCATAACTCAGTGAGAAGAATGCTCCATGGGATGGGGGGGGGGGGGAAGAGTGGG
>JANZLQ010000089.1:31761824-31780084 GCA_026212715.1 Elanus axillaris
CCCCCCCCCCCCCCCCCCCCCCCCCCCCCCCCCCCCCCCCCCACTCGCGGTATTACAGGGATTGCTTATGTGTTTTACATTAAGAAGCTACTGCATAAGATGTATGGGACAGCTTTAGAAGTAAAACCAGAACCAGAACTCCCAGGCAACTTTGAATACATTTCTGTGCAAAGCAGGCCTCTTCTAGTGTCAGATAAGTCCTTGACTCTCAGAAGAGCACTGATTGTTTTGCTTGCCAAGCTTACAGATATATTTGCTGGCTTAGCATTTCCTATCTTCTGCTGACTGTGTATAGGGCTGCTCCTCACTCAGGGTGAAGGAGTCTAATTTCTCTGGGAAGTCTTCAAGTCTCCACTTCTTATAGAGGAAATGGAGATAAGTAGTCACGGGCAAAACATTTAGGTATTGAATAATTTTTCTCTGTTGACTATATATAAAACAGTGTCTAAACTTGGCATGTGAACCACACTTTTAGATCTGACATTTAGTATTTAATAGTCATGATGCCCAAGGCAGGAATCTGTTGTGCATCAGGGTTGAGAAACCAAGTAACAAACACGATCCTGGACCAGTCCACGAGCTTGTGCCTTGCTGCAAAGATCAAGGAGCAAAGTACCTTATCATGGTACCCAAACACAGGACAATGAATACAAATGACCAAGGCTGGTATGTAGAGCATTACCATCACGCTTTGAGATGATGCACTGCCCAGTAAAGCTGCATGGGACATCACTCAATTCAAAAAACTTTTCCCTAACAGCTACCTCTTGAATCTGCATTTCTCACTTTCTGTCTTATTCAGAAAAAAAGCAGAAAAGGATAACAGATCATTTACTTACATGATGAATAAAGCTGCCTCCAAATTTGAATAGATGTTCTGTGGCTCTAATCAGTTCATGGAAAGCTTCATCCTCTCTGGAGAAGCGATGTCCAAAAACGACAGCACAAATTACATTTGAGACAGAATGCACAATAAGGAAAGAAGGATCCAGAGGTTTCCCTGCAACCATAATAATAAATGTCACTGTTAATATCTCCTGTCTGCTTTAGTGAAATGAGAGAATATTTTAGGTTACCCAAAGAACTTTCAAGAGAGCATTGCATTTCACAGAGAAGCAGCAATCTTCTTACAAAATTGTAGTATCTGATTCTTCACAACTATGGTGCAATCTCATAATCCCAAGAATGCATGGCACCCTAAAGAAATGCCAGATGTGTAAAATATTTTGTAATATGATAGACCAAATTTAGAACTGAGAAAAAAAAAATCTATGCAAATTTACTGTCTGGCAAATTCAACATAGGTCTCAAGCATGGGAATGACTGAGAACACTGTGGTCAAAGGGAATCTGAGGGGAGAACCATAAGAGAGGCAGTCTTATTCAGCAAGGACATAAATACATGCAAGGCTACTATATTTTGTCTGACTTTGCTAAAGATGTACAGTCTCCAGTAAGATAAAATGTCATAAGCTCCTTTCAAACCAATTCTGTCAACAATGTAATAACTAATTTTAAAGCAATTACTTGAAAACCTAATCCCAAGAAAACTACTATGTGACTATAAATGACTATAAAGAACTGTATTTATGTATGTATCAATACAACTGTCCAACACCCAATGCACGATTCTGATTAGCAACTTAACTGTTCTGGGCTTTTTTTTCCTGCACAAATGGTCACATCTTGATCTCTCCCTGTTCTTAAACCATGAGATTGGGCCAGATTTAATTACTTTTAATTGATACAGTGCTAGCCACAGCATGTCCTGATTTACTGTGCCTTTGCATAATGATCACTATTGGGAAATCCAACTCACATGCTCCTAACTGTGTTGATCAGGCTAAAATATTGTAACAAAGACAAGATTTTAGTCACTGCCTTACAGAGTGCATGCAAATGGTGTTACAAGACTTAATTCATCAGCACTGATAACGTGTCCATATCTTTATGCACCAGCACCATATATGAGCCAGAAATGTGCCCTTGAGACAAAGAAAGCCAACATCATCCTGGGCTGCATTAGGAAAGACATTGCCAGCAGGTCAAAGGAGGTGATCCCTTCCCCTCCGATCAGCACGGGTGAGACCCATCTGGAGTGCTGGGTCCAGTTCTGGGCTCCCCAGTACAAGAGAGACATCAACATACTGGAACAATTTAAGCAAATGGCCACAAGGACAATTAAGGGATTAGAGCATCTGACATAAGAGAGGCTGAGAGAGCTGGGACTGTTTAATCTGGAGAAGAGAAGGCTCAGGGAAGAATCTTAAATGTGTATAAATACCTGATGGAGGGGAATAAAAAACATGGAGCTAAACTTTTCTCAGTGGTATCAAGTGACACAATGGGCAGAAATTGAAATACATTAAATTCTGCCTAAACATAAACATTTTTACTGTAGGGCTGATTGAACACTGGAACAGGTTGCCCAGAGAGGTGGTGAAGTCTCCATTCTTGTAGATATTTAAAACCCAACTGGACTCAGCCCTAAGAAACCTGTTCTGATCGATCCTTCTTTGAGAAGGGGTTAGACTAGACCATCTTCAGAGATCCCTTTCCACTTAAAGCATTCTATGATATAAATAAGCTCCAGCTTTGCTTCCTAATTTTAGTAGTTGTGTAAATAACTTTAACAAGAATTGTCTCTCACTGGGTTTGAAAACACAGGACTGGGGTCTTTGCATTTTTGGTCCATTCCACAAGGCACAGTAAGATTCTGCACACTCTTTTGTGAAACAAAAGCTGCCCTTAATTTCAGAGCAGGACAAAGAAGTTCATACACTAAAGACATCAGACTAATGACAAAAATGAATCATTTTTTATATGCAGAGATACCTTTCATACTTGCAAAGAAGGCTACCAGGTCGTGGGCCTCTTCTTGAACTCGATGCTCCAGGCCTCTTTTCCCCAGACCAAGGTCACGTAGAGTCCTCAGCGCAAACCTTCTCTGCTGCTTCCAGGTGTGACCAGTTGCCAACATAATCCCTGCATTCATTCAAGGAAGAGCTCTTCATTATGCTAATATTTATATAGAGGAAGACTACATTAACAGATTTACTAAACCACAGAATATAATGAAACTATTGCAATTGCCTATGAACACAAAGACACAAAGGAACAGCTGTGGCGTGTAAGCATGTGGGCAGGGCTAAAATGGACAAACTCAACTGGGTAATAACATGACTTGCAGGATTAAGCTTGATCCAAGACAACCAGTTATCTCAAGTTTGACATCTGCTTCTCTAGATGCTCTCTGAAGTGCTTGCCTCCCACTCTCTTCTATGCTTGGAGGTCACCTGACCAGAGTAATGATTCTCATTAAGGGAAAAGGGGAAAGGGTTCTGACTGTTCACAGTCAGGGAGCAAAGTTCCTGTCCACAGGGCAGAAAAGTTCAGTACTTAGGCTTTGTGACAAATATCTTCAACATCATATAGTAACAGGATCTTTAATGTAGTATAAGAATCACCAAAGACTGAAACAAATTTGAATTAGAATACTTAAAGAATTAGGTTTCCTTAAAAAAGTTGGGGTGCCAAATAAAATAAAGGTTGTTTCCTAATGCATATGTTCATGAAAATCAGGAGTTTGGGATCTTCCAGTGTGGTTGGGGAGTATGAAACCTACAGC
Organism: Elanus axillaris; assembly: GCA_026212715.1. NCBI lineage: Eukaryota > Metazoa > Chordata > Aves > Accipitriformes > Accipitridae > Elanus > Elanus axillaris. Next base: position 31,765,452 of record JANZLQ010000089.1, read on the forward strand.
AAGGTTGAAACATAAGTGCACTGCACCTTTAGATGCAACTGTGAGAGTAAGAAATATTCACAAAAGTAAGGGAATGGGAAGAAGATACCACCATCAAGCTCACTCTTCAGTTGAAAACATGATAATGGGAGTCAGCAAGTCCAGGACAAGGAAGTGTGTAGTTTGCTGCTCTTCCTCCACTTCTGTGGCACAACCTACCACTGCCTCATCATGTCACCCCTGAATCTGCTCCAGTAAATATTTTACACAAGGCATTATATTTTTTTCCTTTGCTGGTGGTCATCTACTACTATCCAAAGGTTATTTCACCCCTCCCTGCTTTGCAGTTCACCTGGAAGTCATTCCTCACAAACAAACCCTGCTACTGTGGTACCTTTGAAAGCGGATACAAGCTACAAAAGAACTACAATTTGTCAAGATGGTATTTCTGTGCAATATTTATGCAAGAAATTCTCACCTTTTCCTTTGGCCATTGCTCTGAAGAAAGGAGACACTAGCCTCCCAGAAACATCTTCAGGATGCGTGGTCATACCATCCTTAACTGCTTGATATCCATTCAGTACAATCACTGGGGCCCATCCAAACCATAAGGTGAATATGTTGCCATGAATTTTTGCCAGCTATAGATGGGAGGGAAGCCAGGAAAGCACAGATGAAATCCCACACACTGCAAACAAACAAAGGATGAACCTGTTTTTACACTGATTACAGGACCAGCCCTAAGGTGGAATGATATTCTCCATCTTTCCCACAAGATTACAATTATCTGTGAGAAAGCATGAATGTCTTCTCCAGCATTCACTGTCAGAAACGAATGAGTATCCAGCTTTTCAGAGTCACAGATTTATGCCAAGAAACATTAGGTAGCTTTTATTACTGCATATAAGCCAAGGCTCAATTCACAATGATAAAAGGTATTTTCTATGCATGAACTTATTTCAAAGGGTTTCTATCATTTGCACTGTTAAAGGGGCACAAAGAGAACACAGGAATGTCAGAGGAGTAACTAGCTTGTAGAGACTGGACCAGTTACTTTCTCCTTTCCCCCTGCCCATTTGCATATTTAGGTACTGGAGCTTGAGTCAGACCATTCCGTCTCACAGTGTCCTTACTTGCTGTCTGAATCTGCTGTCTGGTTGGAACAAGTGGCGTGCCTTGTCCAAATCACAGTGACAGAAGTCACTGGAGTTGTCTAGTGAGAATCCTGAAATCACTGTGAGAACCAACAGAATGAAATAGAGGTGGCTTTGTGCACAGAAGTACTCCTCAAAAAAAGCAACAACAGGTTCATGGGGTTTTTTTAGATCCCGTCAATCCAAATAAGCATATAGATGCAAGACAGTGCATCTTAAGTATCTATTTACAGCTCAAGCTAGAGCGTGCCAGTGCTCAGAAAGCTAAAAATCCATGCTGTAAAAGTATTTTTTTTAAAATAGTATTTATTTTCCCTAACTGCAAATCTAATATATTATCCCTAAAGGTGTTTGATCCTAAATGATATCAATTTTCACATGAATTTGTCAAATTTAGTGTTATGGGGTGATGGGTTTAAGCATCAGAATGGTTTTCACACATTCAGAATTTCCAATACCAGTTTTCTTACATTGGCAAACTATGCAGCAATAACTTTTTCTTATTTTGCCAACCAAACCAGCAGTTCCAAACCAAACCAAGTGCAAAATCACAGTGGCTAGTTAACAATTACAGTATGTTACCAAGGTAGTTTTGGGAAAGGATGTTTTCAGATAGCAAACAACACAAGAAATGGGAAATCACAAAGACTTTTAAACAATTAGGAGTATCTGAGAATAAATACCTTCATGAGGAGATCACGATTAAACTGAAAGTTCAGCTGTATCAAGGTCCCAAAAATTGGGAGAGGGATTGGTCCAGGAGGAAACCGTCTCCGTACTCGTTGCAACTTAAAAAACTGTATAATTAGAAGAAATACAGCCAATGCTATAAGAACTTGACTTATTAGCAACATTTTAATGGCTGTTTTTACCAGCTTGTCCTTATTGAAAATAGTCTATTGAAGCTCTTAAGGCTGTTTGCTCAACCTGTTTTTTCGTAAGAGTTTAAATTTCATGTAACTAGTCCCCGCCCCTAACCCTCCTTCTTTATTATCAACCACTCCCTTTTTGTCCCACTCATTACATTCTCATGCTCAAGCATATTTAATAGATGCATTTCCCTCTCCCTCTTCTCATTCAGATTATGTTTATCAAATATGGAACACAGGATTTGTAGGAAAGGTCTTAAAAGACTAGGGCCAAGGTTTTCCAGGCAATGTAGATACACAAATCCACACGTAAATTCTTCATCTAATTTTCTGAAACAATTGTGGATGGTATGTGCTTCTACAAATATTTCATGAGTGCTTTTAGAAAAGCAATAGCCATGCATACCAATTAAGCATGCAAATGTAAGTGGATTTTAAATCTTGGAGTTTTTAAAATGTTTCGTATATATTCCATGTACACATATATCCAGTAATAGCAAGGCTGATAAAAGTTAAAAGCCCACATTTATCTTAATATGGATATACGAGTATCTAATGCTTAATAGAAAAAGCAAAATTTGTTAGGCTTTCAAATATAATTGAAAACATAACTGGTTTGATATATAACCTCTTTTTTTTTTCTAACCTATTTGCAATAGCTAACTTCACTGAGGGTTTTGCCTGCTTCAAATTTCCCCTTTCAACCTCAGCATAAAGGTGGATACCCTAAAGGGTATTTTGAGCAATCATCAGAAAGCTTGTCAGAGGAATAAAGCATATCCACACAGAAAGTACAGCTAGTATGAAACACATAGATAAAATAAACCACATGGGAGAAACCTACTAGGAATCTTGAGCTACAACCAGAACTAAGGGCTCCAGCAAGAACTAGTCGTGACATGCGTGTGCCATACTTGATAATTTGAGAATAAACACAGTCTGCAGCCAAAGCTCTTTGCCAAGCCTGAACACACAGAGGAATTACAAACCTAGTATCAGGGAAGTTTACATGCCCACAATCAGACCATGCAAACCATGTGAAAGGGATTCTGGGCACCACATAACAATGACAGTTATAGCCCTGCTTTATAGATCTAGATTGAAATGCTAACGAATAAATGCTTCCCTGTGAAAAACGTCCATGCCCTGAAAGCAAAACACTTGTAAAAGAAGTACATTTTCACTAATCTTCTGAAAACCTGGCAAGATGACTTGTGCATCAGCTTGCTTCTTTCATTCTTTCAAGTGCCCTGTCTTTGGGACAGAAACTGTTTCACAGGATTTGCAGTTCTGGGACATGAAACACTCTTATCCAGAAAAAACAGCCTGGAGTTTGCCAGCCCACATTTTCTAGACCACCAAGTCAATTAGCCTCCAACCACTGCACTTTGTTACCACTAAAGCATAACTGATTAATGTGTATTAACCAAGAAAGGGATGTTTCTATGTTTCTACAAAAGCTTTGTTTGTTTACAATAAAAAGCTTATTTTTCAAGGCACTCATTTCTAATTTAACTCTCTCCTTCAATAGGGAAAAAAAATTCTCTTTAAAAAGAAATTCTGATAAGTTTTACATGCTCTATATGCAGTGTAATTTTACAAAATCTACTTAAAATTCACCAATTTATGAGCATTTTTCATTTTGAATGAACATAGTACCCTCCCCAGCCTTTTAGATATTCAAAGATTTTCCATCTAAATTATTTTTCTCAACAGGAAAAGTAATTTTGTCCAGTGACCTTTTCCATGGGGAAGTAAAGAAGTTAAGGCCCAGGGCCTTCACCACTTCCAGGACTGCAGCCTCACAACAGGACTTCTTTATTTCTTTTTTTAGCCTTGCAGCCTTGAGTTTTCATGCTATTTCTCAGAAATCCAGGTATTCAAATACCATTGGTCCCTTCAACCTCATCAGATTGACCTGCATTCTTTGTCATAGTCTTAACACCAGCCTGAAGCTCTTCCTTCCTTATTTCTTTGCCATCATTTCTGCTAACAAGTTCCTCTGATACAGAGTCTGTGTCTCCTCTCATGGTCAGGTCACTTCAGGAGGCTTTAAAACCTTTTTCCTGGTGGTGTTTTCCTGAGGGAGGCAGAAGATTTCCTGACTTTTCCAGACTTTGGCCCTCTGCTTCCTTCCATGATGCCAAGGTCCTGCCCTGGCAGCAGTCACATCCTCCTTCCCCATCTGAAATGTGGGTACACCACAGGGGCAGGAGCAGCCAGGAAAAAAAAAAGAGGGCAGGAAACGGAGCTGAACAGAAAGCAGATCGTCACTTGCAGTTACCACTGTGCTGGAGAATGGAGTGGGCACGAGGAGGCACCCCCAAGCCCCAGCCCTCCTCCATCCCATATGAGGCAGCCATTGTGGGAAGCTGCTCTGTAAGGAGGCAGCACAATTCCCTCTGAAAGGCTGCAGACACAGTTGTGTAAACCATTCCCCTGTGAGCCAGCAGCCTGACTTCCCCTCAGGTTGTCTCCAGGCGCCAGTCCAGGTTCTTTTTTTCCCAGATCTTTCTGCAACATTTGCCTGTGACGGCTTGGTTGCCTCCCCACTGCCCACTCAATATGGCAGCCACAGCTTTCTTTCTGGGCTGGCTGGCTCCTTAAGTGGCTTCCCTACCACAGCATGAGGCGCCCAGTGGCATCGCATCACCCAGCCCCTCTGCCTTCCTCCTTCACACTGGTCAAAGAACAGACTTCTCTCTGGACTCAACTGGACTTTCTCTGTATCACCTTTTTACCCAGCACCGCCTCCCTCATCCTGAAGAACCACATTAAATTCCCATCTTTCTCTCCACCACGTTACAATCCAGGACTTAAATAGAATATATATGTTTTAACATGATATTTCTATGGCAGGCAACAAAGATTCAGTTTAAATTCCAATATTCTTCTTAGAACTCCTGTTTCTCCAGGGCTATCTTTGTTTCTGCCAGATTTTCAAGTGTGAAACTGAAACATTGGGGTTCACTTAATTTTTCCCAGATATTTCTCTTGGATGGTGCAGCTCCTTGGATCATGTGTATTAAACACAGCAACTCATCCCCAGTGATGATTTTTAAATAGTAAAGTTTTTCAAGCCTTTTAGCAGAATTCAGACATCACAGCATGCAGTCAAAAACCTCCCAGCACAACAGGTTTCCTAAATGATGAAGAAACAGCTACAGGGACTCAATCTAACACCAGGGACATGGAAGATCCTGGGAACATGGGTTTAAATTCAGAAAATAAAGAAGCAAGGATTGAGTAATTTTTGTTTCATGTGCAGAAATGGTGATACTGTGAACTAAACACATTTTCACAACAAAATGGAAGCAGCTGACAAGGCTATTAGCAATGACCTACAAGAGAGTGGAAGGGAGAAGCTGGCACTTAGCCACTTGGCTTTTGTTTTCTTAAGGTCTCTGACAGCCACGCCTTTTTCAAAATGATGTTTTCTTACTGATGTTAGTGCCAATAAAGCCTCAGGCTGCTTTCTTCAACAATGACATTATTCCACTGTATGTTCTGCTTGTGGAACTGAAGCGGCTGCAAATCATAATGTCATTATCAACTTTTTATCTTAATGCATACAAAGCAATGCTGTTTGGAACATAACTATGGCTACTCTGCATGCAATTTAAGAAACAGTGTAGAATAAGGAATGACAAACACCTGCATAGTGTAGGAAAGGGAGTAAAACCAGAAAGAGGATACAAGACAGAATCAGAGAGAAGATGGAAGACGCTAGTAAGAGGAACATCTGCCAAATGTATGTTACAACATATGGGAGTGAGATGAGAAGAATAGGTGGAGAGATTTCAGTGAGGAAAGCATAAGAAGCAACAACAGACAGCATGGGCCTAGAAGATACCTAAAGAAAAACTTACAGGAGATGGATGACATTGTATAAGGAAGAAAATGAATGGAGGAATGTGCAAGGGAGTTGAAAACACAGGTATAAGAAATAAATAGAAAGGGGATGATCCAGCAAGCAATTACATTAGGAGAGAGGACAGGCTAGAGATGTATTCTCCCTCTCTTAACAGTCTTTTTGTTCATCAGGTCAGAGTTGAGCTCTCTACCAAGTTCAAAGAAATGGGCTAGAGCTCCCTCTGAAGGCAAACAGTAAAGAGAACTTATGCATTATTACTATTATATGAGCCAAATTCATAAGTGTTTGAGAATTATCACAATGTACTTCAGCCCTACCTGGATTCACTACAGCATACACAAAGTGCGCGTGGTCCTCTGAAGGCTTATTGCACAACAGCCTTTGTGGCAAAGAGTGGAGACAAATGCAGCCAAACTGGGGAGAAAATTGAAATCGGGAAGGCAGACCAAGCAAAAGAACACCTGAAGTGGATTTTGGAGATGAGGTAGAAGCAAGGAAAGGAGGGTAGAGTGATCTGTGAGGAATAGAATGGCCGGTACTTTCTTATATGTCTGCTCCACACCACTCTTACACCTTTTTTTTTTGCTTGGTGGGGACTCCATCTCCTCCTAGTCCAGGTAAGTCAGGGTAGCTAGAAAACTCACATTACTTACAGGAAAAGATGAGTGTGTAGTCACCTTGAGCTGTTAGTCCCTGTCTGCTGTGTGCTCTTCTACAAGTAGCATCAGCTCCTGAAGGCAGAAAGATGAAGGCACCATGTTTTTTGTAGTAAGTTCAGTTGGCTACTCTCTCCTCCAACAGGCACCAGAAAACACAGTGGGGGAAGTGGCACTGAAAGGAGGTGCCCCAGGAAAAACCAAGATTGTCATTTAGATTATTTCTTTCCTGGATTTGTCTCTTAGCCCTAGAAGAGGGATAAGGAGAGCTGGAATAGTGGTATTTCATACTCTTCTCCCTAAGGAGGCATTTCACCCTCTCCTCTCCTTTCTAAAAGGGAAGCAGATCTTCCATTGGAGTCACTACGCACAGGTTGCCAAAGCTGAATTTCACGTTCTGAAATGTTTGCCTTTAATCCGGCACGTGTAGTTTTCCCTAGAAAGTATGAACAGACACTTACCATGGATTACTACAGCATAAGAGTATGCAGATATGTTTTTATCACGTATTAGGTGACACTGCAGGATTACCTTCCAGATTATCTAGGAATATTTTGTAATCTACTCAGACCCTTAAGTCTCAACCATCCAAGACATAAATCTCACTAATTCTCAAACGACCCCTAACAACATGTCTAGAGGTTGGGCTTAAAACTGTACTTTTAGCAACTTGTAACAGTCCTTCTAGAACAGTGGGGGTGACCCTATTCTCTACTAATTTGTGAAACTGAATGACATCTTCTGGTGGAAGAATAGTCAAGGCACAGCTTTGACTCAAGAACAAAAATGAAGAGCAAAAAAAAAGGATAAATGACAAAATGGGGAGGGCTAGGAACATGGTACAGACTGTAAAGGTAACAGAACACTGGAGAAGCAAGACAAACACAGGGAAGAAGAGGAGGCAAAGGTTCTCAAGGGAACCAGAGTGTTGCACAGGTGGGAAAAAAATCATTTGTTGACGCTTGATAACTTCAAACTTTACTTGGTTTTGAGCTCAGACACTTTAATCAGTGGTGCAGCTGGAGCTAGCCTGGAATATGGTTCTCTCACATTGGAAAAGGAAGATGACTGTGGGTTGTTTTAGATCTGAGGTATGGGATTCATCTTACTTTATTTGATGGAAAATGTATTTATGACATTATCTAGGCTCCATTTTCTTCATAATTACTAAATGCAGCCAGCAGCAGCATTTCTTTGGTGCTATCTACTAGCTATTCTTTAGGATTAGTGATTTTTAACTTTGGTGCTAAAGGCAAGGAACTGCTGCTGTCATTGCCTCTCCTCCTGCTATCCATGTGGATACAAACAAAGTAACCCCTTACCAGCATGGAGCTACTGCCAGGGGCATGTTTGCAGTTCCAGCATGGAGGGGACTTCACAGCAATCACCTACCTGTCTGGACATGCTGCCATCCAGTCCACAGCAGTGAAAAGGGTTGAACCATCCCATAAAAGTAATCCTGGAGGGGAAGAAACTGGCAACCCAGGTTTCATCTTGTATGCGGACTACTGATGTCACACATCTCTTCCTGTTAGACTGGGGTGCTTTAAAATCCAAGGTAGGCAGAGGTACCTGAAACAAATACAGCTGATAATGACTTCAGTCCCGCAGGTGGCACTGTCAGCTAATCAGTGTATAAAAATAATCCTTCATACATTGGCATTCAGTATCCACTTCATACCTCATACAGGAAGAATATACTCCCAATGCTGTCAAAAAAAATCCCTTGTTAACTGCCAGTAACCAAACTAGCAAAATGTTAAATAGCCCCTTTTGCCAAGTCTTTAAGCACCATGCTCATAAAGGGCTTCAAGAATTCTTCAATAGTGCCAATCTTCTGTTGGTCATGATATGCTAATTTATGCTGACTGGTGTGAAGTTAGCTAACTGTGATAGAGAATCCATTAAAGAACAGAAAGAATAAATGAAGCTGAATAAATTATTGGAGGATCTGGAGCAAACAACTTCAGAAGACTACCTGTCATGAAAAGGTCATATTCTCATGTTGCTGTCAACCAGTGGGCTTATAAAAAAAGAACAATTTATCAACACTTTGTGTCTGCTTCCTGTTGTCATTTGTCTTCCAGTCCTTACTCCTTGCCTGTATTATGAAAAGTTCTCCACCCCTGGCTGATGAAGCCACTCCTTTATTGTCATCTGAAGGGCTGAAATACTACCTGGTTTAGTGTGTGAAACCCTGAACTGTCCTGCCAGGTGTCAATGATAGAGTTATATACAACAAGCTTGCAAAACAACACACCTGATCACTATAAGGGAATGTTATCTTGGATCATATTACCTGGGTTTTGAAAAAGCTTTCTCCAAGAGCTTCTTGTAACTCCTACACCCACTAATATCGTTGCGATAGGTTGAAAGACCTCTAAGCCTATATCCACAAATGCAACTGTGGCTTATGAGAAAGAACACACAGACCATAAATCATGAGACTTCTAATTTATAGACTTTGCTTCAAGTTCTTTCTCTGTAAATCCTCTTTCCAGTTAGCAGTAAATAAGGCCCAATTCTAATTCTTCTCTTAATGTCTTTATTTGTTATGCATCAGGAGAAATTTACTAAGATTTACCAAACAGAAAAGGAGAATGAAAAATTAACTCTGGGTAGGTACAATCCTCAGGATGCAGCTGTCTGAAAAGCATCTTTCAGGGTAGTGATTAACTAAATCAAGAGGAAAGCAAAAATCTTAAGACATGCAAAAAGGAATTCACATGCAGAAACAACCTTGCAGAGTAAGTCCTCCCTGAATCTGTGGGACACCATTTCCTAGGAGGAGTGGCACAGAGCTGGTAAGAATGTGGCTTAATTGTGCTCCCAAAACCAAGCTTTGTATTGACTTCTTTCACTCCTTCTGGCAGGGTGAGCCCAAATGCCTGTAACAGGGTGGAAAAGACAATAAAGAGCTCCATCCTTGCCAACAGCACCCCTATACATACATGGTGCCCTGTGAAAAGACAGAAAAGGCAATCAGCCAAAGGATTTCTATCACATGTACCTTTCAAACTTGCTTGGGTTTTTGTTTGTTTGCTTCTTTTCTGCAGACTTTGTCCTTTTCTCTTACCTGACTTTGTCATTTAATGATTCAGAACTTAAAGGCTGCTTGTATTTACACAGAAAGTTTTAATCTATATTTACAGCAGGTGGCAAGACATTATAGAAATTATGACCAGGGTTGCATAGTTTACATTTACAGTCTTCCTAGCACTATGCATTTTGCTGCTACTATTTTGATAACTGGATCTGTTCTCCAAAAGAAACTGGATCTGTCTTCCAAGATAAACTTTTCTATGTGTCATTTGTTGTCTTCAAATCTTTTCCCCATGCAATTGGATTTCTCTCTTCCTGGAGGTCTTTAAAACAGTGAAATGTGTTTATATACCTATTTGTAGCTGCCTTCCCAGTTATGTTGGGGAATGAATGGATCTTAAGTTGTTACCACAAGGAGTAAATAAATCCCTGTTCAGTGCACATACCTATTGAAAATAGTAAGAATGCTTCTCTGTTTACAAAGTCTCCATCTTTATCCACAAAGTGGCCTGGGTTGAACTGATCAGGTGTCTCCTGTTTTCCAGGATCAGATAGAACAGGGTCAATCTTTGGTAAAATTATGGTGTTCTGAAAGAAGGAGCAGAAGCTTCAGTGCTGTCTTTTTGTTCATATTCATCAGATAAGCAAATAATGGCAAAGGAGCAAAGAATTTAAAGTCCTAATTTAAAGTCTCATTATTTTTTCAAAAATGAGATCAAACTTTAAAACATTTCATAAGAAGTTTAAACTTTTGAGAATGTTGTGACTTCCTTTCCTTTATTATTTGCTGCCAATAAGTTCAATAAAATAAATTATTAGGATTTTATAATGTTCATATTGTTAAAATGTGTTGCTTTTATTTTTCCTATTGTCACTATTTTTATTACTCATTCAGCTTTTGAGTTACAGAATATCATAAGTATCAGTTTAATTTTTCTCTTTGTTACTTGATGATTTCTGCAACGCTAGAGTTGCTTTGAGCAGATCCAGAAAAAAGGAATGAAAATGCAACTACATGAAAAGCAATAATGGGAGAATATTTAGAAACAAACCCTAATGTACCTGTCAGTTACAACCTTGAAAATACTTTACTTTCATTAAAATATTTGCAAGATAGTGTATTTAAAAGCTTGTGATACAAAAATAGTTTCAAATTTGCAAGTTTTTCAGTAAAACCTTATTTCCATTTCGAACAGCCTCTGTTCACCAGCTCATAACCCGTTTTGATAAGGGACAGACCTGAGATTGCTGGAAACTAGTATGTTTATTTCCAGTCACCTTTCACAAGCTTTTTGTCAACAAAAATAATGATCTAAGAACCTACTAATATTTAGGTCAACATGCACATTTCCTTGCAAAAGGCCAGCCTTAGAGAGAGTCATAACTTGGGAGTACTGCTAGAACCGATAGGATACAAGGGTTCATGTCCCCAGCCAGAAAAACCCTCAAAAGCCTTTCTAAATTAATCTAAATTACCAAAGACCTACTGATATGAGCAGTTCTCAATCACAGTTGCTTTTCAACTAGATGAGCAATTAAATCAAAAGAAAATAAAAAAGGACAATGTTTTGGGAATTACTAGCTGAGGTAGCTTCCCTTGCTAAAAAGTTACGTTAAATCAGGTTTTAAAATGGTTGAAGTGTACCAGACATCAGATATGCAGCATATTTGTACCTTTGGAACAGGAAATCCTAGCAGCTCTGTGTCCTTCACGCTCTCTCTAGGAAGTGAAATTAAGATTATATTACTGTATTGCTGGATCTCATTAATTACAGCGTTTGTATAGAGGAACTTTTTTCTGTCCTCATAACAAATTAAATGGGAACAACCCAGAACAGCATCTGGCTCCTTCTGGACTTTCTCTAAGGAACATTCAGATTTAAATATACACCAAACAATGTATAAACTCTATACTCACATTTCTTTCCTATTGCTTTTTATAGTAATAATAACATCCAACAAGATGAAAAAGATATTTTATAAAATAAGAATGCCTTCAAATTCCCATACAGATGACCTGAATAGAATTCGACACTGAAGTTGTTTATAGGTTGCGTACTCAAATAATACTTCAAAAATAATGGTAGCAAAGTCCTTCTATAAGAATATATAGGTTCCTGTTACATTTACTGCTCTGAGATAATTTATAAAAAGACTTTTATTAATATTTATTTTTAAAGGCAGGGAAATGAAATATTAATCATGTATTAAGAGTTCAGTTTAGTAACTGATCAAGGATTGTTCTTTACTCAGAACCACACAGGTTTTTCTTGTCATCTACAGATGGCCTAATTACTATTCTGTAATTACCTGCCTTGGGAAGCACTTACCCAAACTAATTTTTCTCAAAGACTTCCCCCCCCACCCCCATTACACTCTGAGCTGAATTGGTAATTTTTGATTAATTTCTGAGCTGGAATGGTCTAATTAATATGAGTCTTTATCATTGCAATTAGATTGACCCTGTGCATTAGGAAACTTAAGACTGTTTTAATATATCCTGAGATGGTGAAAGATCATGTTGTGAAAATTCACTATGTGCAATCCAGTCTCAAATTTTAGGTCTTCTGAAAATCTGTTAGGTAACCACAATGGGAGATCCTTTCTCCTTATCACTGTCACCATTTTCTTCTTGACAGCTTCCTGCTGTGCCTAGTACCCAGCTTAGACTCTCAAATATGAGAGTCTAATATAACTTTTGAAGTAATTTGTATACCTTTTAATCCTTTCTATACTGCACACTCTGACTTTTCACTTATTTTACTCTGCCAACCTATATCTTTCTTCTGTGAATATCATTATTAAAAGCATACAGATTCAAGCTACTCACCCCAATTTTTTTTATATCTATTTATATGTAGATACCTATGTTTGAAGTTTAAGCTTCATGGAATAACCACACATATTAGCAACTTCCCACTGTATTGAAATTATTTCTGCTGCAAAGAAGCCAGGACCACATCAAAGAGTAGCAGTCATGGGTTGAAAAAGATGACCTGAAGACTCCACCTTGTCCTCAGTGGAAATCTAATCATTATTGTCAGTAGAGGGGAAATGGTGCAATTTATCTCATCTGAGACTAGACTCCTCCATCTGATCAGATGAGTCACACCCTGCACTCTGTATAAATCTCTTAAAAATGAAACCTAAAATGACTGGCCTTTATGTTAGAGAGGTTATAGCAAGAAACAGATACCTGAATTGGTTTGCCTGATTCATACGCTAATAATCAGTTCCTCTACTGTTCTTTGAACAAGCTCTACTACTATTTGAACGTGTATAATTTCTAAAAACTTGCAGAGCTGTTTGGGTGTGCTTACCTTGAATGTCAGGATAAACCACCATATAGAGCAATGCCCAAGATAAAGTGGTGGCTGCAGTTTCTGTACCTGCCAGAAAGAGGTCAAAAATAGTCTGGATCAAGTTTTCTTCATCATAAGTAGCATCAGCATCTTTTTTAGTCTGCATATATTAATTGGAAAGATCAAGTTAGGGCACACAAAAAAAGAAGTAAGCCACCTTGCATCACAGGAATATTTACTGATACTGTCCAAAATGGAGGAAAAAAATTTTAAAATTAAATGGCTAGAAAATAAAACTTTCTGAATAATATGAAGGAATTTTCTAATATTCTCCAGTACATTTGTCAATTTGTCCTATACACATTTTGTTCTTCAGCCATGACAGTGTTACTAATTGTACATGCTTTCTATTCCTACTGCAAATCCCATTGTAACAGTCATTTCTAGTCATTTTTTCCTTGGAGCAGAATTTCTCTTAGTTTTATGCTACAAATTTTCCATTGTGATGTACAAAGAATAAATGAAGTTACTCTGTACCCCACTTCATTGCTAGGCTGAATTTCAGTAGCAAAGAGCTCATATATAACATGCTCCTATTCTCGGTTAATCCAACATATATATCATTTCTATCTCATTGCTAAAAAAAACCAGACCCAGGCTGACTTCCTTGACTCATCTGCTAACTGCACATAGACATATCCAAAATCCAGGTTTATTTTCTTACTGTAGGATACTGAATGCATGGGGATTTTACTCAGACATGCCTTCTCATAGATAAGAAGCAAGCATCACATCTGTGTGATATGCAAAACAACTTGATGAAGTAGAAATACTGACCTGTGTGGATTCCCTACTGTTTATTCATTGTTCTAAACCTATTTGCATTCTTGCACTTATACCATTATAAAACCACATCTCAGCAGAAAATTAAAAAAAACACTTTTTACATTAATTCCATTCCTCTACTTCATTACCTTTTGGTTTTTTTCTGGTTTTACCAATTGCAACATGTCCTTCCAGGTTACAGAATTACTGCAGCTTAAGTTATGCATTTGGTCATAACTCTTGGGCTCACCTATTTAAATGGCAGCTGCATTACAAAGATTTATCTTCCCACAAACCTGTTCAGATTCCTGGCTTCTATTTCTTCTTGGTCCTACTGCATAATTTTGCTTAAAACTACCTGTCCACTTACCAGGAAAACAGATTAGTACAGACCATCATTAAAGGATAGTACATCACTGTGAAAGCACTTTAGAGAGCAGGACAGAATGAAATATTGGACTAGAATGTTTTTGTTAGCTGTGGACACACTGTTAAGAGTTTTTAAGAACAGTTTATACAAATAACTACTGAGAGCAGTTTGGAAATAGCTGACCCTGTGTTTAGCCTGGTTAGAAGATAGCTTACGAATCATTCCAGCTGCGTTTTCTGGGAGAAAAAAATCTTAAGTAGGTTTTTTTTTTTTACCAAAAGTATCAAATTAGTCCTCAAATTCTCTAGGACCTTGATTACAGCAGTTCCAGTTAGTAAGAGATGCTGGAAAATCATGCAAGATACAAAGCCAGATGAGTTCCAGCAAGTTCTGCAGAAGCAGGATGCCTTGTACCTCGGTAAATTGACTTCTTGACTATATACAGTATTGTGGGTCCCATTCATAAATGGTTGTGATGGGTTGATCCTGGCTGGATGCCAGGTGCCCACCAAAGCCGCTCTATCACTCCCCCTCCTCAGCTGGACAGGGGAGAGAAAATATA
>JANZLQ010000089.1:31786892-31836094 GCA_026212715.1 Elanus axillaris
CCTCACCATGGTCTTCACCACGGGCTGCAGGGGAATCTCTGCTCCGGCGCCTGGAGCACCTCCTCCCCCTCCTTCTTTACTGACCTTGGTGTCTGCGGAGTTGTTTCTCTTACATGTTCACTCCCCGGCTGCATTTCTCCCCCTGTTCCCCACTTTTTTCCCTTCTTAAAATGTTATCACAGAGGTGTTACCACCATCACTGATGGACTCGGCCTTGGCCGGTGGCGGGTCCATCTTAGAGCCGGCTGGTATTGGCTCTGTCGGACACAGGGGAAGCTTCCAGCAGCTTCTGACAGAAGCCACCCCTGTAACCCCCCCCCGCTACCAAAACCTTGCCACAGAAACCCAATACACCTAGGCTCCATAAGTAACATAGCTTATACAGTCTCAGAGGCTTCAGTGTCAAATTTCATTCTTAAAAATGTAATCTAAGAGGTTTTGTTTGCTTTTTATTTCATTAGAATTTGAAAGGTATGTGTGTGCACAGGTCTCTCTTCTTCCAACATTCTAGCACCAAAAGCTTGATAAGAAGGATTTCTAGCTTTAAACCCAAGAGTCAAAAACACATACTTGGCTTAGCAATTCATCACCTCTGAAAGCCCTGTATCAAATAATTCAAAAATTTTCAAACTAGTATGCAACTATGCCCTTGTCTAGAATTTTCCTGTCATCTTTTTGTCTTCCCATTATTGTCTTCCTTATCTGTTTAATATTCCCACACATTACAATAAATATACTTACTCTACAGAAATACAACAAATATACTTACTCTACAGAAATACAACCAGTGTCTCAGTTAATGAGTGCAAATAATATATTCTTATTACACATTCTGGATACCAGAAAAGCATCACTTTTCCCTAACCCAAGCTCATATTTCACCTTGAGTGTTTTCAGCTCGACTGTATCTTCCGTTATATGCTTACAGTACTGAAACAGTCTGACAAAAGTCAATGAGACAAAATACAGTATCAGAAGCCCAATATCCCTGAAAGTATTTTAAAAACTCTGTCTGAAAATTTTCTACTTCACTGGCCTCTTAAAAGCAAAGCTCAAAGATGTGATCTTAAAAAAAAAAAGCTTGATTGTCAAAGACACTTGATCTTAACAACTCACCTGGAATGTCAGGACAAGCCACCATATAGAGCAGAGCCCAATGCAGAGTGGTGATGGTGGTCTCTGAGCCACCCAGGAAAATGTCAAAAACAGACTGCACCATTTTGTCTTCATCAAATGTAGAATTTGGGATATTTTTAGTCTACAGGCGTTGTCAATGAGAAAGGTAAAATGATGTATACCTCTGTAACAGCACTGAGACAGACAGTGATCACTATACCTAAACAAACTGTTTCTAGAGGATGGAGAAAATATAGGTATTTGACTAAAACAAAGATTGCTGCAAGATTTTCCTCAAACACTGATACTGTTAAATTACAGGTGCTATTGACAGTGTCAGGTGTCTAAGGTCCTGTTACGCTGCCTTTTAAAGTGACTTGCTGCCTTGCTGCTGGCTTCCACATCAGAAGAAAAAATTTCAAAATAGTTTTATCCTACCTTTGCCACTCTCTGCGCATTCGCTGATTTCAGCTATCTATTGCAGGTATTATCCTTTTAAAAGATTTATGCTTTTTTTCAGAGCAGAGACTGCCATCATTTTAATATTGTTATGATAATCATACACTACTGCTAAGCACACAAAAGCTCAGTAGGAAGCAAAGATAATAAATGCAAATATTAATAAGACACAAAGAATCAGAACTAGACAGCCATTCAAGTATCTGTACCATTTCAAAGTCCTCCCTACCACCCACTGCCCAGCCTGCACTAAGGATTCCACAGTATAACAATAAACTAATGTAATTAATATATACTTCTAAAACAAGTTATGTAAGCTAACTAGTCAAAGTTCATATTTGAATTTGACTGCAGAGTGTTTAAACTGTGTCTGTAGAGCTCTGTAATAATGTTGCTATGTACAGACAACGGTAGGAAAGGTGCAGGGAATCCGTTATGACAGGATCTGTGTCACAGCATAAATTACTTATTTTCTCTGATCCAAATAAAAGTCAAGGAAATTTTCTGGTTCATCTATTATGCCTCTTTCCCTGTGGCTTTTGATTTCCTGCCTTATGAAAGAATGAACAAAATCACACGAAAATGATGCTTTCTGTGCTGGTCCTGGGAGGTGCTCTGTAGCCCATGGGAAAATTTCACACATCTGTGGAGCAAGCATTCAACACAGATGCTGTAAGTTTCATGACATGACCAAGGCTATCATAGAGATACAGCATGGACATTTTTGGTGCTAAACTGCTGAATTAATTTCTCTAGGAATAATACTGTAGCATCAAAGAGAAACATGGGGTATATGTTGAGTACATGAACACACATTAAAACCACAAATTAAAGACAACAGTTTCCACCCTGAATTCTTTCCTACCCTTACTGCATAACTCTACTTGCATTTGCCCTGTTAATTCACCAACAAAAGAATCCACTTCTGCAGTTAGATTTAACATGTATTAATGTTAATAAATTTAATATTAATAAATGCTTATATATATTACCTTAACATGCAGAAAAAAAATCGTTCTCTTTTACTCTGATACAAAGAGTATCACCTTTTCACCTTAACAATACTGGTGTTTCCATTGCAGAAAAGTTGAATGATGTCAAACCCAAAGCACTGCAGGTCCATCTCATATTCATAGGCAGAACTTTTATCAGCATTTAACATGTATTAAATAATGCAATAACTGTAATAATACATATAATTATATTGCATAATAGTGGAATAAATAATGTGCTCAATAATCAAATAATTTGCATATTTAATGAGTCATTTTCTCATATAGTGAAGTTAGCCATTCCCAAAAGCCTCTACACAGTTGTATGCTGCAATCAGCTGGCATAAGCTTTCATCCTCTAGGGAGAAACGATGTCCAAAAACCACAGCATAGATCACATTAAAGACAGCATGAACAATGGGTAAGGCAGGATCAACAGCTCTTCCTTTCTTTATGTCCTTCGCTATTTTGGAAGCAAGATCACAATGACATATTATAATAAATGTCCTCTATGCTATTTAGCCTGTTAAACTGAAACACCCAAAATTCACTGGCAAACATAGCAAAAGATAAACCTCATTCAAAAATGAGGATAGGAAGGCCTCAAGTCTTCAACTCCCAGCCTTTTTTGTTGTTGTTGTTGTTTGCCTTCTTTCTTCTCTTTGTTTTTTTTTTTAAATGTTGATCTTGGTGTTGATACCAAAATACATAACGCTGAGGTCTGACTGTACAAACAGTTTTGACTGCACTCTACATCTAAGCTGTTCTCCAAACCCATTCTTTTCTGGAGCAAAAATAGTTAGTCTTTACCCTTAGAGTCATGCAGACTATGCACTATGTCAAAAGCCCAAATGCAGTTCCCAAGTACCTTCTCAAGGGCACAATTTTTGTCCCTGAAGAACTCGACCAGGTAACAGGCCTCGGTTTGTATCTTGCGCTCCATTCCTTTATTCCCCATTCCCAGTTTTCAGAGAGCTCCAATTCCAAAATGTGTCTTGATTCCAGATGAGACCATTTGAGACCAGGATACCTTCAGCCATCAAGAATCAATTTCATGTCATGTTAATGTTCATGTAATAATAAATGACATATACACTAACAGTCATCTCATCGTGCTGCCACTCATAAAGGAGAGCCACATCAGGGGAGTGTTCTTTTAATTGTGTTTTGTTAGAGACACAGAAACCACTTTGGTTAATATATTCCTACCCCAGCAAAAAGCCTGCTCAAATCTCAGGACTTACACACCTGTCTTCCAAAACTAATGCTATTCTTTCTGAAGCATCCAAGAAGAGTGGTCATTACTCGAAACTCCATCGAGCAGCCTGCTACAAGTTGCAAAGACAGCGTGGGTTGGTTTTGCCTTCTATTGGCCCATGCTTTGAGCAGAAATAAATCTAAATCCTTATTTGCATATGAAGTCTTATAGCCCAGCTCATGCAGTCTCTTACAAGATCCCATTTATTATCCTGTACAATCTTCTAATACAATTAATACTTACTTTTAAGCTCTGTTTGCCAACATCCCCATATGGACATTATGTTCTTGCAGATGTTGCCACGTCAGGTCTGCAGGAGTGGCAAAGATATCTTTCCTCAACAAACAGTAAATTCAGGATCCTACCACCTGGAAATACGTTGGTGTCTCTCACTGGTGTCACTCACAGCCAACAGATTTCTGCAGAGCTCACTGGGGAGGTCTGGGCATTTCCTATGCTTGTGCTTCTCAACCTTATGCAAACCTTCCGGAGATCATGGCATCTCCCTGTTGGTAGTGCTTCAAAAAGAAAAGCTCTTTAATGGCTAGAGTTGATAACTGGTTCTGAGCACGTTGTCTGTGCTACACAGTCTCTGGCTTTTAGGGGATCCCACTTTTACCATGCTGTTTATACCAGATATCATGTCCAGGTCCCTCCTGGAAAGACAATGAGGCCAGGGCAAGAACCACCTAACAAGAACCAGAGTAGGAAGAGCTTTAGCCAATCTACAGACAGCTTCCTAGGACCAGAGGTCT
Organism: Elanus axillaris; assembly: GCA_026212715.1. NCBI lineage: Eukaryota > Metazoa > Chordata > Aves > Accipitriformes > Accipitridae > Elanus > Elanus axillaris. Next base: position 31,791,473 of record JANZLQ010000089.1, read on the forward strand.
CATGGTGGAAGAGGAAGGAATCCCAGGCCCCTGTGCTGTGAGTCTGTGTTCTAGCAGACAGCCCAACATAAACCATTTAATCCAAATGGTGGGGAATCACTTGCCTCCACCAGTCTAGACCACATTTCCCCTGGGAAAGCCAACTTTCTCACAGAGACAGCTGCTTGACCACAGTCTGGAATAACTCTCCCCTATTTCTTCTGTTGGCCTGAGAGCCTGGGCTAGCAGAAAAGGAGCCAGTCCAACAGGCAGGTATTTGTATTGTAGAGAGTTGCCAACTTGCAGCTGTGCTGCAGCTGTTTGTTAAAGCCATCCCTGCTACAAATTGCTAGCGCTAGGGCAGCTTGTCACAGCCCAGCTACTTTACTCCACATCACCCAGATAAAAAGTGGCAATAAAGACCCTTCCAAATGGACTGAAATGGCCCCAGACTTAATCATCTCTATTCCTTAAAGATGTTTTTCTCTACTTACATTAGCTAGTATTATAAATTGAAGATTTCCAGATCATAGTCCACATGCAACAAAGCCTGAGGATAAAGGCATCTGCTCTATATCCTCTGGGCAAGATGCTGGTGGAAACAAGTTCAATCATTTCTGTTTTAAATGCAGCACCCTCTTTATTCTCCATCCACCGTAATTCAGCAGTATCTGATGTAAATGATAGTGCAATATGAGGCTCTGAACAAGGATATGTTGCACCTACAGTCTGGCTAATACATTTAAAGCTCCAGTGACCTTCCTGTGCCTTTGGACTTGCCAAAAGGCTAGACCTTGTTCAACAGCTCTGTACGTGCTTTCCTCACAGCAGCCCTTGCTGTAAACAAACAACTGGGAGCATAAAGAACTACTTTAGCCTCAGCTTGCAGAGGAGGCTGCAAGCTCCAGATTATTTCAAATCAGGACACACGCTTAGGCAACACTACGAATGGACAAGCAAGACTTAGCTAGGTACAAATATTGCTGCTCTGATGAGATTCTGAAGTACATGTGTGACAGTAGGACTTTGGAGACAACTTAGAGTAATGCTGCAGAATTATATCATTCACCCTGAGCAGACAGAATGGGTGAATTGGGAACTAAGGGCTTGTCAGTAAAGAAAGCATGAGAGGAAATAAAGTCAAGGATGAAGTCCTTCCACAGATATGAACATCCTACCCTTTCCATTTGCTATGCTGTTGAAGACATAGGTCTGTAGTTGCCTGGAAACATCCTCTGAGCTGGTGGCAGGACTGTCCTTCACAGCTTGGAATCCATACAGCACCACTATAGGTTTGTGACCCAGCCACAGGGTACAGATGTTGCCATAGATTTTTGGCAGCTGTAGGTTAGATTAATGCCAAAAAAATACCCATGGGAGAAACATCAACGGAAATGCACACATGATGGGCTGCTTTCTTCCAGCATGACATTACTCAGGGGTTCAGAAATTGAGAAGAGACAGGGATTTTGTTTTGCAGCGAGAGTGCTTCCCACAGTAAGGTTCTGGGCTCGCGCTGGGAACCCACTATTCACAGCAATGTGAATGATAAAAGAATAGATGCTCCTCCCTTTTTTAAACTTGGCTTGGGTTGCCTTGGCAATATTAACGATTAGGAAAATGCCCCTGACCACGTGTTTACAGATCTATATTAGGTTTTACATGAAACTTCACCTGCCCATTCTTGATTACATTTTTCAACTCCATATTTCATTTCCTCAGCCAACAACTAGACCTTCTTGAAGTTAGATATTCCAGGTGTAACTCTCCTTCTAGTACTGCAAATTTCAAATTTTAATGGCAGGACATCTTCCCCTCTTATAAAGAAGTACTGTCAACTCTGGCATCTGAGCATAGACCCCATCCCTGCTTGGCTAGTGATGGGGATTGCTCTCAGGCAACCCTGTGGGTATTCAGCAAGGACAAAGTCCCTGACTCTAGGCAAAAAAATAGTACAGCTCTGTTCTCCCACAGTGATGAACACGTATCCATCAGAAAAGTTCAACATTAAGTTGTTTTAAGTTCCCTTTTCCTGAAGCCAGCATTCTCCAGCTGCAGCCAACTACTCCTGGACATGCAGGTTGCACTTAGCACCTAAGGAGATGTCACAACTTGAAAAATATATCAACACATTGGATTCTTTCATGAAGTTTTGGCTCAGTGTAGGATGCTGAGCACTGAAAGAACCTGTATTAACTTGCTTAGCATGGACCTAATTCTTCCCATCAGTTCCTTCCTTTTGCCATCATTTACATCCTTAGCTCATCTGCAAGGAGCAATTCCCAGACTGCACTTCAGAAAAACAATGGAGCTAAGGTTTTGGCTGCATATGGCATACAATCTTGTTTCCATCCCATGATAGCAGATAACATACTGGTGTGCTTTTCACGTCTTCTGAATTCAAGACACCTTGTTTTAGATTATTTTCTGTACGTGCCTGTGGTGGGAAATGTGAGAAACACTTTTTTCTTTCAAGGCAAAAAGCCTCCCTTAAAAACTGAAGTCTTTTTTGAGGTAAAATTACTGTCCTCAGTTCTGTTTAACTTGCACACATATTGGCTTTCACATGAATTAGACTGTCTGCAGATTCTACTTAACTTGTTTAGGCACTTAATTTAACTTCCATGATTCACCTTCCCTCAGGGTTCGGTCAACAGCCATCAGTAGTTTTTACAGTTTCTGCCTCAACAGCTCTTTAGTTCACATCTGCAAATGCATACCTCTTTAAGTTGATATGTTCTAAAATTTATCCGCCGGGTGCTTCCAGGTTGGTCCAGGAGGAAACCCACAACTTTTCCATTGCAATTTCAGGAACTGCACACCCAGAAGAAACAAAACCAGGGAAATGAGAATTACACTTACCATTTCACACCTCTAAACTGATCTATCACTGAGAAAACTGCTATGATTCTGTCTGCGGAAATGGCTCTATATTGTTCTTAACTCTTCCCCCAACTATACAAAGTAAGACTTCATACAGAGGTCCACTGGGCACCAAATAATCAAGAGATAAAGCAAGCTGTTATACAGTCACAGTATAAGGGATGTAAACTACTGTAGCTAAGGCTTATGTTCAGCTAAAAGATAGTATTTAGGACCAAAGTCTGAAGAACCATACACACTAATATGACTCAGCCTGGGAAGTCCCACATAAGTTTGAGAGTCATACAGCTTCTTTCCTTTGCCTCCTAAATTCCAAAGGAGGTGGTTCCTGACAAGTCACTTAGCAGACGGGACTGTAAGTCATCACAAGGTTCACTACTGCAACTTGCTCTGGCACTTCTAAATCAGCAGGGTCTCCAATTTCTACATTGCCTAGGGGCTGAAAAAGCAAGGAGTAGAAGCAACTTTAAAACAGATTTTGCCATCCCAGCAGTAGTAGATAAAATAGGAGATGAGGCCTGAAATCCTGTCCTAAATGAATAATAATTTTAAAAAATTGTCTGAAAGGAGACCAAAGGGATTACCTAAATCCATCACCTTGTCCCAAATCACCAGAATTATTCCATTTCTGTTTGCTTTCCAGTGGTGGAGATTCCCAAAACTTTCAAAGCAATCTGCTGTAGTCCACAGATTACATCAAAGTCAGTGAATAACACATAAAAAAGTAAGCCTTTTAAGTTAAAATTTGCTACACATTGGTACAAACCTCTCCTGGAAAGCTTATGGGGTCCACCAGTCAATAAAAGATTAAAAGTTTTGGCTCTTTCTTCAGTTTATTTGTTCTTTTTCACAGATAAAATAGAACCTGTGCATTTTTTCACCTCCAAAATTTGCACCAGGAAATTTTAATCCTTAACATAAAAAATAAAATAAATAAAATTTAGAAAACACCATACAACCCACTGGACAGAACAATATCCCAACTGTGTTCCACACAATATCATAACTTAACCTAGAATATCATAAAAAAGGAAAGTAGATATTCTCCTAATACTTAAGTTATGCTTTAAAAAAAAAAAAAAACACAACATTAATTTAGCTTTATGCTGCATGAATTCAATTTGTTTTCATCTCAGAGATTATATCTTGACAGACAGTTATGGTGTAGATGTTTCTTCTTCTATAAAAGAAACCACATAATAATGGTAGTATTTCAGATGGGTGGTAAAGTAATGCATCCTTGGTATTTTAACGTTTAACCACAGGGAACTGCATGAGGTGTTACCATTCTGCAAGACATTTGATATCCTTGGATAACTTCAGTAATTAGCATTTAGACCCAGTATCAATACTAAGAAGGAAATAAAATTCTAAGTAAAAAAAAGAGAGAGATCACAATTACAGATCATAAGAGAGTAGGCGTGGCTTGGCTAACTGCAAAGGTTCACATATTTCAGTTTCCTAAGGACTTCAGCTTGGGAGAACTGTAGATTGTCAGAGAGAGAGAGAGAGAGAGAGATGGCTAAAGCAGACATATATTCTTTAGAAAGAGTTTGACTTCAGTAGAAGCAAACTGATCTACACAACTCCAAATTTTCAGAGAAAGTCATATGCAAAAAAACCCAAAACCCAACAACAGTGAGAAGCTAAAATTTTGGTAAGATGTTGGAGATTGTTGAGTTTTTTATAGCTTTAGTAGTATGTCTCCTGATTCTGCAGTTCCTAAAGCTGCAATGGACGCGTACCCAACTTCCTCCAGGACCAGCTCCTCTCCCCATCATTGGAAATTTGTGGCTGCTGGACTTCAAACTTCGTCGAGAAACTCTCACTAAGGTATTTATTTATCTCTCACTAAGGTATTTATTTATCTCTGTGGTGGAAAATCAATCTGAATCTATTTAAAATTAAATCGTATATTGCATAGGAACAGTCTAAACTTGGAATTATTTTTTTTAAACCTCAAGCTTGATTATCAGCTAATTTCAAAGAATCCAAGGACCCTGCATTATTAAAAATATTTCTGAGTAGTAAACACCATAATTGCTTTCCTCCTTGCTATCTTCTCTCTCTTTTGGAAACAGTAACATCCATGCATAACATTATCACAAGCACTGTCAATAGCATAATATTCCATTGACAGTTTCATTCTCTACTTCTGTGTTGGTACCTAGCCTTGTAAACCACATCCAGTAGAACTTCCTTTGCCTGACCCCAATGTGCAGGCCACGAGTGGTCTGATCTCCATTAGTAGACCAAGTGAATACTCTAAACTGACTCTTTTTTGCTTATTTGTACAGCAGAAAGATTTATTGTCTGCAGTAAAAAGATTATTACTGAAACAAAGCAGGAAAATTTCATTGCTGTTATGTTCACAGCATGATTCCTCTACAAACCAATTAAAACTATTTTTTAAAAAGTAAGGAACTTGCTTCAAACTATTTTAAGGAAAAAAACAAGCATGATCTGAGGAAAGACAAGAGAAAAATAATTTTAAATCACATAGAAGCTATAGGAAAGAATGCAAAAATATTTCTTTGCTTTCTTCAGAAGGTAGAGGCAAGAAAATACAATAATTGTGATTCATTAATAAACAGAAAAAGTTGGGATTTTGCCTGTATTAATTTTTTTTTGGATTCTGAGGGGACAGAGAAGCCCTCTATTTCTCTTTCTGTGAAATTTTCAGAGGTGGTCTTCTGAGAGATGTCTTTAGTAGCTATTCCATAAAGTACAATTATCTGCTGTTCCCAAAGCACATTACAACAGAAGGCTAAATTTTTCTGAAACCTATAATTCAATTTGATGTCAGCAAACAGCTTCAGTTAGAAGTACAGAAGTCTTAAAATCAGTATTTAAGTATACGCATTCCCTGGTTTACATTTATTAATTTACTGTTACTAACTCTTCAGTTAACCAACATCTATGGAGATATCTACACATTGTGGATGGGACAGACACCTATGGTTGTACTAAATGGATACAAAGCAGTAAAAGATGGCATTGTCACCCATTCAGAGGAAATTTCAGGACGACCTCTCACCCCATTCTACAGGGATATGATGGGCGAGAAAGGTACAAGACATTACAATACTGAAATATGAACAAGATGTAAAGAAAGACCCTTTCCTATTTATACACACACATCCATGAGTTACTGCTATGCAAGTACATAACTGGGCTTACATAGCAAAAGGGTTCCATGCAGAGTTAGCGTATTAATAAAAGAAAAAAAAAAAAACAAAATTTCTCCTCTTACAAAGTGTACTACTGATGTTTTTTCTATTTGCCTAGAGGAGATGCCCTTCAGTTTTATCACTTCTAAAACAGAAGACTGTTCACATAGGAGACATCTATAAACAAAGCTGTTCTGTCCTTACCAAAACCCACTACCACTCAGTTTCCAGGGCCACACTTATAAGCAGCTATATAGCTGGGAGTCATAAAAACCTAAGGTAGAGACCAAAAGTCAGTATCTGAAATCATGGTATCTTCTTTGTTAGTGAAACATAACCTAATTTAAATTGAATTTTGCATCCTGCAGTGAAAGGATTTCCCTTCCCAGCAATAAAATAAATGCTTCTGTGTTTGTCAGGTATTTTTCTGACAAGTGGGCACACCTGGAAGCAACAGAGACGCTTTGGCATGACAATTATAAGAAGCCTGGCACTCGGTAAGAACAATTTGGAGCATCAAATTCAAACAGAGGCCTGTCACCTTGTGGGCATCTTTGCAAACACAAAAGGTAAATTCACTAGAAGAATAACACTTAGAGCTTTTTCTGAAATATAGTAGATTAGGGGAGTAAAAGTTTCACCATACATTTTTACAAGTAATATAGGTATTTTTCATATTAGTGGGACTTCTACTGGCTTCTTAATTGCATTCTTCACAAGAATGTTTTGTCTGCACAGCAGGCAATATGAAATTGTTTTTTGAAATAAGAATAGTAAAAAAATGTTTATCATCAACACAGTCTTGGGGACAGCTGGTAACAATTCTTACATTCAAGGAGTATAGAAAAACCCTATGTTCTTCTCCATAAAATACACAGTTTGTGACCTGATGTGAGTCGTTCTAGGACAGCAGGCCTTTAGGATTTGGCAGAGAAAGAACCCAAACACAAGGAATGTATCATTCAGTTGTCCAACAAAACTTCTTTTTATGGTTTGGATGAAATAGAAACCAATAGAATTTTAGCAAGATGCCAAAATAAAGCAATTAAACATAAATATTCTGAACAGCCAAATCCCTCACCCACATCGTGTTCCATACTGATGTGAAAACACAGAGAAGTTGCCTAAGGTCTCCCTCTAACTCTCCTTGCACTACACACAGCAAAATGGCCTGTCTCTCTTCTGAGAGCAACATATTCACGGATCTTTAAAATTTAAGAGATGAACAAACTCTGAGTTCCTGTACAGCCCAAATCTTTGTCTTCCATGCAATCCTTCCTCAATTTTAAACTCAATAATTGTACTTACTCTTTCCAAGGAGTACTACACACATTGGACTGAAGTCAGAAAGGCATAATCCACCATCTTCCATAGTAGTATAACTCAAAGGTTGTTCTTGCCATTGAAATGTGTACTTGATTTAATTTTTTCTGGATTTAACCCTTTTTAATGGGAGTTGTTTTCCAGCCCATTAAGCGAGTTTTGCCTTTTTAGTCTGTGGGGGAAAAAAAAAACCAACATATATAGCTGAACTGTTAAGCTGTACTTGAAAACCAAAAGGACACAAGTCATTTCAACATGACTAAGAAATTAAAACTTAAAAATGTTTTTTTCCTGTTTTTGGGGGGAGGATTGTTTGTTTTGGTTTTTAATTGTCAAATATCTGCCTCCAGATTTGAAGGGATGTGTTCTAATTAATTGATTGTATTTTCACACAACCCAGACCACAAATCAAAAAGAAGAAAAGAGATGTAATGTTTATCTGCTCAAAACCAATAATCACTGTATTTTACAGGAGTAAAAAGGAGATTGAAAATAAAAGATTCCCTGCACTTACAATCCCTACAGCTAATTTGTATTAGAGTTTACTTGTGTGATATTTATCTAAAAATAGTATGATCTACTATTATTTTTACCATTTTAAAAAAAGTTTTCCTCATTTTTCTCACTGTAGTCTATTCAGAAATATTCGTGGTACCTTCTATATTCACAGGCAAACCTTTCGATCCCCACACTTTCATTGTCCATGCTATTGCAAATATAATCTGTGCTGTTGTTTTTGGTCATCGCTTCTCCAGTGAAGATGAATCTTTCAGCAAGCTTATCAAAGCTGTTTATTTTGTGATCTACTTTCAAGCTACCATCTGGGGCAGGGTAAGTATCTAATTTTCTTGATCTTATTCCTTAAATTGCACTTGGACTTCGCAAGTCAAAACAAGCAAATTAAGTCAGTGACAATTATTCCCAAACATACCCATACCATTGTTCTGTGAGCCATTGTGTAGTAATAAATTAATACATACCTTGTATATGTCATTACTGCCTTACATTCCTTCTTCATGTCAGTAAATCACACATCCTAAATTTTAAATTCTAGATTACCACTGCTCTTCACAGATTTCCAAACTATATAATGTATTTCAAATGAGTAATCATTTGCAGAGCACTATATACATAAGCTTCTTATATCTTAAAATGAAAGCAACTTCGAAAATCTAATTTTCATTTAGTCTTGAGAATACATAAGTGCAGTTAATAAGAACTAAGCCTTCAAAGTCCTATTCTTTTGAGAAGAGATCTTGCTTCTCATGTAATTCATTTTACCACCAAGATCTGAGTTATTCTGAACTTCCTGTAAGATACAGGTGACAATTTCATCACATCAGGAATATTTTTACATTCTTGAAAGCCTAGCTGCTGCTTATGTTGTGCAGATTTTGGCACACTGGCATTCTAAAACACTATTGGGTTCTCCAACACTTTCATACCGAGATGCCTTAAAAAAAAAAAAAAAAAAAGTAAAAATCAAGGTTGAGAAAATCTGCTTGTGAGCCAGAGTCAGAGTCAGCCCGCAATTACTCCAATCCACCCCTTTCCAGAAGCCCCTGTTGCATTATTAGGTATGCATCCAAAAAGTAAAACATAATCATTCTCCTGCTCTCGTGAGACCTAATATCCACTATTACATGATATTGACATTTTGGTCGCTGATGGGGAAGAAGTCGTCTGCACTGGCCAATAGGTTCCTAACCACAGGCCATAAATAAAATACTCTGTCAGTAGTCCTAGAGACTGAAGTCCATTCACAAAACATACACAATATAAAGAAATGAAAATAATTATATTTCCCCTCAACAAATACACATGCCAGTTTCTACTGGAGAAAAGTCTTCCAAGACTGAGAGGTCAAGTCAGCTTCTATACCTTTTTTCAGTCTTCAACCTATCTATATTAAGGATAGAAAGTGTGGTTATTAAATATTGACAACTGTATCATAACAATTTAGACTACTGCATAGTATTGATAGCTTATTAACAAATATCAGATGAGTTTTCCTCAATGCCAGTTCACTTAGAGGGCAATGTAAAGGTTTCATAATCCCTCTTAGAAACATAGAATAATTTACTTCGGAAAATACTTCCACATGTCAGCTAATCCAACTCCATGCTCCAAGCAGGCCTAATTAGGTCAGGTTATTTAGGGACTTGGCTCTCCAAGAATGGAGACTTCACACAGACTCTCTGGAAAGCCTGTTCCCAGTATTTAATCTCTCTCTGACTTGTGTCTATTGCCTCTCATTCTTAATTAGGAGCCCGTGTGTTGCAGTGACTTCACAGAGTCATCAGGAAATCAGAATTAGGTTCTCAATTTAAAAGAGCTCATGTTTCTTCCTTTTTGTTTAAAATCACAGATGTATGATGCTTTTCCATGGCTTATGCACTGTCTCCCAGGACCTCATCAGAAAGTGTTTGCATACAATGACTTCATGCACAATTTAGTCATGAAGGAGATCCAAACTCATGAGAGACAGAATGCAGGTGATCCACAGGATCTCATTGACTTCTACCTAGCTCAGATAACAAAAGTAAGTACCTGTTTATCACACTATCCCCTCCTTGGCCTCAATGCCTGCTACAAATACTTGCTGTTCAACTAACTGCTATGGAATTTTTTTGTGCATACTTTATTTGTTTAGCACTGAAGATTGTTGTTTTGGTGGGCTGCTTACTGTTTTCATCAAACAATGACAATTTCTACATGATCAATGAAATGTCTGAAATTATCCACTTCATAGTCTTCCTGTGAATGTACCCTACAGACCAAAGATGACCCTACTTCTACATTTAATAAAGAAAATATGGTTCAGACTGTGGTTGATCTTTTGCTGGGAGGGACAGAAACAACAAGTACCACCCTTCTGTGGGCGTTACTCTATATGGTACAATACCCAGAAATACAAGGTGAGCAAAAGCATTATCAGAGAACTACATTCAACATTACATCATAATGAACATCATTAACATGTAAGTATTAGCTCAATCACTTGCAATACATCAAAATAACCCTTAACAGTGAATATAAATGGTGGTACATCAACAACTGAGATCTAGAAAATGAAAGTTTAAGAAGTGGAACAAACGTGCTTTCCCCAGAAGTTCACTAAGAAGCAACACTAGCAGAAATTAGTAGTAGCCACTGGTTTATCTCACTAGAATGGGATGGCAAAGACAGAATAACAAGCTGAAATTATTTCATGCAACCTAGTCTCTTCCTAACCTTCAAAGTGGAAAAGCTTTAAAAAGATACCTGGTCTGATGTGTATTTATAAACATAACAGAAATTACACCTGTTATTTCAAATTTTAATCCTTTTTTTTTTGAAACATAGAATTGTTTCATCCTCATCACCAAGTGGGATGCGTCTTAAATGAGAGATCACCTTGTGCTTTGGGAATATGCACTTTCTTGATCAACTGAAACCAACACAGCAGTCAAACCACATGCCAAAGCATTTCATAGCAACATAATTTCTTTTTTTCCCAGTCCTAGACCATACTTGTACAGAAATCTGCTGGAAAAAAAAGGGGAAAAAAGTTAATATATTTTCATTTTCATTTCTCTGCAGAAAAGGTTCAAAGAGAGATAGAGGCTGTTCTGGAACCCTCCCATCTCATCAGCTATGAAGACCGTAAAAAACTGCCATATACAAATGCTGTGATTCATGAGGCTTTGCGGTACAGCAATGTTACTTCTGTTGGGGTCCCTCGACAATGCGTGAAGAATACAACTTTGCTGGGTTTTCACATTAAAAAGGTACAGAGTATACCTCCATGTTTCTTAAAGCTTTGATCTATTAGTATTTAGTATTTATATGACATTAGCTTCTACGGTCCCTAACTTTGCATGGAGAGCATGTGGTAGCATGCCACAGACATGAAACAAAGCTGAATGCTCTGAACCAGGGCGAAGTCTACATTAGCAGAGGCAGAAGAAAGCTTTGGAAAAGGCTAAAAGCACAAGTAGCAAATACTAGGAAAACTCAAGTCTTTCTTCCCACTAGTCAAATATGGATAATGTCTGGACATCAAAGCAGAATGTGTGTTTTAAGGAACAATGAAGAAATGAAGTTTAATGAATGTCAAGCCAGCTAACTTCACACGTAAGGGAGCAGCCTGGAGCAACCTATATTCATCCCTAACAAAACAAACACACACACACAAAAAAAAAAAAAACCACTTAAGATGACGGCAGCTCAGTACAGTGAGAGATCCAACAGTCACATTGGCATGATATAAATGTTCAAAATATATTAAGCATAAGATTGATGTGATGGAATGTGTAGAGTACAAAAACCAAAAAGGAAGGTGTTCCAATTAGTCTAGCAAGTATGTAAAACAATCCAAGCTCCACTCTAGCTTAGACATGAAGACACTTCAGTAGTCCTGACAGAAGATAACTTAGACAAAGCTAAACACATAATAAATTATCACAAAGAGAAGATACAAGGGCTTGTTATGCCTGGATGTGCACAGGAAAAGACTGAGTTGAATCCAAACACTGGGCTGCAGGCACAGGATGGCATATTATCTATTAGAGAGAAGGGAAGTCCAAAAAAAGAATCAGTCATACATGAAAGATATAATCTCTGCTTCTTCTTGCAGGGTACACTTGTATTGCCAAATCTGCACTCCGTAGTGTACGACTCTGACCACTGGGCAACCCCTGGGAAGTTCAACCCAAATCATTTCCTTGATTTCGATGGCAACTTTGTGAACAAAGAGGCATTCTTACCTTTCTCAGCAGGTAATGCCCTAATATTTGAATATTCCTGTTTGCTGTGTCTTGTGGCAAGACTAAAAACACCATTTCTAAATTCTAAAATTTTAAAAACATACTTTTATAAGAACGTATTTGACACAAAGATTTAAAGTCAGGTGTTCTACTGTAAGAGCCACAAATATTGTCTTGCATTTTATATTTTTCATACATTCAAACAGAGGATGAGTATGTCTAAGAGACCTAATGCTATCTCCTTGGTGTAGGTATGGTTCCTACTGTAATGGTATCTGAGGTCCTTAGTCCCTACGGTATTAAATCCTGGTAACACCCACAAATCAGAAAATCAATTTATTCTCACCTTATCAACAGGAAACCCAAAGACAAAGAACAATATGATTTTTCAAAATATACAGAGAAAATCTGTGATAAAACAGGAAAGCTAACCTCGGTCTCCCAAATCCTATGCTAATAGTCTAGCACAAGTTCTCTTGTATCTCCAGAAAACTAGCAAAATCCAGTCTTTTCAGTAGAATATTACTAGGCAATGAAAAAAAAATTCTAGCTTTTCAAAAGCATATTATGATGTACAACTTACCTAATTTACAATGCAAAATGCAGCAATTCAAAGATGGGGGGGGGGGGGGGAAGTGAAAAGCAGTATAAAACATAACTCGGAAAGCTCCACTACACTACCACTTTCTCCAGTAAACAGGTTATGAAGAAAAGCAGCACCAAACAGGAAGCTAGCATTATTTACTGAAAGTTAAAATATGAAAAGTAAAACCACTGGGAAACAGCTGAGTTTTTTTATATTACTGTGACAGATTATACTATTATACAATTGCTGTAGATAAAAAATAAATAGTAACATACAAAAGCAGAATAAACACAGTAAATCAAGATTTTAAAACCATTTACCCAAATTGCCTGCAAATCCTAAAACCCTATTTGCAAAACAGGTACTTAGCATCTTGCCTCCTTTACTCGCCAAATGTCCACTAGTTTACATGAATCAAGACAACTAATCTAGGATACCATTTCAACCCAGACACAGGAAGTTTTCTTTCTTTAACTTGCTTTTTGTTGTTTTCTGTTTATGTAATCTGAGTATTTATATATCCTGACTACATATATTTAATTTTTTTTTTAGTCTGGAATATATAGATATTCTGAAATATATTGTGAAAACAATATGCCAAAATGAGTTACAGTTTATACATCGCTGCTGCACATGCCTATGATTCATTCCCTTAGCTTACAGATCTGATAGTGGACTACAAGGACCCAATATAGCCGTCATAATTTCTGTTGAAGAAAGCCTCATTACACCCTTCTAAGTTTCAGAATCACATCCTGCAATGTTCCAGTTCTCCCTCCTCAACAAGCAAAGATAAGACTTTTAAAATCTGGCTTAAGTGAGAAGCAATCCCTGGTTCTCACAGAACAGGAATCAAAAATGGAAAGGGAGAATCTCATACATGCTCCAGGGGAGAAAAAAAAAAAAACAAACCAAAAAACGAAAAAACTAAACTCAACAGTTGACAGAGAGATGTACAGTTTCTCAGTTTAATAAACATTCTCTCACCTCCAAAGGCATCTTCTGTCCTTACAGAAGGAAATAGGAAATAATTCTCTTACATTAACAGAATTTATAGGACTCAGTAGAATTTTGTTTGAAGCTCTTTTTCAGAACTTAACTTCATACAACGAACTCTTTTACCCTTTCTTCTGCAGGGCACCGTGTATGTTTGGGGGAACAGATGGCACGAGTTGAACTGTTCATCATCTTTACCAGCCTCCTTAGGGCATTCACATTCCAGCTTCCTGAAGGAGTAAAGGAAATCAATTTGGAGTACATTTTGGGTGCAATACTGCAGCCACATCCATATAGACTCTGTGCTATTCCACGCTAATCTGCAACATACTACAGTGCAGAAGAACTTCAACCACTTGGTAACTGCAGATACTTTAAAAACACATATCACTATCTCAATTGTATTCAAATGTAGGTAGCTTGGTATAGAAAATTAATACAGAGTGGTTTTATTTAGGATGTCTGACCTCATATAGTTGAGCTTGTTGAAATTAAAATAAGCATACTTGCCAAATCTCTCATAATCGCATTTTAGGCATATAAAAGTACACAATAAAATGTATTTTCACACTCACAGTAGTAACAAATTAGATGTAGGATTTTAGAGAAGTGATCTGTATCAAGCAGAGTTTCCTGCATATGTGCTCAGTCAGGTATCACACTCTTAAAAGGGCACAACTGTTCTGATACAGCAAGGGTGCCTGAATAAAAGAAAAATTTTCTTCAGTATGCTGTTACTTCTCTGTGTTCACAGAAGGTCTTTTCTTACATCCTTTTGCAGAAGGTAACAGAGTATACACACAGTGTTGATTCCTTTTCCTTTCACACTCCCCAAAAGCATTATATATTGTACCATAAACTTCACATATGCCTCTTATAATCACAGTGCATTTAGAAATCCTTACACCTTTTTTCTTTACTTCCTCAGTATTTGATTCATATTTTATCACAACTCTTGGATCCAGATGCTTTCATGAACCTTCCCTTCTTCTGTTTAGAAACACTATTTTATCATCCAATAGTTTCCTATTTGAAGGGAAAGGAACAGCCAGCCTTTCAAGAAATTAAGAAAATAAACAAAGATGCCAACATTTGTTAAAGCAGGCACAGTAGAGATTTATTACTCATGGTGTTTTCTTTGGTAGTCTCATCATTCCACAACAGATGTGGAAAGTTTTGACCACTTAAAATTCAGCTGCAAGCATCCTAGATACTTTCAGTTTTCAAAGTTCAACAGGAGCAAGCATAAATTGTGGCAGAAGGTAGTTAAAAGCTGAAGTAGAATATTACATATTGCTCATAAAATTAATGGAACAGTTGATTCTCCTCTCAAATATTTCCAATTATTTCCTTCCATTTGGTGAAAGACCCAAGGCTCTTAACACACTGTAAAGTTTGCTACTACAGAAGAAATGCAGACTTGACTTCATTGACAGTTTTCAGCTTTTTATTAAAAGACATTTTAAAACTTTCAACATTACTCCATTTTTATTGAGGAAAATATAACAGCTAAAAAATCCTCCTTGAATAAGAAATACTTTCAAACATAAATTAAGAAAATTCTCTTATACTTCATATTTCTTACAGTGAGGGCAGATCTTGCATAAAACACATTCTTACAGATTTACAAAAGCAGTCTGACGTGATAGTTCATAAATAAAAGTTTTCAAGTCTTATCTTTTTCCTTTGTGGTATTCATTGAAGAAAAACTTGCCAAAAACAATCTTTATTTTCAACTCACCACTTCTAGGGTTCAATAAAGAGCCCATGATAAAGTGCTCAGCAGCATGACTGGCAGTGTAGGAGACAAGCTTGGACCTTCTCTACTCCAGTGTATTTTGATGGTTCTTGAGGTATGTCCTACCCAAAAAAAAGACTCCAGTTTCTTTCCTCTATGTTTACTCCTTTGGTCTCCTGTAGTTATTCTGTAAGCTTGTTGGTTGTTTTTTTTCTCCCCCCAAAATACTATTTCATTATGCACATATGTTTTCTGGTTTTCTTCCAGAATTGTAGCTTGGGTTAAAACATGCACATATTCTTAACCTGTATGTCTGAAGAACTGAGGTACATTATGATCTGCTGTACAATGTTGGTTCTAAAAAACATGGGAAGAATGAATGTTCAGAGCATACATGATTAAGGAGGTATGTTTACAAAGAAGTCGCAGGCCTGACAGTTGGTACCAGTGAAAAACAGCTGGGCTAAAAGTATCTTCTTGTTATTCCATTTAAAACTCAAAACAGCAAGAGGTGAGGCATTCCCCGGCTTTCTGATGTTTCTCCAAATGACAGTGTGAGAATTCTAGATTACCTTTTCATCACAGTTGTAAATGAAATCTGAAAGAAAATAAACAATGGGAAAAAAAAAGCTATTTCAAGAGTTAACTTCTTTGTCAAGAAAGAGAAGAAATTCATAAGGAATTAAAGTAAATCAGAAAAAAGAAAGATTTAGAAATTAAGGACAAAATGCAAGCTTTTCCTGTGAAACATCTTTAAAAAACCTAAAACTCATAAATCCCATCACTTCAGTAATTGGAAAACACATAGACAAACTTTTAGAAAAATACACTGACATTCAGCTCTGCTGTGATGCACCCCTTAGAAATCAACAACTCAACTTCTCAGTAAGGCAGACTGCCTAGATCCTTCAGAGGTCAAATCATTCAGTGCTTTCAGGGATTTAAAGTCCAGTCTTTAGAAAAGTCTATGCTGTTGAAGATTAGATTCAGTCAATTTTTGCCACTGATAAGAAAACTATAACTGCCATTTCCAAATTCTTCAAGTCCTGAAGAATCCAAACTGTTCGTTCCCTTGATGTCCGGGAGCACTCTTCAACCAAATCCAACCGTTTTCATGGAAAAACATAATAACTGTATCTCTGAACATATTCCTATAATAATGGCCTTGCAATGTTTCGTTTCCAAAACAAGAGCAATAAAACGATTTTGTTACATACTTCAGTTCCTAAATATTAAAATGACAAGCACCATGAGGAAAGTGCATATAGGTCTTTGCCCATTTTTGTGAAGCACACAAAATCCATACTGTTTGTGTGGTTTTAAGGACAAAATGTAATCATTGGTCAACATGACCTAGATTAAGAAAATTAGTAAACCAGTTCTAATCTTGGGTGAAGAGTTTTTCCTAAGATTTTTGTTTTGTTTTTATCAAAACCTCAAAGGGAAAGAGCCAAGTATCTAGATGGGCTTCGTCTCAGCTAATAAGCAGAGTATTATCAAGGGCATACTTTGATCCCCCAACCAAATCAGATGCCTTTAAACACTTGCTAAAATAATGCATTCAAAGTTCTCCACCCAGTAATAAGATCATAAGTATTAGGTACTCAGTATTCACATCCAACCCTTCAATATTACATGCACATCTAATTCAGCAAAACACAGTACCAAAATACTAAATAGGTGGCATTAACTTGATCAGAATGGCTCACATACCAAGAAGGATTATAAGAGCAGGATGCTATATGGGCTGGCTTTGAGGAAACAAATAAAAAACAAATAAAAAACAAAACTCCAGAGTGGTAAAAGCTACTCTTTAGATTGTCTGTCTGCTTATCTTCTCTTTTTGCTGTGTTTTCTTAAATCTTTACAACATTATAATACCATTAGAATTTGGAAATTTAAAAATGTAGGATCCCAAATTAATATCAAAGCCTATCAGATGGAGGAAGGACACAATATATAATAAAAGCTAGCACATTTATGGTGACACCAAGAATGAATACATCAAAATATATCAAAATGCATAAAGTGTTTACGCTCTTGAAAGCAAATGTAAAAGTCAAGTTCAACTGCCTACTCATCACTAATAGTTCAATTTCTCACAGATGTTACAGCAGAGGTAGGTACTGGGGAATGACTTGAGGGAGTAAATAATGACTTTAAAATAGTCATAGTTCCATACATCTGAGTAGTATGAAAAGACAAAATTTTGTTAGCTGCTAACAAATGCTACTTTTCTGGCTGAGAAACAAAAACCCAAAGATTAACTGCTTTACTGATCATCAGTTTGCAGCAAGTAAGCGAGAACATTCGAAGTCCAGTCCACTAGTCTATGACTCTCAATATCAGTTAATACATAAGCCTCAATGATGCCTCTGCAACACCTTTAGAACAACAGAAATTAAAAATGTATCACTCACTTCTTGCAATACTTGCCCAAGTGTCTCCCGGCTGTGAATGCGCTTCCTGTTGAAAACCAAAACCATATTTATTTATTTCTGCACAAAGCACTGGGGGGATCTTGTAAATGTCAATCATTTATCCCACTTCAAAAGGAGAAGATCTTTATTGTAGGCTTTGTTCCACATCCTTATGGAAACTTGATGCAATTTTATGGGCTCTTAATGCAATCTTATGGAACTACAAATTCTGATTCAGACCTGTTTTTATTCTCATCAGGAGGAACTACCTGCAATGAGCCTTGCAATAGATAGCAGCTTCTCAAAAAACAACCCCATTTAATAAAAAGCTTAGTAAAATTTCAGCATAAATCCTAGCATCAGGACATAGCTGATACTCAGTTGCTGTAATGCATCTTCTCCAGCACTAGACATCTGTTAATCAGTAACTGATGCAAGAAGACTACAAATACTCTTTTTTTTTACTCATTCTTCCAATGTAGTCAAAGCTGTAAGCAGTGCTTGCAAACATAACAGCAACATGAAGACTTTAAAAAAAAATATTATTTTCTATCAAAAGTGAGAACATGTCACTACAGTTATTGTTTCCAAACATCCTGTAATGCATGCACTAAAAATACTAGAAATGCAAACAGAAGGCAACATTTTTACCTGTCTATTTTGGTTGCTATGACCACTGTAAAATTGCCTTCAGTGTTGGGCAGGTACGTAGAAGGTATAATTACATAACTTCCTGCAGGAAGTCTGCAAAGTTGGCTTACTTCCTGTGAATAGCAATGAGGTACACAGCTAACCAGTGGCTCCAAGTGTAGAAAAGAGGAAGTATGTGGTTTCCAGCTGCTGTTAGGCACCTGCAAGAAAGAATGAAAACATGTCTACCTTTTCATACATTTCAGGCCTCACAACATTAAATTCCTGGTATACCATAGTATGGTATGTTCCATATCTGTTCCATATCTATTCCACTCCAAATACTCACTGTTCTGTACAGAACTATATGAGAGGGATGGAAAAGCTTCCAGAAAACATAGATGGCAGTACTGAGTACAGATAAATCATTCCTACCATGTTTGTAGACAGTTTATACAACCCACTACACACATAGCTCTAAAGCTTTTTCTATTGTCTAACCTCACTCTTCCTCACTGCAGCCTAATGCCCTTGTTTTTAATCTCACAGATGTGGTGAACAGACTACATCCTCCCTCTTTTTAGTGGCCTTTCCCATACTAAAAAAACAGGACTTGTTAGTGCTGTTTAGAATTGGACTTCTCAGTCTCCTATAAGCATGAAAAAATGCCATTCTTTCAATCTTTCTTCACATAGTGTATATTTGAAGTTATATGATCACTCCTAATGCTCAACTCCAGGCTCTCCATTCAAGCAACACCTTTTTTGAAGTGAATAAAGTTAGCTTTGCCTTCAAAGTAGCCACCTAACCAGAAGCTTCCCATCCTACATTCATGCAGTTCCACTCGCAGACACATGTAAAACCTGTATTTGTCTATACCAAACCATATCTTATTTTGTTTCAGGTCGTCTGTTCAACGTATCAGTCCTTCTGAATTCTAATCTTGTCTGTGGATCCAACACCTCTTGCCAATGGACAAGTAAAAAATTATTAGAGGTGGAAAAAGTAAGTTTTCCTGATCAGTTACCAAAAACTCTGGTCTTCAATCACTAAGACACTGAGAATTCTTTGCAAATCCTCAAAAGAATTCATAATTTCTAAAACTAATTCAGAGCACTGGGAGGATTCAGTGGAACCAATTATCTGGTTACTATGCTACCTAGTGCATAGTTACTCCATATCTTTCACAAGCATTACTTCACAGGACCAGCCTCTGTTTGTCCTAGAAGCAGCATGTCCCTTACCAAGTGCAAGGATCACTGAACTGACTGACAGGCTTACTTTCACACCTAGCAAATGAGCTATCAAACTGACCAAAGTCTTACCTGGAAAATATGGAAACCTATTGGACGACACTTGCTATCTTGGCAGTGCTGACGGAGGGTAACTTTCACACTGCTTTTTCCTGGTCCTGCAGGAATGGAGAGGGGAAAGCAGGGATTGATATGGAAAGAGGGGAAGTTCCTGCTACCTCCAGCACTTTGCCCATTTTTCCAGCATCCATGCAGCTGCACTGTCTCCCATTCACCTGCTGGGAGTTCTTCACAGAGGGCAGCATCTGTGGATGGTGGCTTTAGCTCACTATCAAACATAAGAGAGAAAAGAAACTAAAATGTATAAAACCTGTATGATTTCACATCTAGATTTCAAAATCTAGAACACCAGCTCACAAAACTGAACTACTGTTACACAAACTTACATGAAGAAAATTCCTCCAAACTTTTGGCACAGAGAAAAAGACAACTGTACAACTCTTAAATCCTTAGATAATTCACAGAACTCCACAAGAACAACATAGCATATACAAACCACACACTAAAGCCAGATTAAGATTTCTGTACATTCATGAAGTATACTCAGCTTAAATATTTTTTTCCTCAACACCCTTCTGCTATTTGTCTTGTTTGAAAACAATACAGCTGACAGTGTCTTCTGGAGTACACGTGAGCACCTCAGTAAGTCCAAAGCATACACTGCATTTTTTTTTTATATTCACTGTGTCTTTAATCAGAGGAAACTACCATTTTATCTGTTGACTTGATCACTCTAATGTTAACCCTATTTTGATCCTAGCCCAGCAATGCTCTTCACAGCCATATGAACAATTTAGTATCATTATCAGTTGTGCAACATTTGAAACCATATTTCAGCATAACTTGAAACTATCATCTGTTCTTATTTCCAGTTTTCCAGTTGAGAACACATAACAGCTTTTATGATATTCTGCAATTGCCCATTCTAGACACACATGCAGGCTGGCACCTCTGTTTCAGTCTGAGGAAGTGTCCTTAACAGCTATACTACAAATTTTATCCCATTGCTGAAAGTGCAACGTGTTCTACAGATGAAATATGTCCAGAAATCAAGTATATTGCCATTAAGAAGTAAACAACTTGCACCCATACAGCAAAATTAGCCTCAAAGTTTTGCAGACCTTCAGTCTAAAACTTGATGTCACTTTCTTCCAAATTCTGCAGAGTAAATGATTAATGCATGTTCTGGCTTTGCAGTGTGATTTGCCAACTTCTTTCCAATTAGATACGAGTTGATAGCATAGTACCAGAATATAAAAAAAATTGAACAGCTTTTAAACATTATGTTTTGCCTCTGTATATAGCTTACCTGGCACAAGCTGTTAAGACAACCTCAGATTTTTTTCAGGATTATTGCAAGAGGAAACAACTTTGCTGACTCCACACAACTACTCATCATCATGTCTTCTTAAGTATTTATTTCAAGGCTATGGTCACCAACACAGAATTGCTCGTGACTAATTGACTTTTAAGTACTGAGATATCTATGTCATCAGCTACAGTTAAAAAATATTAAAAAGTCACCAGAAGCTACTGGACTAACATTGCTGATATTTCCTGTTGGATAAGCAAGCATTCTTACACAAGAAGAAAAGATTGTTCCAATTCCATTATAAAAGTTTACTTTATGTCACAAGTTATGAGGAAAAATCAGCTAGAACACAATATGCAGTGATCTTTCAAAAGATTTTTATCATAATGCTGGTAAACTGCTTGAGGCCTTCACAACTAAGAAGTTCAGCTGTATTGACAGTGTTGAATGCTTTAATTCAAAAAATAATTCTTTGTTCAGCTAAAGATGACAGCATAAATGTCAGTGCTATTTGCCACACCTGCCCTGAAAAGATGAGCTGTGAGTATTACGCCATCTGAGTCCACTGCTGACACTCCATTTGCATTTGAAGCTGTACTGCTCATTAATAACAATGTTATATGTCAGGCAATCTGTTAGTATGTGCTTTCCAGCATACATGATAATATACTGCTCTCCTTTTCTGTTGCTGACTGCAGTAACAGCTGCTTTTAACTTCTGTGGCACATCTTCCGTTTTCCCTACATTAGGAAGGAACTTCCACATATTGAGAAACATGTTCTACAGAAACCTATTCAGTTATTTTTACAAAATACACATTTTCTCAAAACACTAGGCTGCAGTTTAGAGGCAAGATGCTACTCATGTGACTACTTCTGACTGATATTTTAACAAGAGGTAGTAGCAGCTTCATGCAAAACCCAAGGAGATGTAACACTACTTAGATGAATTCCAAGACAAACAATGCTGTTACTTGGTACTCTGCACAACCTTTCAAAAAACATTTTGAACATTCACACTTAGTGCTATACTTCATATATTTGTTTGTCATCGACTGTAAGAAATTTTCTGTTTCATTTTAAACCTACCTGAGAGAGATCCTTCCTGTTGAAAATACACGAAGCAAGAAATTCCCTACTGCATCTTTCAGAAAAGTGCTGGGAACAACAAGATAAAACCCAGGCGAAAGGTCACAGCATACATGCACTTCTCTGTCATAGGAATGGCAGACGGTACCTACAACTGGAGGAGCAGAGAGGGTCTTTGGAAGATTAAATCTTTTCTTCTCCACCTAGAATAGATGCATAATGATGTGTGGTGTTTTAGGAAAAATGAGGAGCTTTTAATAAAACTAAAAGTGATCAAATATTTTTTAAAACATTTTTAAACATGCATACATTTACAAAAGGAAACAAATAAGGAGAAGAGCATTAGCAGATAAGCTGAACACCAAGGAGGAGTAGGAAGTGTTAATATTGAGGAGGAGTAAACTTAGGAATAGTCATCCAATAATCAGCCTGAAATGTCACGTGCTAGTTTGGAACAGTCCAAAGGTTCTGCTACTTGGCACTCAATGATAAGTACAAGTCCACTAATAGCTTGTACAGCCAGTAACTGCATTGTGATATAAATATAATCCTAACATAAATCAGAGATGTAAAATGTGTGAACACCTGAATCATATCACTGCTATAGAAAATGAATTATTTTACTCAGATGTTTCAGTAATGCTTTAAAACTTCAATCTGGAAAAAGAAAAATGTCACTCCTGTATTACCTTCCAGACATGCAATCCCACAGCCTGATAATTCTTCCCCTGTGTGCCTTCAGTCAAAGATAGATTTTCCTCTGCTAAGCGAGTCAGATTTTTAATTCTTCCAGGCCAGTCAGCACTGTACTTCCTATGTCTCTGCAGCAGAGCAATGCACACCTCACTCTTTTCACAGACTCTCAGCCAGAACTTAGGGTTGGTAGGGAAGCTGCTGTTGTTACGGCAGCCACCTGCAGACCGGCCTCTCACCCAAGATCCAAAAAGATTCTGCGAGTAATACAGCACTTTCTCTAACAAAATAAGAAAAACATGGTGCAGGTTTCAGACACCAGAGGCTACTTAATTTTATACAACAGATATATGGCAAAAATCCCCCAGCCCAAGAAAACATGCCGTCATAGCCCTGACACTTTCTCCAAGCAGATGTTCATGATCAACATTTTGAGAGGTATGAGAATGAATACCACAACTGGTAATGGCAGATAGATGACATGATTTTTAAAACAAGAAACTGCTTCTAGAAATCTGAAGTTTATCTCCCACCAAAAAATAATAATAAAAAAAAAATCACAAGGTCATCCAGAACAGCAGCCTTCTAGATGAACACTAATGTCTCAACAAACTAGCAAGTAACTGAATCTTAGAGAAATATCAGAGTCCTTTAAATAGCTTTAGTTTCCTCTTGTCCCTCTATTCTTCCCAGCAGAGACAAAAAAGGCCTATGGATCTAAAGGAGAGGGAAAGACTGAGAAAGAGAAATCATGGTCCAGTTGCATCCATTTGCATTTCAAATCAGTCTTTCCCATTGACATAACATTATTTGTATGAGAAAGATATTTTCTCATACCACACCTGTATAGAGGCTCTGAAGTTGTCCTTCCTCATTGACTGGAAAGCCCATTGTAACCTCATCAAATTCCCTGAAAAATTCCTCTTCATCAACCCAGAATTCTCCCTCTTGGATCTGAGAGAGAAGTTCTGAGGCAACTACTGGATCTAGCTGGCTCCATCCTTGACCACTGCACATAAGACAAAAGTTAACAGTTAGTTCTTTGCCCAGTAAAGTTACATAACAATGTTCTATCAAATATCCCATGGAGTAGGACAATAAGAGGAAGTTTCTTCATTTTATTGTCAAATACTTGCATTGAATATTTCTGTATACACACTGCTAGTAAGCAAGAGGCATAATAGAAAGTACGAATCACAACACATCAAAGAAAACATAGAAACAACCTAACACCAGATTGGATAGAGCAGTGTACTTCTAGGTGAAATAGCTACTTTGCTTACAACAGACGGTACAGTCCAAAGCGTGAGAACAAAATAAAGATTTTAAGAGTTGTTAAAAATAGCAATGAAAAAGTAAAACAAGCTGCACAGTGACTGTTCTAAAAGAATTTTAATGCTGTACAGTGAACATCAAAAACCACTTTCTGTACAAAGTAGCTGGTTATTCCCATGAATCTGCTGGCTAAGTCACAATAAACCAAGAATTTAAACACCTCATTATTTAGAGCTCATTAAAAGATTGTATCTTCAACATTTTTTATTATTTCACTAACAACAAAGAAAAGTTCTGCACTTGAATAAAACAGGACTCCAAGGCCACCAATGAAATGCTATCCTCTTGCAACTACAAGGCAACTCGCTGTTTGGCAAAGAAACTACAAGAGACCAAGTGTATAACCAGAACTCGGCCAAAAGCAAAAAACATCAACTTAAGTCTCAGTGTGATTAAGCCATCTTTCTAACTGATGGGGGAAAAAAAACCAAACTATTTCTCTAAAGTGTTTATTAACATGATCATATTGTTATGGTATTTTAATGCTGAAAGCTTGCTCCTTTAGTCAAGAATGGCATGTTCTTTTGTACAGTCTAAATAAGCTAACACTTTTCAAAATAAGCTAGCAGAGTCTGCCCTTTCATTTTTGATAATTTGCTATATGAACTGCTAAACATATTTCTGCATTTCCTTTAAAACAGATCTCTTCTTTATATCTACTGGATTCCAGCTTCTCCTATTCATATTAATCTACAGAAATGAGAACACACAAGCAAGAAACACAAGCATCCTTCCTTCTGCTATATTTTGTTTTATACATACTCCTTTGCTTGTCTTCTGCAACCGAGACCAGATCAAATGAGAAGTGCCAAGTAAAGCTGAGTGACTACTTGCAAGCCACAAACATCTTATGAGCAAAGATACTTAGATCAATTGCCGAACAACAAAAAAGCACAACAGAAATCAGAGACAGAAAATAAACAAACACCTTATCTCTACAAAAAGATATAAGGATTTGATAAACAAAAAAAAGTTATTAAAAAAATTAATTACCAGAACTAATAGATGAAAATGACTAGCCTTAGAACCAATGAGCTGTGTGAACTACTGAACTCTCTAAAGGACTGCACATTAACTGAACACTCTCTCCTGCGCTATAGCCTATTAGCAGTATTTGCCTATGCAATACATGGATACGCTCTGTGCTTCAGAACTTTCACAAATGATTGTCCAAATGAAAATAAACCTACTCACCCCTCACACCAAGGACCTCTCCAGCACCGCCTCCCCCAAGGATTTCTTATCCGCAGTAGGAAGATTTCCTTGCCTGACACTTCAGACAGATTCAACATGTCTATTACAATAAAGGCATGAAATTCTCCTAGTTCACTTGCACCTGAATAGAAAAAAAAAAGCATTTGAAAGTAAACAAAAGAACCTGCTTCATATTTTGCAATGGGTGACATGAAACTATCCTGTGAAAGAAGGCAATTTTGAGATAAAAGGAAATTATTTTTTAGTCGGTACAAAACCAGCATCAAAACCCCCAAACAGTTCATTTTAGTTGTGACTTTAAAGAAATAAAATAAATGAAAATTTTAAAGCTTATTAACTCCCTTTTTGATCTCAAACATCTATAAATTCTAAGTGCTGAAATTCATTGGAGTTTTTAATGTTTTTTGGGGTGTGGATTGTGTGTGTTTTTGAGAACTGACCATATTAGTATCTACTGTAAAAAGCACACCTGAAAAGCACCCTCCATCCTGAACATAATAACATCCTTAAATCTTTACTTATCCAAGGT
Organism: Elanus axillaris; assembly: GCA_026212715.1. NCBI lineage: Eukaryota > Metazoa > Chordata > Aves > Accipitriformes > Accipitridae > Elanus > Elanus axillaris. The sequence continues at coordinate 31,817,431 of JANZLQ010000089.1, forward strand.
TATATAAAATTGAACCATGAAATTCATATGGTTCTAGAATCAGCACTATGCATTTGCTGGCTGCCTTGTGCTCTGAACCATGTTAAACAGACATTTACTTTAAAAATATCTAGAACTTTACTATTACCTTGTCTGGAATTGAGAACTGAGCAGCTTATTACACACTGTTCCTTCAGACTCATTAATCTTCTAAACACTGTCTTCTCCAAAACCATGCCAGTCTTCTCTTTCTCCAGGTTTCTTCCAGGGCCTTTCAGGGTCCATCTTTCAGCAATTCCTCCAGTCAGATCAACCAAAGCATCTGCCACCTGACCTGCCCATAACTGTTCATAAGATCCATGCACTCTAGGGGAAAAAAAAAAAAAAAAAAAAGAGGGGGGGGAAAGTTTCTGCAAACAGCAGAACTAAAGAAAGATGGTTCTTATGTACTTTCAACCCCACCCTATTTCATGATCATGACTGTACCCTACCTCATATCCCCAAATAGGCAAGAGAAAGGACATACTATTTTATTTATACAGAATACAACATCTAAAGAATATGTAAGCCATCAGACATTCCGCTGTTTGATAAGAAGTTTAGTACAATTCATTCCATCCTATATAGAAACCACTCTAGCCTAGTACTAGTCATTTGTACCTTATTATCCATGCACTAATCATCTTTTGTGATATACAAACTGCATTCTGTATAACTGAATAAAATTTCTTCTTCCTCTTCTTCAATTATTCTTTGTTCACTCTGCACAAATAACAAGAGTAGCACTTTCTTCAACAATTTAAGTAAATCCAGAGACTACCCTACGTACTGCAGCGGATGCAAAGCATAGCAAAAGAAATCAAGACTATAATAGAATGATAAGACAAGATAAAACAATAAGATCTCTACAGAAAACAAAGAAAGAATATTACCTTTCAGACCTACAGAGAAGCTTTAATATGCCGTTGCTGCTTCAAAACTTCTGTTCAACATACCTACAGTTGAATAAATTACTTCATACTTGAAGTCTTTTTCTGCCCTCTGCTGGCAACCACACAATCTTTCACCCAAGTGCTTTTGGACATTTGATGTCTATCTTACCAGTGCATTTTGTCTCCAAATCGTTTTGTCCATCTGGACAGCATTTTGATGGATGTGTCATAAAAAATAAAATAGCTGCATATTCATACACATTAAAAATATGTTTTTTTCTTCTCAAAATAATAAATTATCAAATTAAGCAAGAGCAGTGAAACTCGTACAACCAGAGCCTCAACTAGCATAAACTTACATAATGTTGTTGCTTTCCATGAAAATATTTGCATGCTTTCTGCTCTTCATTGAGCCCTCAGCTGCCCTCAAATGCTGCACTAGTAAAATATTTCCCTTTAATAAGTTAGATGACCAATGGAGAGTGGCTTAATGAACATCATTTGAATCCTGATAATTCACTGCAGCTGTTACTTTTCATTTTAACTATCTTACCTCATATGCTACTAGAAACACACCTTACAGATCTACAGTTCAAAGAGCGACTTCTGTACAACCTAGTATGGGAAAGCTAGCAGCCATTGTACTTTATATTGAATAATACACAGAGCTATGCCCAAAGCAGTCAGATAAAATAAGTAAGCAGAAGGTATATAAGTATTGTATCTCCCTTTTAGTTCCCTCAACAACAATGTTCACATACTTCGCATAAGCTTTTTCCAATAATGGAAGCCAAAACAAATCCTCTGTCTGACATTGGGAAAAGCAGAGTTTACCACCAAGGCAAGGCAAACGATCATCAATTGTCACTTCCACCCAGTGTCCAAACTGCCAGACTCGACAAGTGAAACAGCCTTGATATGACTCATCTGTCCAGCTGGGCTGACCTGGAGGGATCACCTGAATAGCAAAAGCCAAAATCAAAACAAATAATACATTTTTTTTAATAAACAAAACCAGTTTAAAATATGCTGAATATCAACCATTTGTAATAATCACAGAAAAAAAAAGTATCACAACAAAACCAGAAAACTAAGCATATAAAAACTAATATTCATAAGGAGGCTTTGGATTCAAGAACAATATACAAATGTAAATTAGGTGAAGAAAACCTCTGAACCATGAAACTTCTCTATACCTTATTCAGTAGGTATTTACTCTTCTGCAAAGCTACACAGGCACACAAGAACCAACAGTCTCCCAAAATTCCTTGTTTCACTTGCACATCCTGCAGATTGTTTGAAAATAACCGAGGAGTAGAACAAATGTCCTAAAATTAAAAGGAGAGGAGTTAAAGCCAAATCCTGCATGACATTCTACGGAACTCTGTTTCAGGGAATGGGAGGGCTCCAGAGACCTCTCACAAAATAAGGGAATTTCTACTTTTCAAGCGTTTCTTTTTCAGACACAGCCTAAGCAAGCAATAACAAATTACTGCCTTCTGGCTATTTTACAGGTACTTTATGTGAGATAAATCCAATTCCCACATGAATTTTATAGTATACAAATATCACCATCAGGTGCAACCTTACCAGAGGCACCAATAAGTGAAACACAACGTAATTCATCAGCTCCTTACTAGACACATGATCAACTGTGATAGAACTGATGCCATTCACATTGAACTGTGTATCCCAAGTTACAAAATCTCCAAATTAGCATAAGAGAAAAACCTTTCCTAGGGCAAATAAAAATAGATTACTTGGTAGCAAAAGAGGTAATTTCAAATGCAAAGTCATGAACACTTAATGGGATCTGAAAGTAAGTTCTTAAAATGGTTCTTCTCTCACCTGTAAACACTGCAAGAAATAGAAATTAACTGATCAGCCCTCAGTAGTAATCAAGGTGTACTGTACAAAAGCAGGAAGTTGTACACTGGGCTTCATGAAGTCATTTGTTTGCCAATTCTATCTGATAACCAACAGCTCTATCACTGTTCTACAGCCATCCACAGTTGCAGGGGAGAAAAAAAAAATGCCACTAAAGACAACATACTTTTTTTCTCCATTAAATTCTTATAGCCCCCCCCCCCCCCCCAAAGGCAGTATCATAAATACTTCACATTAAATCAATGTACTGCAGAAATGCATTCTAAATTTTTTAGCTCTCATATGGCTGGCTCTGAAACCCAGCTATAAGTTTAAAAGCAATACAAATCATATGACAAGTTATAACTTTAAAAAAAGTTTTCTTTCTTGTTATCAAATAAATTAACTATTAAAAAAAAAGCAATATTCTTCTGAAAAACTCTAAAATCCGGTTATTTGTTTTCAAGACAGCTATGCAATATATCAAAAAATTTGGGAATGACATAACGCTGTTTTTTAACTTGGTATGCACATTACTTGCATAATGAAACATAGTTATAATAAAATACCTGCATTTCCACCACTGCCAGGAAATCGGAAAGTTCTACAACAGGATTTAAATCAAACAAGCACCCAGACTTAAAAACTGTAACTCATGTATTTTTAACACTGACATACATTGGGTTTATTACTTCCATACTTCTAAACAATAAGAACACCTAGAAGCAATCATTCAATGCTAACTACCATTTACTACCTACAAGTCTAGTTCTGCTAAAGTCACAGACTTTTATACCTTAAAACTCACCTTAGGTCTCAACCAAGATATCTCGCCTCTGAATTGGGCAAGCGGGGTACAATAATCAAAAAATATAGAGGTATCACTAGCTGGAAACGTGGGGTCTGTGTAAAGGTCTCTTTTCACGATTGATTGGTTTTTCTCTCCCAGCATTTTCAACACAATCCTAAGTACCTTTGCCGGCTATTTCCAGGAGCTTACATTGCCAAGCACCAACCTACAATATAAGCGAGCGTTACTCGGGAATTGCAACTGAGAAACAAATAAGCAGGACAGATTTATTTAGGAACAGAAAGCCGCTCACTCTTTCCACGGAGCACCCTGAACCACGCCATTGCTAGCTTCTTTCAGCACCTGATACCACCCTAGAAGCTCCCCGCCCTGCTGGAAAAGAGAAGGGGGGTCTCAGAGAAGACCTACACCCAGAAGCCCACTTAGACGCCTTCCCCGCCCCTCTACGCACACCCTCCTCCACCAACACCCCTTTCCTCACAACCAGCCCCGACCAGGGCCCCTCCGCTCACACCCACCCCTTTCCTCACAACCAGCCCCCCTCACGCAGACACCCTTCGCCCCAGCGGGCCTCAACCAAGCCACCTCCGCACACGTCCTCGCCCACCCCCGCCATCTCCTCACCGGGGGGCACGCCCCGCCGCCATGCCCGGGGCTGCCGTTACCGCGGCAACGTCGGACACTCTCCCACCCCTCCCTCAGCCTCTTGTCCAGCCCAGAAGTAACGGATTGGGCCGCCGGCCAATGAAGACGCGACAAGCGGGCACGTGATGCACGCACCACCAATCGGCGACCGTCCTCGGGGCAGGGAAGGGACGGGTCCCAGCGTGCCCCGCGGTGGGCGGGTTCAGCCCGCGGCCGGGTGTGGGGGTTGTCCCCGCGCTGACGGGAGCCGAGGGTCCCTGGATATTCCGTGCTCAGGAATACCTGGGAGAAACTGGAAATTTCTACTCATCAGAGCTGGAGGAGGAAAGCTTAACGGTCACCTGAACAGCTCTTACAGGCTGAGGAAAAACGAAACCGAGCTGCAGTTTCATGAACGTTATAACAGAGAAACTGTCACAGAAATTGGTGACCCTCACAAAGCGGTTTCCCGAGATATTGGCAAAGATCACGTTTTCAGATAGCTTATCGCTAAGTAATCGTCCAAGGGCAGAACTGACAAAGGAAGTATGCCACTGTTGTACGTTGATAGCTACTACTATACTTTCACTAGCCTAGTGAAATAGAAAAAATACTTTAAAAAATACTGACTTGCTGAAAGAATGATGACAAAGGAAAGAAAGGCAGAAATAGAAGGCCCCTTACAGGCCATCCTTCACTAAACCACTGCTAGTTCCAAGCGTTTGGGGCCGGGTCAAGGCATGCTGAAGCAGACTGCTTTCTTTTTTGTATTTTGGCCTTTTATGTTAATGTTTCTCAAGAAGTTCAAGTGTGGTCAAGTAAGCAGGCTGCTAAGCTAGCGTGAGAGGACACAATGTTTACCAAAAAAGCTGTTCTTCACAGGATGGGTTTGCGTGTAAGGGTTATGTCACCTGGTCCTTGGGTAGAAAGGTTGTCTTAACAAGAGAGATCCACAGAAAGCACTGGACTGGTTCATTTCTATCAGAAATGAATGTAGAAATGCTCCTCTCAAACCACACCGGTAACTGCAGTATCTGTCCAACCACTGACCGATGCAGAAACACATTCTCTGCTCCTTGCTTATACCCATTGTACAGGCAAAAGGCTTCTCCCCTGCATACAGCAAGCTTAATCAACAAACCAGACTTCTCATGTTTGAGTTTTGACCCTTTCAGGAGCAAAGGAAACATTGCCATCAATAAAAATAAGGACCCCTCTTGTCTATGGCTCATGCAAGAGAACTGCAGCTGCACAGGCTGCAAGCGAGCTGACACAGGAGAGGTCTGTTGGGGGAGGGAAAGATATAAATAAAAAAAAAAAAGGCCTCTGTCTCAGGAACAGCAAGGCTCTCATCTGTGTGATTTCACCCTTGCTGCTTTCTTTGGGAAACAGCCATCACAGATCACAACTGCATAAATTCCATTAAAGGACAGACTCTAGAAAGCAGGATGAATGTTGAGCTCTAACTGTAAATACAGTAGATCCAACCTGGAACAGTGAACTAGTTAAACACCTAACAGTATTTATTTATGATGCTATTAGAAGAAGGGAAGAGATGGGCATTATCTTGGTCTCTATGTGACATGCTTTCCTTGCCCCACTGCAAAGTTGGAAACAGGCAAATTCATCCATTATGCAGCTGGTGATGTTTTTTCCTATTAACCCCAAACTCATTGGAACAAAAGCAGCAGAAAATTTTCTCTGTTGCCTCTTGGCAATCCTACTGGATTAAACTATTCCTAAAGACAGAAACACAGGTCTATTTAGACAGTAAATCTTGAACATTTTAAGACAAAACGCCACTTGCCTTTTTGTCAATTTGTTTTTCAGTGCACTTTACATAGGTGCTTCATATTTCCTCATAAAAGAGGAAAGCAGACACTGAGAGGCCGAGTCCAGTTGCTATGGAAATTTAAACAGTTAAAAAGGATTTGCATCCAGTTAAAATAGCCATCTCATTTCCACGTGAATGAAGGCTATCCTTTGACAGAGTAGCATTTGATATTTTCGTGATTGTCTTCCAGTTTTGGGGTTTCATCAACATCATGTTTGCTTTCATCTCCAACTCCAGATGGTTCAAGGACAGGGAGACCAGTAAAAGTGATCAAGCAATGGTGGTTGGGCCTAACGTGTGTGTTTGTTTCTGCAAACTCAGACGCACAGAAGTTGGTCAGATTGCACAGGGGAGCTCTTTCAATTCTTTGGATCCTGACACCAGGCTTAGGAAGGCACAGGCTTAGTCCCTGCAATACCACTAGGCTGACAGTGGTCAGAGCTGTGTCAGAGGAACAGCACAGAATGTCATTTTGCTTAAGGGAGATTTTGGAGGGGATATTTTGGATTTATGGTCAGAAGAGCATGGTATGGAAGTAGTCTCTGATGGTTTTCATCAGCCAGCCAGAAGCAGCCTGGTATGGCCATGCTCTTCAGCTACTGGGAAGACAGACTCAGTCTTCTTCCAGAAAAACAGAGTGGCTTGGCCTGAGGAAGACTCCCACTGCTAGACAAAGATCTCCCTCATTACCACAGGCACACCCAGAGGTAGAGCACAGCTCCAAACTTCCATGCTCTCTACCACAGTACACAAGAACAAGGTGGTATAAGACACCAAAATTAAAACAATGCACAAAGCTGATGCTTCCCTCGGTCATTCACCTAGGGTCATACACCTGGAATGTCAACCAGCTACTATGACTTAATCCTTGTGACCCTTTCCACCAAATCACAGGAGCATGAAGAATATCCCATTTCCCACCCTTTCTTACAACCTCCCACTCTTCCTTAAGACCCTGCATCTCAGCAAGTATGCTTTTGGAAAAGGGTCCAATGCTCTGGAAAACCCATTAATGCCATTTCTTAAATTTTACAGCCTTGTCTCTAGTATATTTGAACATCTTCCTTGCAGGGCACAGAGCACACTATGTTCAACATAATCCTAATTCCCTTGACAAGAAATCAGAAGTATAAGACTTGAGTTTTCCAGTGCAGAAGGTGCATGCACATAGAGGAGTGAGGGGACGTGTTCACACAGGCTCGATCATTTAATGCAACCAGCTAGTCTCCCTCTGCATAGAGTGAAAGGTCACTTCTGGAGTATGGAATAGCTTTTCTTTACACTCCTTTATCTATAAAAGAAAAGGTTGCCATGTTCATGTAACACATGCTCTATCTAACTGGTGCCCAAATTACAACTGTAATTAATGAAAAAACAGGATAAATGCACAGTATTAATAAAAAAATTCTTATTAAGTTGGTGCAGAATACAGAGCAGCATTTGAGGTAATTTTTGAGAAACAGTGTGGAATTTCCAATTTAAAAGGATGCTAAAACATCACGCTCCACCCCAGAGCTAAAGCAATACATGAAGTGTGGAAGACATACCTTGCAGCAAGAGACCAAACTACTCAACCTCTTTAAGAATTAACAGGTATTTACATGGGAGAGAGATTAGTAACAGTAAGCAGTTTATGTTCTGCAAACAAAACAGTAGCTTTGAGAGCCTGAAACTAGACAAATCCAAACTAGAAATTAGGTATGCAGTTTTAGGAATGCATGTAATCAAAAGCTAAAACAACTTACCTGGGTCTTCCAGAAATTCAGTGTCATTTAGATTGGGTCCTCACAACAAAAATATAATTCTGTGACTCAGAGGAGAGTGGCTTAAATTTCACACTGCGATTCCTACTGCAGTTTCACTTATACACAAAGTCTGACACTGTGGTCATAATGACTTTGGGCTTTTATCAATCTATAGTAAAAAGTGTGAAAACAAGTGTCACATGATTTATAAGAGTTGACTGTATTACGTTGTTTTATCTTTGGACAAACACCAACAGGGAAAACAGACTAAAGAAGCGTACTTGACCTAAGTGAATTGTGTAGTACATGCACTTAGTACAGATGTACAGAAGGTCCCGTGTTATCCAAAAAAGGCAACAGCCAAGGTCACTGCAGTGTGAGAACGTGAGAAAATTTTGGTTAAATCAGAATGTTTGGGATGCTTGCTAGAATTGTTCTTGGTTAATGGAGTGCATAGTTAGGATGTTGCAATGTATCATGACAGCAAAATTATTGATGCAAGCTTAACAGAGGAATATGTGTAGCTAACAAGACTTAACATATCAACCAACATGGCTATGAAATGATAAAAAATTAAATTAGTAATATTCCATTTTATTAAAAGGTTTGGCTCTTTAGAGCTTTTCCACAAGTGATATTTCTAGATCCCATGTCACCCTGCACAAGGCTGCAATGAAATAAAGTAATAGATTTAATTTCAAAATAGACAACCCTATCTCTTGGCATCTGCTTAAATAAAACCTATTTGCTGTACTAATCTTACTTTAACAGATCAGAAATGAATGTACCAAAGATAAGCCAAATAAACAGTTTCTATTTAATCTCAGTCTAATCTGCCTGTCAGCGTGAAATCTACTACAAGTCAAGACAGAAAGTAGCCTGAAGCATTAATTTTCTGTCAACAAAAGTAAGGCTTATCTCCACAAATTTGCTGCCAATTTTTTGTCTCTTCAAAATAAAAATGCACTCCTTGCTCACAGGAGGAGCAAAAGTACCTGAAGAAGGACGTATGGAATACTTTCAACAAAGCTTGCTCTGCTTCAGTGTTTCAGAGAACAAGTCTTAGGAAAATAGCCATCTGATGGGATCTCACAGAGATGAGAGCAGAAACACTTAGATCTCATGTTCTTTAAGCAGGAAACAGTCTGTTAACTTCAGCCAGCACTTCTCTGCTCTGATGCATGTATATGCAAACACACAGCTGATCTGATGTATTTCAGTCAGTTGTAGTAACAATAGATAATATTTACTTTTGATTATTTGCTTTTGCCACCTCTCCAACTTCTTGCTGTGCAGCTTTTAAATAGCTTCCAAACTCCCTCTATGCTGCACTCCAGAAAAGGACAAAATAAAGACAATGTACCAAGTTAGCTCTTCCACACACCTATAGCAGGGATGCTGAAAAACTGCCCAAAAGGCTAAACGTGTCACAAAGCTTAGTTTAATTTGACAATCATCATAAGGCATCCATGTAAATTAAAAATTTCCACCAGGGTCACATATATTCTCCCACAACATAAAACGTGTTAAAATGGAGGGCTGGGATTCCAAAAGATGCTAGTGGTTACTGGTCTTGGCCAGGCTGCTGCTGCTGCTGGCAGTGGGGTCCAGTAGACGCAGCACCAACAGCGGTAACTCAGGAAGTAGGAAGTCAGCTTGCACAAATCTCTTTCAGTAGAACAACAAATCAAAAGGAAAGAGATTTGTACAGAAAACCTCATTCTCCATCCTTTCTGGGAAAACAGAACAGAACGAAAAAGATAATCCCATTCAAGGAGCAAAGAGCAGAGCTTGGAGTTCTGAAGCCCAACAATGCTGATGGCCCATTTTGAAAACTAATGAAGCACTAGAGAGGCCTGAGTTTATTATTGCTTTATCCCAGTTCAGCCCAGGCTAAGGCTACGGTGAAGTCCAAATTAATTTAAAGCCAGAAAATGCAGATCCAATAACAGCACCTAAGTCCCCATCCACACATGGGTGTAAACAGATACTTTTGGTGAAAAAAAAAAAAAAAACAAACAAAAAACAACCCTCCCAAATTTCCCCTCTTTCTGTGCTATGTAGATCCCCATAGCAGGGCTAAAATTTGCCCCAAAGTATATAAAAGTTTCTCTCTCCCATCTCCTTTAGCTGAGCCTCTTACAAATGCTTCACCTTTTATTCAAACTAGTCCTCTACCCTGGTGATACATCAGCTCAGAGATGCTTTGTGGGAGCTCACCGAGAGGCACACAGGTACCCGCACATTAAAAAGAATGTGGCACAGAGTCTAAGAGCCATGATCCGTACTCTGTAATACCCAACGATGCTTTGCCCTCAGCTTCCTGAGACCAAATGGCAGAGATGGAAGACAGAGTCTCCCCATCTCGCATGCCTGGCCAGTGATCAAGAGAAATAGCATGCTGTGTAAATGAAATGGCGTCTTACCACCACCATAAGTCAGAAAACAGACTCGGATAAAGCGGGGCTTAAAAGTTTCACATCAAGAAAGAGGGTGCTTCCCTCAGACTATCATATGACAGGACAACTGTTATTCAGGCAAACGTTATTCAAGGCAGTAAAATTTTAGCATGAGTATCTCCGTGGTTGACTTACAGGCCCAACATATGCTAGGGATCTTTAAAAAAATTAAATTAAAGGTCCTATTAATTCTTCCAAAAGGACAGAATAGAAGACACAGTGCATCTAACGAACACTTGTGCTACTCATCCTAACACACTAACAAAGGCTGCAGCTAGACTTGTCAAAACAGTTAGAAAGATTTAGGCATCCAGCTAGTACCAGAATTGATGGCATTTGGGCACCTAAATTTAACTTTTTTGAAAATTCGAGCCTACACTTTTTTTTATTGCTTGTCCCATTGAGTGCAAAGGGAAAACTGAGGGTAGGGTTAACTATAAAAGGATTTCAAATCCATCATAAGGTTTCCCTGTTCTTTTATATATATATTTATATATATATAAAAAAAGCATTATTATTATTTAGCCACCTGGGGGCAGGGGGGGAACAGAAGCTATTTTAAATTAGTTTCTTAATTATTTAAGCATTAGTCCCCTACCTCCCATATCACAATACCTCTGACACAGTAAGGAGCATAACATGAAAACCTGTTTGCTGCCACTGACAATTCCTGAGTCACTCCTTTGCAGAACTTCAGCCGAAATATCAGGATAATGGCAGCTTGACACATATACACTCCCCAGCAACATACACACAGCAAGCAGGACATGCCTCAGTGGCCTCAGACAAAAGGAGGGAAGAAAAAACAAAAACAAAACCAAAAACCAAACCAACAGACTTGGAGAAACCATCCAGAAGAGCCTCAGGAAAGGGAACTATCTGCTTTCCATGGAGAAGCAACTGCCCAGGAGTCCCCACCCAGTATACACTGAATCAAAATATCCATCCTACAGCTGAAGGAGATCTCTGAAATCTGGCAGTGTCACACGCTGGATACTTGAAGGCACATTTGCTTTGTGTTTTGGGAGAGAAATCCAGTTACAACAACACACTGCAGCTGCAGGACTGAGGGAAAGGAGGCAACACTTGGTATCCTTCCTCTGTTCCTGTCCCCATTTTCAAGGTTCATGGCTGGCATGAGCTGGTGATCTAAGCAGACACATTAACATCCCTGAGTGAAATGGCACCATTTGTGGCCTCTGAGACTTTGTCCTCAAGCACCATTGCTGGTGTGTCTGTAGTGACTGCTGTAGTGTCTATGGCAGGAAGTGGATTCAAGCCCTGTGATAAGATCTGTTGGATGGTTTTCCGCAAATTGGGGTGCAGCTGGTTTTGGGTCTGGTAAAAAATTTCTAAGGCAAAAGACTTGAGTGTGCCAGTGCAAAGGTCCTCATAAAGTGGAATTGTGTACATCCGAGACATCTGCAAAAAAGGAAAACTGGATAATATCAGTTCAATAAAAGTCAAGAAGTTCAGCTCTTCTACAGCTACACTCCAACACCCTGAACGACTTCAGACTGGAGACAAGTAATACATTTCTTCAAAAGACAGCCGACACTATTCTACATAAGTTTAATGCAAAGAATTTTATGAATGATAATAAAAAAGCATTTGCTCTCTAAGACTGAGCTAATTCCACAAATAACTATTTTCAAAAGGGAGGAGGGCACAGCGAACACATGCATTAACCTTTTGCTCCTGCACAATAAAAACTACTGAAAGGAATTCAATGAGCCCTAGCCTTGCCTAAAGTGCAAATACTCAAACAATCACATGATTTAGTAGTGTGAAAATTTCTGGTCTCGAAAAGCCAGGGCTGCTACAAAGCAACACAAAAAGTGCAGTGGGCAGAGCTGGGACAAAGGTATTGAGTTAGGCTTAGAAAGCAGAGATTATCTGTAGGCGCTTCAAATTACATCTGCCCATTCCTCCCCACCCGCTAGCAGGTGAGCCATGCTCAGCCCCTTCGCAACACACCTGGTCTACACTTGGCCAGGAAGCAGAAGTTCCAAGGTCTTTCACGTCGCATGTCTCATGCACATGTCTCATGCACTGAGAGGTGCAGTGATTTTAATCCAGCAGTTAGTACCTGGTTTTCCAAGAAGCGACGGACTTTGTAAAGGTCTGGATAATAGTCATTTCGGACTACAATCTGCAACCAGCGGATACGGATTTCTGCGTTCATGGAGTCCAGCTGAGAGGAGTAACATTCCGAAAGCTTTTTTATCACCTCTGAAGAGAGCACATACACAGAGAAAGAACTATGACCTATTTTGTCAAGTTTGAGGGTCATCAGAGATGAACAAATCATAAAATCACGGAATCATTAGAATGGTTTGAGTTGGAAAGGACTTTTGAAGATCATGTAGTTCAAACCCCTTGCCACTGGCAGGAACATCTTTCACTAGATCACATTGCTCAAAGCCCCATCCAACCTGACTTTATGTGAATCATAAGGTCAACAAGGGGTAGGGCTCTTTAGAAATCAATTATTTATTCCAGGAATACTTTTCTACTATCCTGACAGAGTACTCACCATGTGGCAGTGGTGACCCATCCAGCAATCTGTCCAAGAAAAGCACGGTTTGGAACGTTCTCCATTTAGTGAGGTCAACACTGCTGGCAGCAGCAACAGAGTCCAGAGGCTCTGTGGTCCAGAGTTTGAAGAGCATCTCCACTGGTCTGGTCAGACTGGATCCCTGAGATAAGTCTGGCTCAGCTAACGGAGGTCCTGTAGCATTGAGCCAACGTTCAAACTCCAGTCCTGGAATGAGGAGCACCAAAAATGTCGAGCAGGAGTCTCTGCAGGTGGCTTGGCTGCCTCAAGGTTCAGGACTGCTTCTAGCACAGTTAGAAGAGGTTCTAACAATAGCAAATCAGACCAACCTATAGTTACAGCGACATAACCCCTCCAAATTTAACCATGAGTTTTCTAGAGCTCAACATTACAGTAAGTACAAGAAATACACATGCTCTTAAGACAGCCAGGCTAACAAGTATCTATGGTCAAACTGTTCTAATATAAGATTTTTTGTGTGTGTGCATTTCTTTTTCTCAGAATTTTGAGCAATACTGAAGAATATGGGGAAAACCTGCTTCATTAAAAAAAAGTGAGAGGGCTAGCTAAACTCCTCCTACGCACCAGCAAAACCAAGTTATTTATACAATCAGTAACTAAAAAAAAAAAGTTTCTCCACAAGCAGCAGAGCTAGCAGAGCCTAGTTTCCAACAGAGCTCTTCCCCTTGACCTTTACCACCTCAGCACTTTCCTAACCCTTGGCAATACTTCCCATTCCACACCATCTACCCTAAAACTCCTCTCTCCTGCATCCCCTGAGTATTAGCCAGGCAAAAGTTAGTATGTGCTGTGGTTAACTCATTAGCCAACCAGTGGGACAAATAAAGCATACAACTATTGATCTCATGCTGCAGTTTTTCCCACAGTAAGCTTTCTCCACAGGCAGTTTTCACAAAGCCTGTAGGAACCTAGTATCCTTAAGAGCTATACTCCACTGCTGGTCTGATTTAAACTGACAGATGGGTTCAATAATTACTTGCAAGAATGGACACATAGCAGGATAACATTAGTCTCATTCCTTTAAGCAAGTGGGCTAATAAGCACCTAGTAGATTATAGACTTTTCATAAATCCACCAACAGCTATAAATAGGGGATGTAAGGGAGAGTGAAACATTATGGAAGAGATTTTATATGCATGGATAGGACCTCAGGAAAAGTCACAGAACTCAGAGCATGCTTTCTGTAATTAAAATAGATGAAATTTCAAAGTGTGTTCACCTTTTCCTTCTATTTAAGCATGTGTAAATCTCACATGCAATGACCATTGTTTGCAGTGTGAAAGATGAGTTTAATGAGAAAGTTAACTGAGGGCCACTCAGCTAATTAATGCCAAAATTGTCAGCAATTTAAGATGTTCTCATTCTCCAACACAGAGGCAGTAACAATAAATCACCACAACCATTTCTATCATGAATATCTGGCTGTTGCCAAAGGGTTTTGTTTGCCTTAGCATTTTCTTATGCATCCTCCAAGCCAAGCACAAAATTTATCATCCAGATTTTCTACAGTTAACTAAGTGAATTTCCTACCTGCTTTGCTCTCAACACATTGCTCTTTCAGCTCTGGAAAAAAATTCAGGAAGGAATCCAGAAGATCTTGAGCCACAACACTGGTAAATTTGTACTTTTCAATGTAGGCCTGAAACAGTAAAAAGGATAAATTATGATAAGGAGAAATACAGCTTCCTTTCAATGTAGAACCACTGCATGCAATTAAAAAAAAAAGAAAAAAAATAGAGATGGAAGAGTGAGAACAAATACTTGGAAGATTTAAAAAAAAAAAATCTCCCTCCTCCCAGATGAGAAAAGCACCGTAACAAGAAAAAAATTGGGTAGCTGCAAATACACTGGCAGCTGAGTACAGGGTTTTTTTTTCTGATAAAGATCAAAGATACATTAACATATCAAGGGAGGAAAGTAAAAATATACCTAACCACTGTATTATTCACTGTTAGATTATGGACTAAAGTCATACTTAAAGAACTAAAGAGAAAGACGGAATGGGGGATGGATTGGAAGAGGAGATGAAAAACGCGCATGCAGCAAAAAGAAAAAGCAATGAGTTTTGTCACTTTTCAAAAACAAGTCAATAGCTGTCATAATTTTCTATAGGTTTTGCACATGTGCTCCAAGGCACCAAACCTGCCCCAACATAGGAAACCATGCCCTTTGTCACCCTGGCTAAAAAACCACAAGGTAATACTTTTTACTAGCGAATGAAGTCACATCGTTCCAGTCACAGACAATCTATGCTGGAACAGCTTTCCAATTATTTGGAGCACAGAGCAGGAGGTAACAAAAATATACTACTACTCTGTATTTGGCACATTATAAGCTCAGAATCTGAGATGAAAGAAGAGCACGAGCATATTCACTTAAAAGAAATCTCACAGAAGGAATCATCTAGGTTGACAGAAAGGCCTACACCGTTCTTCCATCTCAGAAACACTCGTATTCAACTTTACCCCTATCAATTAGCCTCAGTGACAAAACCTGAAGGAAAAAAAAAAGCAGCTCTAAATCTCAAAGGAAACACATGCTTATTCACACTCACTCTTAGGAAAGAGTCAAAGTGTCTTGGGTCACCACAGAGCTGGGACAGGTAGTAAACAAAGCAGTAGCCTTTCTCATAGGTGAAGAGGTTCATTAAATTACTAGGATTTACACCTGAAAGAAGAAGACAACAACATTATAAGACACTCTAATGAGGACACTAATTTCCAACTCTTCCAAGTATACAGACCCCTTAGAGATCACTGAGTCAAGACAAAATCAAAACAAGCCTGTTGTCAGTTTAATGTACTGCAGTAAATTAAATGGAAGCAGTCCAAACACATAGGCTGGGGGAAAAAATTTAAAAAAAAAAAATCAATCACTGTAAGCTAAGTATTAATTCCCAATGGAACAAATCACTTCAAATTAGAAGTCACTGAAAACACACCTGGAATTTGAAGAAAAAAATTTTTTTTTTTTCCCCAGCACCAAACTCAGGGAATCACCATACCATAAATTTTTAAATATATCAATGTAAGGTAATCACTACTTGTTCCTTTTTTGAGACTTCTAATACATGTTTTTTCATTCCATTTGGTTCCAATATGGCCTTCACTTGCATTTTAGGTTGTTTCAAATATCACCTAGACTGAAGACTGCTTCACACCTCCAGTAGTGACCACAGAACTAGAGAACTACCAATGAAGAAGATACATGATGCTGGAGTGCAGACATGCATCTGGCTTGGGATAACCAAACAGCCTCTGCATAGCTCACTCCAGGTACGTATTTTTATCTGTATGCTTATGCATATATATGTAGCTCTTACATGAACACATAAAAGAAGGAACATTTAATAGCACAGGATTTTATATGATGTTTCCAAACATTTTCATTATAAATTGCTTTATTTTACATATTCAGAAGCTCAAAACCACACAGCTTTCAAGGCAGTTTTTCACACTCTCTTTCTACTTAGTGAGTCTGTTCTGTTCTTAAACAGACCAATATTTATAAAGATGAGTTAGCCAACTTTGAAGAAAACTTCAAGGCAAGTTTCCATATTTACTTTTAGACTGGTTTACAAACTAGTATTTCCTTTTTTCTTTCTTTTATAAAGGATATGTAAAAATTAGTCTTTTTTGGCCTATATTCCAGCATCGATATACAGAAATTTGTGTACAGCAGCTTCAGCCAAAAGCAATACCTGGCTCCAGTTTAACCTGGAGCTTGCTGACTGGGTTGTCTTCTCCAAGGAGCTTCATCTGTCTGTGGAGGGCATCAAGGCGGAATGCAGTCTCCAAACATGTGAAGGCAGCTCCTACCCCAGAAAGAAACTTATTAGTTGTGGGAAAGTGACTAGCAAAACCTGACCTGTGCAGAACTAGCACAGGTACAAATTAAAAGCTACTGAAGGTGTAAAAGACATGGTAGCGAGACAGAATCACAGTAATGTAATGGTGGAGAAACTTGAGTGCAAAAAATCCTTGTAATTTGTAATGAAAGTCAGAACCTGAAACAGTGCATTTACTGACCCTGATTATACAGCAGACTGAACCGAAAAACAAAGCAGCATGAAAACTATGCTAATGTTTACATCCTTGACATCATCTTATCAGTTTTTGCAAGGTAAGCAGAGCAGCATTGGAATAAGTATCGTACAGATAACTTTCAAGGAGCAATCAAGTACTACAAAAAAGTTATGCCACTGGTAGAATAATAGTAGACACACAATTCCACATTCAGTGCCAATGATATTTCTAAGTGAATGTCACCTCTTGGGTGAAAACAGAAAAAGATTAGATTTTCTTGGTATATTACAGATCCTGTGGATGTTTAAGCTTTATCTAGCATCCTGCCCATATTGTTATCATACAGTTTTCACCTTCCGCTCCTTAGAACTTCTTTTACAGCTGTGACGAGGTAGGCTACTCTTTCTCTTTTAACTGCAGTATAGAGCATTCCATGCTTTCAAGCCAAACTAGCTGTATTATTACACTGGCAAGTCAAGAGATCCTTCCTACACCCTTGCAGTTGTAAAAAGCTGTGAAAATAGATTTTCAGATTCAGAAGATATTTAACATCCAAGCACTATTAACATTTTGTCTTTCTTTGCTAAGTCTTCAATGATAGGGCTTGTTACACAGACACAATATCAGAGTCTCTACATATGTACACAGGAATTAGATATAAGCAAAATGAGAATTAAGAACCGGGATATATTTGGAAGATAGAAGAACCCATACTGGCAGAGAAAGGGGCGGATGTGCTTCACAGGCCAAAGCAAGAACCAGGATAGCTAGTGTTAAGGGCAATTACTTCAAGCTACAGAGAGGAGGATTAAGCAAGATCCAAGAGGTGTGGTAGTCAGTGGACTCCAGTTTCTGTAAACAATGTCATTACAAAGATGCCTTTTTATTAACAGCAGAAGTTACTCCAGAAATGACGGCAGAAACTGCAAGATTCAGATTGGAGATTTATCTTAGAAACAAAATGGAATGCAAAAAGAGCTTACTAAAGAATGGCACAGGGAGAGGCATTAGTTTCCTGAACAATTGCTTCTTGAAACAACCAATTCTAAACTTCAAGAGAATAGACCAAAATCAGCAAGTATCTTGTCCTATGTCAGAGGGACAGACTAAGACGGGATAGAGAGCAGGTCAGTAACTTCTGACCTATTCATATCATTGCCATGTAAAACAATGTGACTTATAAGAACAGTCCTAACCACTGAGAAATACTCAAAACACCTTTCAGTGATATATAATATACATTGTAACATCTCCATATACACTCAGAGCACTTCTTTCCCTAAACTTAACTATCATCAGCTCATCTCCAAAAACAATATACATGAATAAAAACAAAGGCATCCCTCTAAACACTCTCACTGCCAAGATTTCCAGGAATTTTTCCAAGATGGTTTACAGTGGACGCGTGAGAATACACATGGTACAGGCTTTTAAGAACATAACAGGACAAACTAGAGAAGTGTATGTTCCCATTATTCACTTCCATAAAAATCCAACTAAACTGAAAAGCAATAGGAATGATTTACTACTACTATATTCTAAAGACAGTACCATACATACAATTGACCTGTGAAATTCACCGATATCGGCAAAGACAGGGCTGTACAATTCTTCAGGAAGCCTCGAGCAGATAAACAGACAGCTATGTAGATGTGTACATTTTTTTTTCTAAGTGCTATTGCCATCATTCTTTCCAGCAGTAGGTAGCTACTGACTGATCAGGATTAGAAAGACACTTGTGTCCTGGTTTCAGCTGGGATAGAGTTAAGTGTCTTCCTAGTAGCTGGTACAGTGCTGTGTTTTGAGTTCAG
>JANZLQ010000089.1:31836194-31846476 GCA_026212715.1 Elanus axillaris
TCTTATCTCAACCCACGAGTTTTTACTTTTTTTTTTCCCGATTTTCTCCCCCATCCCACTTGGGGTGGGGGAAGGGGGGAGCGGCTGCATGGTGTTAGTTGCTCGCTGGCCCTAAACCACGACAACTTGTTCAGCCTATAGTTATTTCACAATATAATCATAAGATTTCTTACATCTTTCCATTAAGCTCATCCTCTGCTCACCTTGCTCTGACATATGAACACCTGCCTGATACCCAACAATAGTTCCAAAGTTCCTACAAATGCCCTTACAACACTGTGCTAACACACCACACTCAAAGCCCCTATTACTGTATCAGGTATTAATTCCACCCAAAGCCAAGACAACGTCACACTCTAAGCATCTAAGATGTTCAGTAAAATTTGGGGCTGCGTGTTCTCCAGAAATAAAAAACGAAAACAAGCTCCCTACAGACTTTTGAGCTCCCAAGGCAAATATGCTATGCGGTCAACTCTCGATTATTGGTTAGACATAGCATAAGAAGAAACATATCTGCATCTATACCGTAGGTCTCAGTGGTGATCCGGCGCTGTGCATATGTGGCTAGCCCCTCACTCAGCCACATCTCCTCCCATGTAGCATTGGTGACTGCGTTTCCAAACCAGCTGTGGGCAACTTCATGAATGACATCGATGATCAAGAACTCATCGCTCTCCAGAATGGAAGAGATGATGAAGGTCAGGCATGGGTTTTCCATGGCAACAATAGGGAAGGATGGAGGAAGAAAAACAATGTCGTATCTAAAATTAGGGAGACAGAAGAAAGAAGAGAGGAGAAAGGAGATAGGGAAATTAAAGCTATTTCATAAGATACACAGTAACTTTTTTTTTCTTTAGAGAAGGGTCTTCTGAGGCTTTTTTGTGGCTTCAGGAACAAACTTTCTAGAGCAGTGGTGCCTTATTCTTCTGATCAGGGGATCACAGAGCTTATTCTCTTGGCCAAGGACCTGCGCACATTTGGATGTAAAGACTAGACAGTCTTTTCAGGTGCAGCAGATCCAGCACTTCCCAGAAGCATCATACTCCCGTCACAAACACAAATTCATCGTAAGTTGTATACCTGAGAGCCAGAACCACTAAGTTTACTCTACAAACACTACCACATACACAGTGCCAAGTCCCCAGAGGCTCCCAGGAAAGAGGCACACTGGGAAACTATGAAATAAATTAATTGATTTGCTGTACCTGCAGTGTCAGCAAAATTACTCTAGTCTGTCTGCTTCAGAACATAACAATACTATTTGTTTTGTTTTCTAAATTTCTCCACCAATGATCAGCACTGGCACAGGGCTGTGTTCTCCGATTATTTCAAGCAACATTTTGTATGTTAACACCACCACCACGTTATTCCTGCTTACCTTTAGCAAAGAAATATAGGAAGCCTTTGTAAACATTTTCTCCTATCCAAACAATGAAAGCATTCTCTCAAAACATTTTCTTTTAATACATAGTCAAGCTTAACTTCAGAAACTATTAATGATGGTTTTAGGGACTAGGACTCTCAATGAGTCTGTACAGAATCAGGTTTTCAGCACCCTCAGACATACCACAATAAATATATCATATGTCAAGTGCTGTATGTAAAAATAAGTAAGATGAATAAATAAAACTGCCATACATTATAAATTGTGTCTGGCCCCATGTTGGACTTGCATCACAAAACACTACAGTATGAAAAACCTTCACTCCTCAGGGAAGATCCACTGTTTAGAAACCTCCAGTTCTGCCCACCACACCAGGCAAACCACCACTGTGCCTCCATGGTCCTCTCTGCCACTTGCAGAGACAAAACTCCAGAGTTTGTTTCTAACTACTACAATGCTGCCAGCTGAGAGGCTCATTTGTCCTGCTATTGCTAGCATAGGGAGAAAGCAGGATAATTTCTCAGGATTGTTTTATTTTGTTCCCATTACACATTCCTGGGAGACTTATTAAACTCACCTTCCCCATATATATGGGCCATACAGACTCTCTGCAGCAGTCAACCAGCGCTCAACAATGCCAGAAAGCTTGCTGATGGCTGTTGGCAGCAGGCAAGGCTCTGCCCACACTCTGCTCCTGTCAGAAAACAGAAAACATCAGGTGATACTTCAGCAAACTGAATTATCTCTTAGAAAACATAGCCTGACTTCTCACCACACTTCCATGTATGGTAATAATGCTAAGAGGTCTCAGATCAGACTCAGGCCTTCTTTAGGCTATCACTCTATGGATATATGGCAAGAGATAATCAAAGATCCCTTAAATAAGGCAATGAGACAAGTAGCTGTAATGACTGCAGGGGACAATAGCAACATTTATGAAAGAGGAAAATATCTTTGCTGGTGCAGTGCCACGAATTTCTTTACACCCAACTAAACCTCAAACTCTCTGAATGCCCACAGGACACAGTCCCCACTGTTCCCTTATCAATGACTCAACATATTTACTACTTACAACACGAAGCGCTGTACAGAGACACAAAAAGCAGAATCAGCTCACTGCAAATCTTACCTCGGACCTATGTCTGCATGTATAAGGTCTCCTGCCACCAGGGCCACTAGGTAGGCAGGAACTGGATATTCCATGTAAAATTGATATACACCTTCCTCTTCTAAGTAGGTACTTTGGGTGGCACTCATCAACACCTGTATGCCTGCTGGAGCCTGGAAGACCAACATCATACACATCAACTCACTAGACGATCACAGCTGAATTACTATACCACTGATCTCTCTGGGTTTGTTCATCTATGCTTGAGGATGTACATTAAAATCAATCATTCAGGTAACACAAAATGTAAGATTTCTGTGAGGTTTTTATACCACAATCTACCCAGCCCGTGAAAACATACCAACCAAAAACATTACTGCTCCTATATTGCATGGGGTTTTATGCCAGTTGCCCCACAAGTGCCCACATATCACATATCACAAAATGCAACCTTATTTGATGCTGCTTTTATAAAACTTTGGTTTTTTCCTTTCAAGAACTAATAAAATACAGTTGAGTATTATCATCAATAACCACTACTGGAAGTGACTAGCCAAATTCTCTCTTTCATATTATCCATTTCATGGTTACTCTTTCAGTGTTGAGTACAGGGAAGGCAAGAGCCAAGTGTGATCGATAACAGACTTGCCTTTGTGACAGTGACCTGATTCTGGCCCAAGAACCAGAATGGGATCTAAAAACTCCAGTATTTTTTATAACACTGTCACAACTGATATTTAATATCATATGTACATACACAATGTAACTATGCTTTCACAAGTTAACAGCAGCTAAGTGCTCCATGAACCATTTATAGCCATTCGGTCACTTACCTTGACAGTAGCTGAATAGGTACATTTCACTGCTGGTGTGTCAAAGCAGGGGAAGAAAGACCGGTTACACACTGAGTGGCCCTGCGTGAAGACAAATGGCTTGGCATTGCCATACGTCAGTTCTGGATCCAGCCACCAGATCTGTTGAAACATGATGTGAAGAAGAGGTGAGGGAAAGGGACAAAACCACAAAGATGAAGTGCCAAAAAATCAAAATCTGAAATCAAAAGGATTGTGGGGAGAAGGAACACCTCAGCTGTTTGGCTCCCCAGATGAATACCTGGCATAGGGCACATTTCCATTTCTAACAATACATCTTCCTACTCCTGTTCATTTGCTGCGACTACTCGGAGTAACTTCTTACTGTCTGAACACCAAGTGGTGCCACACAACACAGTGTTTTCCAGCCACTTGCTATTTCTGTTGTGTCTACTCGCTTGGTTAAAAACAGATCCCTAACAAACTTCCACACAGCATTCTTCTCAGAGGGAGTACTCTGAATATCTTTGTGTTTCTAATTCAACATGAACAGAAGTAGCAGGGGTCAGGTAACGCAAGCTAAAAAAAAAAAACAACAAACAAACCAAACAAACCCAAACTCACAAAGCAAAAAACCCTGAGGGTGAACAGTTTACACAACATTATCTCTGACCCTGACACTGCCCTGCTGGCTGAAGCATCAAACATTTTGACACTATGGAAAAAAGTCAGTATATGTAAGAAACATCTGGTCAGTGACACTAGAGTCCTCTTTTTACAGAGCAGATAAGGAGATTCTGGGTGGTCACAAAAAAAACCATCAACAAAAAAACCCCCGCACCACTGAACATGTCAATTTTCAGTATGAAACAGCAAATAAATTATGAATCAGACCCTCAGCAAATAATTAGAACAGATTAAGAATAATATGAAAAAGTGCGGTTATTTGCCTTTTGGTTTTCTGTTTCAAATGTAATGTTTATGCTTTCACATGCTCCCTGCCTCCAACTTTGGAACATAGGAGCACTTTTAAATAAGGATTTTCTTGTAATCCTAGAACTCCGGAGCTGAACTTTTACGGAAAATAGCAAATATTGTGAAACTTGCAATAAAGTTGGAACCCCTGGAAGTCTTGGGAACAGTCAAACGCAAGGAATAAAACTTGTGAGTCTGCTGAATTCTTAGATCAAAGCAACCAATAAATCTGAATTCAGGGAATAGCAGTTAGTGCAGACACTAGTTCATTTCTGGTCCTCAAGAGAAAGCAATGAAATACTTACAGAAGAGAAGCCTGGGTACTATGTCTGCTCTCATTTTAACATGTTACAATTCTGTCTCCTAGTTAACCTCTCTGCGTTCTGGAAGTCAAAGTTTTCTCTCTCCCCTCTGTCCTATAAGGTTACCGCTTGTTAATCTTCTTCCCTTGCCTTCAGATCCTTTTCCTCAAATGTCAGTGTGCTCCTCTCCCAAATCATCTACTTCAGCAGCACCCTTGGAGATCAGTCAAAGGTAAGGAAAGGAAACATACTGTCAGCAGCTTTCAGTTATTCGTATAGAGGTTTACACTTCCACTGGCAAATGTGGTTTTTTTCTAGGTGGGAAGCATTACAAAATTAAAAACCTTTATCTAGAAGTAAAATTAATCTCAGAGCATCATACTTACCTTGAAATTTTTTTTAAGATTACCCCCTTCCATTTCAAGCCTGTTGGGCCAGAAGCATGCTTAAAGCATGACTTCTGATGAACCTTGCCTCACTTACACCACGAGGGCTAAGGCTACGCGACTCTTGAAATCCACGTGCTGCATTTCAGCATGCCACTGGCCAAATCCCTAGGTCACAGCCGAGGTGCGCTACATAGCTACAGGTTTCCACTCTGTGGATACCTGCATTTCATGGCAATGAATATAGTCTCTGGGATGCGACATTGTGGAACTGGAGTCAACTATTCTAGAAGGCATGTGGGGACACAGATCTCATTAAAACCCACAGTTTGAAACCAATAGCTTCCGCCCAGAACACACATTGACATAAAAATGTAATTGGTATGTTTTAATCCAGGGTAGTAGTTTTCTAATGATCCAGGAGGGAGACTCAGAAGTTAAGTTTTTAAAGATCTGCCCCAATGCCAACTTTTAAAAACACTCTGATCAGCGGCTTTGTGCTTGTATCACAAAAAGTCTGACTTACAATCTGTATAATTGGCCTTGGTGAAGAGGCTCACCTTCAAAAAGTTCTGTTTCCTTTTTGAGAGATAGAAAAGACTAACAAAGAAAACAGAGATAGAAAACACCACCACATCTCAGTTGCAACACTAGAGTAGGAAGGAAAAAGGGTTGACAGATGATGTCTTTAGAGCAGAGAGATAAGGGGAAGTTCTCCCTGACCAGAGCAGGAAGAAAACATAAGCAGGAAGCAAAGGGGAACTGAGAAGCTGATTCTTGTTTACAAGAAACTCCATAAATTAAGGACAATTTCTTTTCAACCAGTTCCCCTTTATTTGACATTTGGTTGAAGTTAAATGAAGCACCAGCCCCACAGGCCAAGAGGGAAAATATTTGCAGAGGATGAAGTATTTTTTTCCCCTGTTTCCTAATGTCTGCAGCTACATGGCAAGCCTCCGTCTCTCTTTCCAGATGCACTTGGAACAATGATGAAAGTTATCCTGAAACAATATAAATAGATCTGTAATATAAATAGACCAGGCTATGCTGCCGGACAGAGGCAGGACTGTGGACTGGGGAAAACGAGTATAAGCAGCATCCCAGAAAGGAGTGCAAGGAGCAGGGTACTGCTGGGGATGGGGGGTGGAGCAGTACACAGGGACAGAGCAGTATTTGGGGCCATATCATCTACTCTACATCCAAATCCCTCCTGTGCTGCCCTTTAGAAATATACATGACTTGTCATAATGCTGATAATTTTTATCTAGTTTTTCAAGTATACAGGAGAGCTGTTTTTTTATTAAAGCTGTTCTATGATGCATTTCAAGTAAAAAAACCTGCTGCTTGATTCCTCTGCTGAACAGAGGCTTTGGGCAGTCCAGGTTCCCCCTCCCCACATACTGCAAAGAAGCTCACACTTTATAAGGCACCTGCCAAGAACATAATTTTTATTGACTTAGATTATAATCTTTTACGCAAATCTGGCAAATGACAAAGGCAATTAGCTAAGCCTCTTTCAATTTCAAATCTCTCCATGTTTCTACCTGCATTATTGATGAAGGTCCCAAGAAGAGCTGCAACGCCTCAGCTTCTGTTCTAGACAAACAACGAGCCGCCCCATCTGACGACAAAGTAAACCACACATCTGAGATGCAGAGGACATGACAGGAGCAAGGCACACCGGGACAACAAGTCACTCTAGGAGGACTGAGGTATCAGGACAAATCTAACGGAATGACAGGGAAGTTTCCAGTGCTGCAAAATGGGCTGTCCTTTTTGCTAAATCCTGAAGATGAGGAAATGCATAATTTTTTATACCAGAATACAGAGTGGGGTTTGCATTTAAGGTTGTCATGGAAAGAAAATAGCACTGGTGTTAACATGTGCGCTGCCAAATCAGAGGTGTGACACAGTGGGCAAAAGACAGATGTAGATTTTTCTCTCGGGGGCGGGGGGGGGGGGGGAATCTTATGAAAGTATTTGTAGGACCAAGAAGTAAGGCATGAGGGAAAAGAAGGGGAGGAAGAGCAGGACTACTGTCACTGACACATCTGATCAGTGTGTGTCTTCAGCCCACACCATGAGATACACACAACATTTATGACAGTCTTACTTCTGATGCAAACTGGCGGTGTACCGAGCATATGGTTTCCTAACAGCACAGGGAGCTGGAATGCTCTGTGAAAGGCAGATTTAATCTCTCAGCTGTCTCTCAATGTCCATCAAACAACAAAGATCTTGGCTCCTTCCTCCACAGGAGAAATAATGGGACAGTCGAATAACATATCCAGAGGGCTCAAACCAAGTATATCAAGACAACAGGTTTCCAATTTTAAACAGACTGCTATCTCCACTGCTGATCTTACTGCCAACACGTCCATGCAGCCCTGTAACAGGAATTTACTGTTTTATAGGTCCCACAAGTATGCTAAGGGTCCCACAGAAAATAAACCCTGACCTAAAAAGATTACATTCAGAGAAAGGCCAAAGAAAATAGAACTTTTAGAAGAGAAAGGTCTAACACTGTAAAGTTTGTTCACTTACACAGAGAAAAGGGACTTCAGGGAAATGTAATAGGCATGAGTATAGACACAAGCATAAACCAATTCACCCTTATACACATACGGGTTACTCATCCCTATTAAAATGCAACACTAGGCTGAAAAACAGCAATGACAGATAGTACTACAATAGCATGAAATGACTTGGATCCAAAAAAAATAGTTCAGCATGCAAACATGAAGAGCTAGAACAGGTGCTACTCGAGGACAAATATTTTGCCAGCCAAAATCTACAATAGTGAGCGAGGAAACGTGGTACGATTTATGTCAGTGAGCACGCCTGCTTCTACTTTTCAGTATCACTTGAAAAGGGCAGTGCATGCCCCTGACACTGTAACCATCAATAATCTTTTGACACTAGTCCCTGTAGCTTCATTTCAACTGAAGCAGTACATGCCATTAAAGGTACAGTAAAGGCTTCAAAAGAAAGGATGAAGAAAAGCTGGAGTTCACATCTGATCCAGGGGAAGCAAGACAAACAACAGAGGGACTGGAAAAAATGCCCTAATCTCACCATCCTCAAATATGTAACATTCTCCCTGGACTGTGTGCAAAGCCAAGGAGGCGATGTGTTAATGCAAGGTGAGACTAATGAAGATCACATCAATCAGTGCCCTGCACCTTCCAGTGGTTTTCAGATCATTTCTAAAGCCGAGTCTCAGATCAGTATTCCATTACCTCTGAGATCATTTCTCCATAAACACAGCAGGACAGTCTGCCCCTTCAGCAACAGGGCTGGCAAAACCCAGCAGAAAGCACAGGCTAGCCTAAAATAAAGCAATTTGTTCGAGAGGAGGAAAGTATGTTATCGTGTACTTCGGGACGTATGGCTCAGCCAGACTGAGAATGATTATAGAGCACAGAGCAACACCAAATTAGCTTTAAAAGCCTTCCCACCATACAGCAGACAAAAGAGGTTTCTCCATAAAATCTTGAAAAAAAAAAAAAGAACACAATCTTCTGAACCCACTGTGGGCCCTAAAAGACATTGCCCATGTACCTCTTCAGTGCAGAAAAGCTTCAGCAGAGTATTGCACAAGGAAATACTAAAACCAGGAGTTCCAGAGGTGAAAAGGAACAATATCCTCACTTACAAGTGCCAGAATTTCACCTCATATTTGCACTTTTAGGGAAGGACCAGCATGTTAAAAAGTCACCACCTAACAGAAGGAAACTTCTGTCAATAAAAATCCTCACGTGGACGTCACTATTCCGAGTGAGTCAATATATTAAGACTATCCAGATCATTCTGAGGATGAAGTTATTCTTGTGAGCTTCAATGTAGTATTAAAATGAGACAGGAAAAGATCCAGCAAACTCATACTATTCAGCAATACTTTCATAAGGAAAGGCCTAGTATGTACTTGCTATTGGGTTATTTTGCTTGAAACCTTACATTCAATGCCTGCTCTTGTTAAATACATTATAACAGTCAAACAGATGCACACGTTTACTGGTTTTGACCAATGCAACAGCAATACCAAACCAGTAGGCTGAGAGTCAATTCCATTAGGCAAAACAGAGGCATCAAAGTCACAAGACTCTCAAAAAAACATTCCTTTTGCAAATAGATTCAAGAACCATACGATGAAAATCATGTTAGTTCAATTCCCAACCTGAAGGGACTATACAGTAACAAAAAGAATTAATGTTGCAGTGATAACTTTGTATTTTCACTGTCATAAGTTCTTAAAAACACAAGATCTGCTAGACAGCACCTAAAAGGCCAGGAATACAGTGCATCTAAATACCAGGGGTTTAAAAGAAGTGACAGAATTTACAAAGCATCTCACTCCTGAAGAAGGCTAATCCACCCAGACAGGAGAACACCTCCCATGGCCGCATCGAAATGGGTGTATTGGGCCATTTTCTCATCCCTTTTTCCAGCAGGTAACTTGTAGGAATATGTGGAATCTCACCCCGCTCTTCTCAAAGCTCCTGACCACGGCTCGTTGGAACATCACCCCAGATGTGCAAGGCCTGATTTTGTAAGCACCTGGCAAAACCCAGAGGGAAACTCCTGTATTTGCCGATTACGTAACCTGTCCTGAAGACTTCTGTCGAGGCAGGCGTTTTCAACTTTTCGCCCTCATCACCAACAACTGCAATGCCCTTAAAGGACGAAAAACTTTAAACCGACTGCCGTGATGGGGGGTGAATAGCCCTGGGGGCCCGGGCGACGGGGGAAGGAAGGAGGGCGGCTGGGTGGCTAGGAGCATCGCTGCCGCCGAGCGCGGCGTGGGACCGCGCAGGGCTCGGTGGCAGCAGGCAGGGGACCGGCACCACCGGGGAGAGATGCCGCTGACAAGCGGGCAGGCGGCCGTCAGGCGAGGAGGGAAGCGGCAGCGGAGGGACGGCGACATAAAAGGAGGGGCCGAGAGCGAAATACCCCCCGCTGCCTTTGCCGCGGGGCCAGGGCGCTTCCCCGACGGTCGATGACGGGAGCAGGAAAAACGGGAGACAGGCGCGGGAGGGCACCGCCAGCCGCCCCGGGACGCGGTTTCCCCTTTTACCTCCCCATCGCCGCCCCCCGCAGCGCGGTACTCACGGCGGGGCCGTCGGCCGTGATGTAGCGGACGACGATCTGGAAGGGCTGGTGCGGCTGGAGGGCGGCGGGCAGGGAGACGGTGAGGGACGAGCCGTAGTCGGTGAAGGGGTCCACCCTGAAGCCGAGCGGGCAGGCGGAGCAGGGCGGCTGGGCGAAGAGGGGCAGCGGCGGCGGCTCGGCGGCGGCGGGCGGGGGGCTGGCGGGCG
>JANZLQ010000089.1:31847363-31886509 GCA_026212715.1 Elanus axillaris
TCCGATCTGACGCTCCTCGCACGCGCGTTTGCCCGTGGGCACGCGGCGGGCGGGGGCACGGCGGTGCCGGGTGCGCGCATCGTGCGCCGCTCCCGGCACCCGCACGCGTGGGCATCCGCGCTGCACGCGCCACCCCCACCACCCCCACCCGCGCGCGGAGCCCTGCGCACCAACCGCGGGCGCCGTCCACCCGTGTGCCCCTCTTGTAACCCCGCGGTTGACAGGGGAGGCGCAGATCGCCCCTGCTCCTGCTCTGGGGACGGCCACGGGCAGAGCTACAGCGGCCCACCCGGTTCGCGCCTGCCCTGGCGCTGCCTCACAGCCAGCTCTGCCTCCTCCGCGCAGCCCAAACGCTTCGTTTTCACCGTCCCCCGCCCCAGCTCCAAGCCCCAAAACCTCCACACCACGGCTCCCCACAAGGCTGATGCACGCACCTTCATCCCACCGGTACCGATTTTGGCTTCCTGCGTCCTGCTCCTGGTCGCACTCCTCACATCGAGCTCACAGTCTAACCTAACCCCAAATAGCCTCCCTCCACCAGCACCCCACAGACCCCCTTTTTGTAATCTCTTCCCTCCCACCCTGGCTGTCCCCAACACTCACTCCAAACTGCCCCCAGATCCCAGCTCAGGCATAGCGTGCTTTACTCCGCTTTACTCTGCCCCAACCCTCGAGGCAATCAATCACACACCATCCACTGCTGCCTCCCTAAATCGGAAAGGACAGAAACCACAACATTATCAGCTTTATACAACTGCTTGTTGTACAGCAACAGTAGGAGACAGTAAGCTGGAAGGAAGGTGGTGTGCTGGAAGAAGCTGTGATTTGAACTCTACCCAGCCCAAGAGCAGGGTAGAGGAGATCTCTGCCCCACGTAGTGACACTTCTGTAAGTTATTTTCACTGTTACGCTTTGCCTACCTCAGCCGCCTGACGAGGCATGTCTTTTGGATGACACAGAACATTTTTTACATGGTTATGGGTTTAATGACCCCATAGTGGTACATTCTAAAAGCCTCCCAAGCCTTACACTAGCGACAGCAGCATCTGCACCAAGTTCCAATTGAGTTTCCACGGTATTGTCATACTCCAAGGCAGAAATCATGGCCCCAGCTCAATGTGGCTGCTGTCACCAGTTGAACTGAGGGTAAAACAAATCACAGTATTATCCTAGACCGACCTGAAGCTGAGACTATAAAGAAAACCTTTGTGTGATTGTTTATATATAGTAAAACACACACTACAGTTGCAGTAAAAAATAACAAGGCAGCATTCAGGAAAGCTCTTTGGTCAATGAGGGCATTACAGCTACCCTGCGTCCTCTCAGTATGTTCTTTTGAAGCACCTTCAAGAAGCAATTTTGTCTTCGCCCAATGCCCTTCTAAGAGAGAGAAACTTTTTGTCCTGCCACATTTTCTCTCCACATCCTCCTTCTATAAATCAAATTTTCTGCATTTATTCTTTCCTTACGATACCTTCTCTCACTCATACCATTTGCCTTTTGAAGCAAGTGTGTTTTCTCAAACTTTGTTCCCAGCAATGTAGTAAAACTGCTTGATTTCCCTCTGGCTTTCATCTACGGGTTAATAAGCAGAGCACAGCCCCAGCAACCTCTGGATCTGACCCTGCATGATCTTCAACACAGGTGAAGTCTCCTCAGGTGTTCAAGCTAGCACAACTTCAGGGCCTGACTTTGGACTTGGTTAAACTAATCTAGTTGCACATTAACACCACTGGGTAATTTTAGAAGAATCCTACCTGCATTTTGATTGAGGTTCCAAGCAAGTGCAACATTTCCATGCATCAGATAGATGAGATGAGCAGGAACACATTCTCTTTCTCTAAGAGTCTCTAAGCTTACAATAATGAATTGGGATCAGCTGCACTCACTGCATTTGGACAGAATAAGCAAAACCGATGCAACTGAAATTCCTGAGGGTAACAGAGCAAACCAATTATCCCAGGCAAATCTCTCTCAAGTTGCACACCTGTTGGGTCTTGGCCCGCAGCCTTTGCTGTATATTAAGAAGGATGTGTTATCTCCATGCTATTTTGGATAGGATCTCTTTAATGAAAGCCTCTGTCCCAATCCCAGAGCCTTATTCTACTCCTCACAGGATGAAGTCGTCTCTAGGATATCACACTATAAACTCTAAAGCAGGATCCAATTGCTGAAAATTCCCATCACTGTCAACCTCTTGTAGAATGCTTCAAAGATACAGATATTTCAGTCTCATTTGTAAATATTGATGTTTCTTCCTTCCGCTTCAGTGACAGGGCCCTGGGCCAGGCCTCAGCTTGCTCCTGTGGTTCAGGATGAGAGCCAATAAAAAAATTACTGCTACCCATGTGAGAAGCAGTACTTCTGTACTGTCTGGAAGACAAGTGCCAAATAAAGCAGATAAGTGATTACAGCAGAAAGAACATTTCCCTCTGGCAGTCTATCTCTGTAACTCCAAAGTAACAACGCTGGAGCTAAGGTTTAACAAAATGGTTGAGCTAATCCCTGCTGTCCACATCCCTTGTTTGACACCTTGTTGAGCTATTTCAGCTCGCTGAAGCAGCAGGAAAGTATTCATGTTTTTAGGAGACTGTAACTGGGAAGCAGCAGTTTGATGCAATGAATCCTGAGCGCAGCTTCCTCTCATACCTACGCTAGTGTTACAGTTAGCACCTACTGAAAAGAGCAGCCCTGCTTCACCTCCCCTTCCAGGTGTGCCTTCCTGTCTCCTTCTTTATACAGCATTCCTGCTTTTGAAGGGTGAACTTTCTGCAAGTTAGCTTTCTGAACTGGGTCACTGCTGGACCAGGCAAGAGCCAGTGCTGGCATCGGGAAAGTGGAAGGAACTCCCAGCCTGGAAGAAGAAAGAGGACAAGATCAGGATGGCTCCCCTTTTGCTCAGACTGCCATTAGCTCAGCCTGAACTGCAAAATGAAGCCACACTGACCCCAGTGGCACTTGGGAACTAGGTACATTAGTCCTTTTTCTTCAAGGGAAAATACTGAAGTTCATGGGGTAAACTCAGTTCTGTAGGGCCCAAGACAATCCTCTCCTTGACAGAGTTGCATGTGACAACTGACTGAACAGTTTTAGTCACAGTCTTAGGCAGGTGCATTTCATGTTCTTTCCCTCCCCCCTTAAGGTATGCAACCTTCATCTTCACATTCTATCCAGCTCTACTTTTAGGGAAAAAGCAGGGCACTACCTCTTTGGCCTATCACCCCTGCTCCCTCGTGCCTCTCCCCAGTTTCTTTTTTGACCTCAAGTTTCTGATCAAAAAAGAACCCCCCACTTAGCCAGGTGTTCTTTTGAGAGAGGCCTATTAGTTCTCCCTTTCCTAACCACAACATACAGTCAGTCACACTGTTCCTTGAATTGACTAACACTGAGCAAAGTGGTGGCCAGTTCCTGACATAGAGTAAGCTTGGGTCCAAGCCTGTGAGCATGCTAAGATCTGTGGTAGTTAATTCTTGCTTAGGACAAGACTTACAAAGAACAACTACAACAAACGATGCTTTTTGTGCTTTCTTCAAACTACAGCCTAAGCTCCATTAATACCATGATTTGCCTGTGGTGTTGGTGGGTAGAAATTCTAGTTGCTGTGACTTGGCAGTCATGTCCACATTATAAACAGTAATGCTTGCAGGTGAATAAAGTGGAAAAATCTGAGTCTAAGAAGGATCTTCTGTATTCCGTCTGACATCCCCCCTTGCTACTTGGCTTGAATATTTACACTATAAATTATTACTCCCTGTACTACTCAACACAAACATACATATATTGCAAGCCACCTCCATGCTGGAGGGCACAAAAATTACCCACTACACCTTTAATGAAGCACTTCCACTCTGAAGGAAGAAAGATCAGGCCATGGTGCATAGACAAGAAAAAAACCAGCCTGCAAAAACTGTCCTCCAGGGCTCAAAAAGGTGAGAAGTTATTTATGTGCCCAAAACAAACTACTTAAGCCAATAAAATTTACAAAAGCCAAAATAGTTTTATTTACTTTTCAGATTTCTGCCTCAATGAGACATTTTGCAAACATGCTAAGGCTACAAAATGTCCAAGTTGACAAAGACATGCAACGCTGACCATTCAATAAGTCACAGCTATTATAGGAGCGACCATGCCCACCTGGGCCACAGGTCCTGTAAAACAGGGATGGTGTACAGTGATCATGGCAATGTACTATGCAGGACCTAGTAACCTGAGGTAGGTCTCTTTACAGTAAGAAAATTATGTCCTACACCACTGTTACATCCTGATCAACAGGAACCTGTTTAAAGTTCCAGAAGATGTGGGGTGGGGGACTGTTTCCTTAAGTGTGCAATAAAGAAACAGGAAATATTGATGTTGTTTAACTGTAGTACAAGTGAGCAGAACAAAGAGTTAGTGTTACCCATGCCAATGAAAGCCAACCTAAACCTCTGAGGAGTGTTAGCAGCTTCAAGATAAAGGAGTCAGTCAGCTGAAGCAACTCTGAAAATGCTTTCCTACTAGCACACAGGGTATGATTTGAATCTTATGATTAATTTGTTACAGATCATTCCACAAACAGTTAGATTTTGGTTGTGTTAGATCAGCGAAGCAGGAGGAGTTTGGGCTTGCTTGCATTAAAATAAACCCTGCCGATACAGTAAGAAATACTGTATCAGGACACTGAGAAAATAAGAGGCCTTAATGCGACCCAGAAGTGGTTCTCCACTCAGGAGATCACTAAAAACCCTGCTTTGGGAAAGCATCATGGGAAGCAGCAGCCGCTGCCGTGGTGAACATTAGCAATGCTCCAAATAGCTTTGATAAATTACAATGCAATAGTTACACCACAGAGCTCTTCTCCCCTGCGCTAGACAACAAAGATGTGACAATAAAGGACACTATTGCAAAGCTTCACTTCCACTCAGACACACAGAAAATCTGGCACTAGGAAAAGACCAACTGTAAAAGACAAAATGGTGTCTGATACAGTCTGATAACAAAGCCAGATCTCTGGTACTGTAATCTGTACAAAAATGATAGAAAAGAATATGCACTGTTATTAATACAGTGCTTATTTTAATATAAAATAAACAGCTTACATTTCCACTGTAAATATAGGCTATATACAGAATTATGTATAGGTATAGCTACATGTATAAAGCTTCATTATAGGCCTCTGATACAATTATAACTATGGCTCCCTGAGCCATTTGTAGAGTGCATTTAATAACAAAAAATTAGTAATATGATTATGGAATAAATACAATAATAAAAACATGAAGAATTCTTCTGACACGGTTTTAAAAACTCTCTGGCTTGACACATTGTGCTAAAAATTAAGAGATGAAAAGGCAATAATCTGCTTGAAGGAGGAGGAGGAAGAGCTGGCCTGCCACAGGCAGGGAGTGTAGCTCTCCAAAACTAAAGTGACTTTGCCCTGAATTTTAGCCCTTGACAGCAACCTTGTTCTCCGCAGCAGCAAACATAGCATAGAAGCGCGAGTTCTCATTGGCCAGAAGGGCAGATGGCGTGTCGAATTCCGCTACCTAAAAGCAAACAAGGCAGGTAAAGCATGTCAGTAAAATCCGGCAGAAAATGGATTCCCACCCCTTGGACTTGTGACACAGTAGTAAAGAAGCCAAAACATGGCATTTATCTTTAGATGAGACATCAAGCGGTGAAAGTATGTGCATTTATGCCTACATACTGTAACCTGGGACGCTTTAAACTAGCTCAGACAAACACTGGAACTACCCAGCAGGAAGCAACCTCTGGTGGCTCTGGCAAACAGAGGCAGACACTATGGGGTTTTGCATTCTCTACCTTTAAGACCCTTGCCAAATGTTCTCACATTTGATTTAACTCTTTATGGCTCCCACGTGGAACCCTGAAAAGTGTAAGTATCTCTCATATGCCTGTTTCATAGCACAGGGCTTCATGAAAGTAATGGGAAACTGCCACTGAGCCCCAGCAGAGGTGCTTACATTATATACCCATCTCAGAATTAGCCTACAAGGGGAGTTTTAAAAACACTTTTAAAAGAGAGACTGTTACTATATGGTACTTTCTTGGAGAGTAAAAGAATTTTTGCCCTCTTTGATCTTGTCAGTCAGGCATAACTGATTCTAGTGGAGTATTATTACCAAGGATGTGAATGAACACAGAGGATTTTCTACCCTGCAATATTAGTTGTTCCTTCAGTTCAGCCTGCACATACGGCACCACCAGACTGCAACAGGAACTGCAGCCACAAAAGTCTTTCTGCTTACCTGTCCTTGTGTTAGCACCATGATCCGATCAGAGCCCAGTACCGTATGCAGGCGATGAGCAATTGTTAACATAGTGCAGTCTGCAAATGCCTCTCTGATAGTCTCCTGAATCAGTAAGTCTGTCTCTGTGTCCATAGCAGCTGTTGCTTCATCCAGTATCAAAATCTGAAAAGCAGCACATAATCCTGACTGCTACCCATAGTAACGCTTTCCCTCCTTGAACGTAAAAATATGTAGAGTGGGCAGAATTACCATGACCAAGAGTTGTTGGCAATCCTTATGGAGCTGTGGTCACAAAGGTAGTTTTTACAAGCACCCTTTCAGCTTTCTTTATGCAATTGCCTTCAACAAATTTACCCTATGGATCACACCTGCATTTTATGGTCATATCCTAGAGCCATGAGATGTTTGGATTCTGACCTGGGCCTCAAGCATCCACTACTTTTTTTTTTTTATTTTACATTCTGCAACTAAATCTCAAATACAAATTTTACTGGTAAACTAATCTGACACATCCTTGGTGGTGACATTCCTTCTGGAATGAGCCAATACCAACTAGGCTTACTAGCTTTCTTACGCTGGTAAGAATTACCCTTCCTGTCTGACTCAGACATAAACTGATTTGGAGTGGTGTCTTGTCAAAGCTAAACTAGACTTGTTCTGTGCAGGTACTGCACAGAGAACAGTAACTTATGCTGAGTAGTCTGGCTTTAAAACAGATGCAGAGTGAACCTTAAGATATTATGGTGTACAATATTTAAAAGAAAAAGGATGTTAAAATCAGAATTCTAGTCAATGTCAATCCAAAAGTCCTTTCTCACTGTAATTATATTTATCTTCCATTCCTGCAAAACCTTTAACTTCACTGGCACAGCATGATCCCAAATTCCACTTGGAGACTACATTTTAGTGGGGCACCAAGTAGAAGGAAAATACTTGGCTGACATTCACAAAAAGGTGGAAGAAGGAAAGAATCTGATGTTCATTTATTCAGTGTCCTGTTACTGGTGATTAGGCTAGTCTGACATGCTGTTATTAACACTAACAAGCAATACCTTTCTGATGGCATGACATTACAGGAGCCAGCAGCTAGGTACAGATGCCTTTCTAGTTGTTACAACCCTGCACCTCTCTGGGTCACAATAATGGTTGGTGTGATTCCTCTGAC
The DNA here is from genome assembly GCA_026212715.1 of Elanus axillaris. Classification (NCBI taxonomy): domain Eukaryota; kingdom Metazoa; phylum Chordata; class Aves; order Accipitriformes; family Accipitridae; genus Elanus; species Elanus axillaris. The sequence goes on from JANZLQ010000089.1 coordinate 31,854,780, forward strand.
AGATAGAATGAATCTGGCACAAAAAAAGGCTTGCTCAATCCTACCAGTTTGGCATCTCCAGCTATTTCTCTCATCACTATGCTCACCTTGCAACGACGCAGTAGAGCTCTAGCTATGCACAGTAACTGTCTCTCTCCAACTGAAAAGTTTTCCCCATTTTCCATCACTTCTGAATCAAGTTTCATAGGCAGCTGGGCAACCTGTGTGGGAAAGAAGAGGCAAAATTCTTAGAGGATTGCACAGACTTTTTGTATCTCCATGGCATGAGACAAACAGTTGCTCTTCCTGCAAATCTGGTTTTGCCCATGTTCCAAAGTATCAGTCCAGCTGAAATGCCTGTGACTCAGTGGTAGCTCCTGAGAATACCACTAGGACTAAGCTAGTCTATAGCTTCTGTAGAGCTGTATCATCTCAGTAGGCAACTTGGAATGACTTAAGTACAAAGTATTTCATTTCTAGAAAAAAAGTGTGCCATGTACAAAATCATATCAACATGAATACAGATCTCTTGACAATCTTTCTCACCAAGAGAAAATAGCGAACCTGGTCCCTACATGAATTACTGCAGCCTATGTACCATAGCTGTACATGGCACTTGACTTACAAGAAAAGAAGAATTGGAAATGTCATGGCAGTGAGACTTGATGCAGAGGGCCTCACAAAGGGTAGATTTTAAATTCAGTATAAATGTGCATGTGTGACATTTACACTCACAAATGTAAATGCAGAATGCACACCTAAGGCACATAGAGAAAAAAATACTACTTGAAATATTGTAACACCCTGGGAGTCCATGTGATGAAGCAACACTGCTATGCTACATGCTAAAAAACTAAACAAGAGAAATAGGGCACATCCTCCAAAAAAATCAGTTTTATAAAATAGGGGGGGGGGGAAATTTAAAAAAAATCAGTCAAAGCATCAACAATGAGGAGAAAAAATTGCAAAGAAAAAGCTTTATCTAAAGGTCTCTTAAGTAGCTACTTACAGAACATGTTAGTTTGGAAGCCAAAACACAAACATATATCTCATAGGGCACATAATACTTACACACTCCTTCATGTGAGTCCGTTCCAAAGCATCCCAGATTTGTTCCTCACTGTACTGATTGAAAGGATCCAAGTTTGATCTGGAGGGGGAAGCAGAAAACATAACCAGAATTTTTATTCAGCAATGAATGGCAAACCAGCAGTATGATAATTCATCCAGATGGATAATTCCCATCTAGCCTTTCACTGACAGAATTTCCTTGCCAAGAAAATCAGATGTTCCCAACATGCTAGGGTTAGAGTAGCCAAAGAACAAAAGAGTAGAGATGGAAAAAACTTCAATCAAATCTAAAAGGAATGCAAGACTTCCATAGAGGATGATCACATCCAGTTCTGCACTGGGCCAGCTAAAACCATTTAGCTGTGGTTTTTTTGTTTCAATAACAAAGAACAGAAGCTAGGATGCTTGAGAACTAACATCTCACTAGGCACCTACTTGAGTTCAGGTATAAACTGATAGCCCACTTAGTCCTTCTTGCCTTCTTAAGGTCTCACTAACCTCACAGTGCCACTGAATAGCACAGGTTCCTGAGGAATTATTGAGAGTTTGCTGCGAAGATCTGCCAAACCAATGTCATTTATTTTCACTCCATCAATTTTAATGCAGCCTCCAGACAATTCAACAAGACGAAAGAGCGCCATTCCAAGGGAAGACTTTCCTAAAATGAGTCAGGAAAAACAATACTAGTGTTTCTACAGAGTCATAGCAGCTTTTGAGATTAGAAGGTATTTTAAAAGCTGTCCATGTGTAAGAAAAGCATTTTAAAATACCATAAAGTTCTGGCAAACAATGTTGGTAAGTGCTGGGGTTCAGCATTTAAACTCCTAAGTAATTTTAGGGGCAGCTTCTAATCTCTTCTCCCAGATGCCACCCCTGCAGTGCCACCCCACCCCAACTACCGAAACCTTGCCACATAAACGCAATATAGCAATATTAATTGCTTATTTAGAAACTACCTTTTGGAGTTGATTTAAGTCATCTCAGAAACAGGGGTTTTGATTCATTACATTACAGGCTTCTGAGATAGCTTACAGGCAAACCTGGCTGCAGCATCAGTACAAAAAACTTTCAAGAGTCAAATAAGCTGTAATGAGCATGCTGTAGGTAGCATTCTGTGCTGCTAAGTGGCTTGGGGTGTTAAACATTATGAGCATACTGGCTCAGGCATAGTAGGATATCCCTCTACTTTAAATGGAAACTTGTTTTCCTTATTGTTTACAAGGATCCTGCTTATGTATGCACATGAACAGAATCCACCACTGACAGACTGCTGGACCACTCCTGTGCAATTAACAATTTACTCAAACACAGAGAAGACAGGAGAACCAATATGACTGCCCCACTCTGCTTAGTGTTTTTCCTTACCTGAGCCTGTCCTTCCCACAATGCCAATCTTTTCTTTCGGCTTGATGGTAAAGGACACTTTTTTAAGTACTAGAGGGAGGTTCTCTCGGTACCGCATCTCTGCATTTTCAAAAACAACTTCACCTTCCTGTGGCCAGTCCAGAGGAGGAGTTTTATTCTTAATTCGAGCAGGAGCTTCCAGAGAAAGTGTCTTTAAAAAAAACCCGAGAAGGTCGGTTTCCAGTAAACAAAACACAGTAAAGGAAAATTATCATTTGCAGCTTTCAGCAGGAGTTGTTCCCAGGAGACTCAGCCCATATCAGTTTACAGCAGTTTTATGATGAGCTGTGTGGCTGGATGCGGGCCCAATGGTTCAGAAGTTTGCTGTGTTACATCAACCACACTGTTATTCCCCTCATGTTGCCTCAGTAATGAATGGCATTGGTTTTTCTACACAATGTTTTTCATCAATGGAATTCAAAAAGTATTTTAGGCCTATTCTTTATAAGCACAATCCTACTGAGTTTTGTGGCACTCCAAAGACTGGATGGAAAATCTGTTCTGTTTCTGTCTCATTTGCTATGCCATGCCAAGGTCACCACTGTTGATTCTGACACAGAAGAGAACGCCCACATGACACATTGTACAAATGCTACCCTCTTCCTTCTCTTCCTCATTCTCTCCTGTTCTATTATATCACCAAGTCAGTCAGGCCCCTTCCAGCTTGCTTGTTTTTGCTCTTTTACTCTGCCCCTTAACAGGTCCCTCATTAAGCAGTTCATAGATTAAACAAAAAGGCAGAACCTCTGAAAGCCAAACATGTGCCTTTAGAGCATGTTTAGAATGCAGCCACAGTCACTTTCCCATATTTGGCACAAACAGCCTCAAAGAATGGCAGAAATGCTGTTGTGGGATTCACCTCATCTAACTTTAAACACATACAAAGGAAGAATCTCCAGCTGAACCAGGCCCCATCAATTCCTTCACAGTCACTACAAAGAAGCTAGTATTTCTGGAGTGTGACTTTTCTCATTTAATATAAACACAGAGAACAGGTAATAAATTGCTCTCTGGAGATAGCCATTTCCTACATTGCCTATAGAGAGATCCCACAGGGGCTGTCAGTTGTGGACATCTGCAACATCTAGTTAGAGGCAGATTAATTGTACCCTGAGGTTTGAGAAAAACAGTGATCTGCTACAATAGTACCCCAATTCTTTGAGCTTGGTGCTTATAACAGCAACCTTAAAGCCCACACTGAAAGAAGCCAAGCCTGGGACTTGGTAAGATACAGAACCTGCATGATGTTTTGCTGCTCACCCACTCTTTCTCTTTAGATTGAAACTAGTTTTACAGTTTCATAATAAAATGGCTGTCTAGAGATCCAAATAAGAAAAAAAATCACAGAAAGCATTGCTTAGTAGTGGTATAAAGTGACATACAGTAACTTTTAAAAAAACAAAAAACCCAAACAAACAAAAAACCACCACAACAGCCTACAACTATAGGTTTTGCCACTGAAAGCCTGAGTGATAAACCCATCTCAGCCCCATGAGAGATAACAGGCAGTATTTGGCAGACAGTTGTCAGTTTGTACTGTCACCAAGTCTTCCATACACAGAAATTTTCTACTTAGATGCCACAAGAGGATTTATTTATTTAACTGGCAGAGTGGGCAGCTTTAAGATTTTTTTCTCTTCAGTAAAGAGAAGGCTAGAAGAAAAATTATACAAATGCCAACTACTACATAGCCCAGATTTACCAAAAAGATAGATATCTTCTTCTGAAGTTCAGAGGAAATGTGTATTATGTGTTAATTTAAAAAAAGGCTTTCACCTCAAAGACCAGACCCAGTAGAAGGCTTTCTCCTGGCTACACTTTGCCCGTTGACCTACACCCAGTTCTGCATACACAATTCCTAGTCATGAAGAAAGCAGAGCAGCTTGCTAAGCATTTAGTTTGGCATATTTCTTATGTTTAGACTAGTACATTTCTCATGTTTGCAATGAGAGCAATTGCTTAACTTTTTATATATATATATAAAACATATAGAAATATGTTATAAAAGAGAGCTGTGGAAGAAGTAATACACTTATTAGGATGAAGCAGAATTACATGTAGATAAAGTAACAGTTATCTATGTTTAAATGAAGGAGGTCCATTAGGTTTGGAATGAAGGATGCCAGGACACCATCCTTTTACTGTAAAATATTGTATTGAATTCCCAGTTATCCCTTTCACACACTCCACTCTTTACTGAGAGCGTTAGCAAACTTTCAAAATCCTTATGTAACTTCAGTGATGCCAGGCAAGTGATGCCTGTAAGCTTAGTTGACTACCAGCTCTTGTGCTATTCATCCTGCCAATGCTTATACACATGCTTCATAAAACACTCTGCAGTATTACAGTACACGCACTAATGTGTTTACAAGATCAGAAACATCTATTCTGTACTAAGGCAGACTATGGCTGACTTTTTCTCTTATGCCAGCAATGTAACAAGCAACAAGAAATTTTTTAACAGGCAGTTAAATGTATTATTGTCCTACCTTGATATAGTGATCAATCCTCTCCACTGAGGTGAAGCGAGCTTCTGTTTCTGAAGCAAGTCTTACTGTAAACTGGAATAACCCTGTTAACTGGAACAATGGGAGAAAACAAAAACAAATTTAGAGCTGTGATTTGTTATGGAATTAAGAGACAAACCTAATGGATATTTATACAAGTATTCTTGCCACTGGGCACCATATAGCTAAGGTGCCCAAGGCAAGTTAATTTTAGTTTATAGTTAATTTTAAAATAATTTTATAATAATAATTTATTAAGCAGTTGGAAAGCCAGCAGTTTAGAAAGGTTTCCCACAAGCAAGAGCTTTAAATTTTAGCTAGGTTTTGTAATTTCACCTTACTACCACCAGGAGGCAGAAAAGGACAAACAGCAGCTCTAATAGTAAGCATTCTGAGCCCTGAAGTGTCTCTAACCTGCACAGCTGTAACACTGGATCCTGTTCGCTCTGAAAACATACTGCAGGCAATACGTTAAGACATCACTTTGGCAGATGTCTGATGTATCATCAGTCCAATTTCTGGAAATATCCAGGAAAATTGCAATATGCAGCATATGAAGAGCCTCAAATGGTTTCTCCATCATTTAAAAAGAGGCAGCTCCCCAAGACAATGGCCTTAAGCACCTAGCTCCTCATAATCTGTTGTTTAACTGCTAGCCATAAGGCCCTCACTTTGAATTGTTTTCCCCTCCATTACCAAAAGGGATAACAGTATCTTTTTGCATTCTAGTGCATTAAGGAAAGTTTTCAATGTTGTGTTACTTTTGCTTATTAGCGATAACTACATTAAATGAGAGATTAAATATTACAGTGTGTCAACACACTCACCTGCACAGCATATGAGATAGCCAGACCAGCATAGGCAGGAGGAATCTGGCCGTGCATCAAGACAATCATAAGGCCCGTGGTTGTGATAAGAGCAATGCTGATAATGTCCAGCCGTACAGCTAGCCAGCGCATTGCACAGCTGAACAGGTAGAATGGTGCCTGATTGTCATCTAGGAGCTCCTGATACCTGAAACAAATCCAGGAAAGTTTAGTAGACCTCACAGTCCTGGTGTTCTACAAATAGCACAGCTCCTTAAAGCCCTGTTCCAGTATCAGAATTCAGTGTGGGAAGACTAGTCTGTCATTGACACAAACCCCACTTTCGTGGCTGAGTTTGAGATTTCACAAACTTTCCTGAATGTCAGATATCTACTTAGCTCAAACTCTTGAAAGTCAAACTACCAAGTTTCTGTGTACAACAATGAATTATACTGGGGGTGAATAAAAATTCAGGGACATTACACACACAGTTTCACCACAACTTCACCTACGCAAGATTTCCAGAGGATGCTCGATGGCTACTAATCACTCCGAGTGTTACAGCAGCAGTGCTTCAGAATGTGTGTTACACACAAATGTAAAAGTAAAGTTACTGTAAGTTGTGATAGGATTGGTGACACTATTAAAACACATCAATAGCTATTTAATTTACACTCCTAGCCCTGCAGAGCTGAGGAAGTATATTTAAGGTGAGACACTTGAGAGATTTTTCACAAAGCCAGTAACTAGATTTTCTGAACGTGCAACTCAGTTTTACATCAATCACTGCTGCGCAGTGTGTGCAGTGCCTTAGTGCTCTAGCACCAGCAATGCTAAGGGACTGCTATTTGCACCTCCGGAACCTTTCATCTAAGCTAGTGGAGCACTGTCTTTCCAGAGCTTCTGTGGTAATTTTCCCTCTGCTCCCATGCTCTTGGTCTCATGACCTTGCACCTGCAAAAGCCTGATATTGTTATGGCAGGTTCTCACGGGAAGCAACTAACACTCACATGAGAAATGTTCCACTGTTCCTCCCTAACATTTGTTTTGCAGATTTTAGTTTAAACTGTAGAAAACCAAGCATGATGTACAACAAGGTGGATAACAGTTACTTAAATACTTGACAAATGCTATGCAATTACACATGTGCACAGAGACTAACAGCTTACCAATATGGACACTGAGGTTTTGTCAGCATGCTCTAACCAATGCTAATACTATCATAAGGAGAAAAAAAACAGTAGCAAGTATGAGCAGGACCTGATGAAAAGTATAAAAAGTGTGGCCAAGAAGTTGTCCTCACCATTATCATTGCCACCTCCTGCACTGCAGAACCCCAGAGGAGGTCATTCACCTGGGACTCCGTCACTATTCTTCCCAGTTGGCTACCGGGGAGTTTTCCCTTTCCCTTCTCCTTCTTGTTCTCCCCCGAAAAGTGACTTTCGCTCTTAGAGCAAACGTATGCCACCAGCTACAAAGCCCATTAATAAATCTTTCTGAATGTAAACCTGTCACACCCTGCTTTGTGCTCCACCACTCTCAGATGGATATCTAGACTGACCTGTGCAGAAATTCCTGTCCTTTGTGGTAGGCGTGGATTGTGGAGAGACCCTGTATGCTAGATGTAATGTGAGACAGGAATGGAGACTGTGTGATGTTGTCCAGACGCTTGAGCTCTCGAATAAAGACTCTGGAAGCAAAGAAAGAATTAAGTGATATATACAACCACCATACACCAACCACTACACTGATGCATATATACTTGAAGAACCCTATGTCCTTAATAACAGATAAAAGTATCTCTACTTTTAGTCAAAGCAGCTGATACACTTACCTAGACACAACATGCAGAACTGTGAACAGGACAATGAGGGGCCCCACTGCCACCAGGAACCACGGGAAAACCCCAGAAATCACCCCCACACAGAAGAACACAAGGATGACATTCTGGATGAACATTTCTGCTTGAAATGGCAAACGAACATCAACTGGAAAAGATGGAGGGAAAAGAGGAAGACCTTGAGTACAGTAAGCTAAAACAACCTATATACAGCAATTCAGTCCAGGTATACATCACCACTGACAAGGACAGTGATTTCTCATGGCTTATTAAAACTAAAAACATACATTTTCATTAGGGGTGCTTTTATCTTTTGAGATGCTAGTCATCTTTCCAATTATTCCCATTTGCAGAAACAGCCCTGATGCAGCTCTGACCTAATAACCACCTTTGCTGCACATCAACTTCACCCTGAAACTCTAGGCTCCTCCTGCATTAACTACTAAGAGTCTGCTAAGAGTCCATGTGCAGTCTGTAGTTAAAAAAGCACATATTCTTCCTTATAAATGAATAGACAGATTTGAGGTTTCAGCTGCCTTCTAGAATCATAACCAGGTACGTCCCAATTCCTGCTTTGTCTATTACAAGTACACATTTGGCAATAGATACAGGGTACGATCACCCCAACAGCAAGAGACTGGAGAGTATTAAGGAGGTACTTGGGGGTCTGAATGTGGAATTTACAGCGCATACATTGAGAGATACCTTCATCCATGTCTTTGGAAAACCTGTTGAGAATCCGCCCAGTGGGTGTAGTGTCAAAGAACTTCATGGGGCTACGCAGAATCCGTCGGAAGAGCTCATCATGGAGTCTTGAGGATGCTCTGAGAGTTCCCTGGCAATGCAGAAAATGTTGCAGCATTATGAAAGGATGTTTGCCTTTCTGTCACTGCCCCTCCCCTGGAGACCAAAACATTCTGCTCATTTTCTCTCTCCAACCATAAGGTTCCTTTCTTGCATTCTGTGCTTCCAACCAGTGGAAAGAAGCTATTAATTTGTGCAGAAGTTTAATGGAAAGCATGGTGCAGCCCCAAGAGATGACTTATGGAAACCTCACAATCCATGATCTGACTTCCTCTCATTCAAAATCTCTCTTGGGAGGTGACCAAAAGAACCACGGTGACAGCAATATGCAGAAGGGGCAGGAACAAAGATAAGGAAAAATGCAGCATTGGCACATACCTTTACAAAGACAACACCACGAACAGCTTTCAGAATCAACATAACTGCCATAGACAGTGCATAGATGCCAGCGTAGTAATGCATGTGAGGGTTATCTTTCATACTCTTGCTTATGATAGTATCATTTCCCAAAGTCACAGTGGTGTTCTGCAGAAAATTCAAGGTTTCAGTGAATAGTTAAGACAAGGATTAATCATGTACACATTGCATGTGGTAGAATTTAACTGTCCTCTGTCCCCTCCCACCATATTTGATATTTCTTCTTTAAATGAAGTATTTCAATGATCTTGGAATACTTCAGAAAGTTCTTCCTAGCAGAGATACTTGACTTGCAGATCTGTAGCCCTTGGCATTTTCCCTACAATACCTTTGAAAATAATACCACAATACCTACTTCATTTGATTCCTAATCTCTCATTTCGTGCTTAGCGTTTCTTGTGTTCTTAACACCAGATACTTGCATACCACCACTCCTATTACACAGCAATATTCATCTTGGATACATTGCACATCTTATCAAATATGGTTGTTATTTTCTGCCAGTATGCAGTAAATTCTTTACTGTCACACTATTGTGCATTCTCATTCTTTTTTTTTTAATCTTTAAGTATGTTTAGGGACCTCATTGCTTATTTTAATATTGTTGGCCATCTGCACTTCATTATTTCTTCTCTGAGTTTAGTAGTTTGCTCCCCCCACCCAAACAAGAATCTTGCAGTTATACTTGAATCTTTAAATGCAGTAAGACTTGTAATCAAAGCCCCTAGAGCAGGAAAAGTCCAAAACCATCCTAGGTCAGCACAGCCTTCAAAGCAACTCCCCAAAGTCTTTGACTTAAAGCCATATACTTTAAGATTATCCTGTTAGATATAAGGTCACAAAAAAACAGCACTAAAATTGGTAACCTCCCCCTGCAGCTTCTTGGCACCTTTCACATTTTCACTTCCTTTTCTTAGTCTAACCAAGACAAGGAACAAGAGGGCAGTATAAAACCACATGAGCTGTTGTATCTTTCCTGTTAGTGGAGCTCTCATTCTTGGAGATGAACTCTCTAGTGAAATCACCTCCTGGGAGCCTTAAAACTTTCTTAAATTAAGAACCATATGGTCTCATAGGACTGTTTGGGATTAGTCTAGGAGAGCAACCCCCCTGCCTGTTAGACACAAGAGAGTAGAACAGCTATTTATCTTACTCCACTGCCTTGCTTGATCCAGAAACTCAGCCACCAGTTGCTAAAAGCTGTACTGCCCACATTCAGCACAAACAGTGCCATGATGACGAGGAATGCAAAGGGGCCTCCAGCGGCCTGAATGTAGATACCATAAACAGACCAGGGGACAGAGCCTTTGCCTTTCTCTTCCAACTGGACCAACTGACCTGTGAAACAAAAGAGAAGGGAGTGAAGAAAGCTGTTCCATGAAAATTCTGTAAGTTTGTGAACATACACAAAGCTATAGTCATTTTCCAACTGTACAGAGTGCTTTCAGAAACACAGACATTACTTAATACGTAGAACTCAATAGTTTTAACAGTTTTTCAAAAAGTCACATTTCCTCTGCAGAATCATTCACATCATACTATGTCTGAAAAAGCATAATCAGCACAGATTTAAATACTAGGTTTGTATCAGCCTCACTATTGCTTTTTAAACCCTGCTGAAGTTCAAAGTTAACATTAAACAGAGAGAACCACAAAACAGAGGTTAGATCTTCCAATTCTTCATAAATGCCACGTCCTGCCTAGGACTCTGTGAGTACCAAGCTATACACACATTGGCCTCTTAGGATAGGAGGGAGAAGTGGTATGGTAGACAGGGTACTACAAGCTCCTTTGTGCCAATGGCATGTGACCAGCAGCAGCCTGATTGAACTTAAAATCATTGTGCAGGCACTCATATTTAATGAATTAATGAATGTTCTTTGCCCACTGCCTGTGTCCTATCAACCATACTTGAGTGACCAGGATCTGAGACAGCTTTCAAAACCTGAGAGGTACATTCATAATACACTTTGAAAGCAAGTGTTTTGAGCTTATTGGTGTATAAAATAATTACAGCCAGAAATCTGATTACATAGTTACCCTCTTCCTTCTTTACAACTTTCTCCTTCTTCACAGACCCTGTTTTGGTACTTTTATCCTGGGGTCTTTTCAGTGAACTGTTTGTGTTCTTCTTTATATTAATCTGCAGGAAAACAATGACACTAAACAGACCAGAGTAATTTGCTTTGACATTTTCATATCTGAACCCAAATTTTTTATAAGCTGCATCCTAAGGACAAAGGCTGTCAATAGCTTAGCATTCATATCATGGAGGATATTAACTTTGCTGTTATTATGGATGACTGCCAACTCCAGTGGATTAAATTCTCCTCCTTTATTAATCTAAATTGCTACCAATCTGTACTGGTAGTGTGCAAGCTTAATTTCCAGGTTCAGTGACACTATGTACGTACATGGTAGAGGAATGACACCCCTACTACCAAGAGAAAGACACAAACCCCCTGTCCCTTGTAAAAATAACTCACGATTTTATTAAGAGGCTTTTTTTTCCCCAAGCACTCTAGTACTTCACTCAGGAAGGCTCTCATGAAATGTATCTAAGAACAGTCAGGTTAAAACTTGGTCTTCCAGAAATCAAATGTCCAAACACTAAACTGCACACACAATTACTGTTCTAACCCAGCCATCTTGCCACAAATGGAAGTCACTACCTGTTCAGAGACAGCCTACGTTAATTAAAATCTCCTACACAGCATCTTCAGGGTCCTCTTCCCACACTTTATGTGAGAAGAGACATCTCACATATCAAACCACAGAGAATCCAACTTTACCATCCATTTCTTCTTATCCCATCAGCAATGCAAATTAATGCTCCTTCCATGAGCTAGTGTTTACAATAAGACACTGAAGGACAGCCAAGCATGCAGACTGGAGAATCTCATGTTAACTGTCATTACATTAATCTTAAAATGGCAGAACTATTATCTTCATGCCTCAGAAAGGATATGCAGAGTAATGTATTATATTCTTTTGCTTCTTTCACTAACATCTCCCAGGACGAAATTTCACAAGCACCTTCTATATCTATATATTTATCACAATGGTACCTTTTCAGGAACTTCTTTTTTTAAAAGTGTCTGCAACTTGTGAAAAAGGAGCCTCTCATCTATTAAAAAAATAAACTGCAGATGTGCTTTTTAATCTCTTCTTACTAAGAGAAAATGCACATAACACTTAGAGAAGTAAATCATCATAAAATAAAAAGCCGCAAAGTTGCTTACTCTAAAGAATAACTTCAGGAAACAGGAGAAAGGTGGGAAAAGTTAAATTGCTGAAAAATTCTATGCATGTGCTACTGAATGGTTCTTGTTATTGTCTAGATTTACATTTTTTCCACTGACTAAAATACTAGAGCACAAATCCAAGTTTGCATTTATAGCCATTGTTTCATAACAGAAGCAGTGTCAAAGCAACAACTTTTTTCTCAAAAACTCCCAAAACAGTTTCAGTTACATTTCCAAAAAACTGTCACATCTAATTTTTGTCAAGTTGCATCATTTCTCCTGTACCTCAGTCACACCTTATGTGAAAAAAGTAACAAACCAGTAAGACTTTTTCAGACAAAGGTCAGTCCAGGTCTGTGCTAGTTCAGAGGTAAATTAAAAAATGAGGTGTACATGTAAAATAAAAGAGACAACAAGCTTCCTGCTCTGGGCATCACCAGAGGAGACAATATATTACTTTCATGTTCAACTCATAAGCTCACTGGCAGAGTCCTCTCTACTATGCATTCCCTAAATAGGAACTGTGACTGCAAATATGAAGTGCTAGTGAAGCACAGATTATTCTACAGGAAATACATTGCTCAGATCAACACATGAACATGTGAAGCCATTTTCCAGTCTTCCAATTAATGTCATTTGGTTCATCTCATGAGAAAAGTCATCATTCAGAACACTTTAAATTAAACAAACAAGTACCTCAATATGTGGTGTTTCTCCCAGCTGCAGGTTATTAAAAATAGTTGCATAGTCCCCATTTAAATTCATCAGTTCCTCATGACTTCCTCGCTCAGTAATGCAGCCTTCTTTCATGAAGATCACTTCATCACAGTCAACAAGATACTGGAGAAAATGGCAGTAAGAACAAGACTTTATCATTTTGTCCAATAATCAGACACACTCCCACACAATCCTTTTCAGTAATTTATAGACATTTGCAGACAACACATCTCTTCTGAAGTAACAGACATCTGATTTTTAAAGGCCCTGCATTGACTAGAGCACTAGGATTACTCTCACCATACAGAAATAAAAAGTTTATGTTCTGTCAAGAACAATCTGTTATAGAAGACACAATTCATGATACTTAAAAACTGCAAATACTGATATACTATGTATTAATAATTCTATGCACAAAAGATAGCAAGAAAATCTCAGAATACATCCCTTCTGATTACTGACACCAAATCTAAGTTTTTCTGATGTGATAAACTAGCTTTATAGCAAGTTAACAAAAGTGGTTTTAAACAAGGTATTTATTTCTCCTGTAAATTTTCTTCAGCCAAGTGTTACCAGACCAGTGCTGCTCAGTGTCTGATCTGGAATCAAGTAAGAATTAGATTGTGCTCGGTGCATGTTTGCAAACATAAACCATGCATCCTATAAATGGACAGGGTTGTGCTGTAACAGGTCAGGGCATAGAAATTTCCAGTATGAAGGCAACTGACTAAACGGTATTTCAAGGAAGTCCAAGAAAGAAAGTATGAGAGATGTAGTACCTGAAGCTGATGAGTGATGAAAAGGACAGTCTTTGACTTCAGATGCTTCCTTATTGCACTGTTAAAAATGTGATTTCCAACATGAGCATCTAAGGCACTAAGGGGATCATCAAGGATGTAAATGTTCCTGTCACTGTACAGGGCTCGAGCCAGACTGATTCTCTGACGCTGTCCTCCACTCAGGTTAGCCCCTCGTTCACCAATCTATACAGACATACACCCATTATTTTATTTCTATAGCACCATGCAACACAGGTATTCAGAGCTCAAAAGGTGACTGGAATGAAGTAGACCATAGTTATTTTTTTTTAATATACATGCACACACCTCCCATACTATTATATATTGGTTTAATACCTATATATATTCTAGTTTAGGTGTCCACTTCTTTGTGAAATGTGTTATACATTCAAACTCAAGGTTAACATACTTGAAATGTGGCAGTACTTTTTGCTTATTTTACTTTTTTTGTATTAACATAGCCATGCTATTTTCTTAGCTATTTTAAATCAAGTTCAAATAGGTCCTGTTAAGGCAGCTAAATTTACAACACAATAAAAAACTCTCAAATCATGAACATCTGAGTCAAAAACACAGCACAACTCTCAATAGCCCAGGGCCTGCATTGATAAGCTCAGCTCAAAAAGGTGCATTCAACAGCATGGCTTATATGCATATCAGACTGATGTTCCACTCACCCCAGTCTAGTCTACTACCAAACCAAAGCTCTACTTTTCTCCATCTACTGATTAGTTTACTATAAACAAAATTTATACCTCTGTCAGGTCCCCATTTGGAAGGATGGCTAGGTCAGGCCTTAGACAGCAACCATTCAACACAGTATTGTATCTAAAGAACAGTTAGATACATAGTAAGAACACTGTTATTTCCCCCCTCAGGGTATCTACCTAGTACAGTATCACCTCACTTTCTACACTAATAGCAGACATTCCAGCGGCATAAAACAAATGATCTGCCTTGGATTCCCAGGAAGAAACTGAGGATAATAATTAATCACCTACTTCTGAAATACAGTGAAGGTAAGGAGGCAATTTCTTTCCAGGGACAGCTAGCACAGGCCACAGGGAAGACCCCCACTGGGGGAGGGCCATGGAAGGTGCCCATACATGGCAAAGAGCAGTTGCTGTGTTTAAAGAGGGCAAGGCCAAGACAGCAAGAGCAAATGCCACTTCAGCGCTGCTCCACAGCAGCTGCTAAAAACAGAGATCAGACAATACTCCAGCATAAGGTACAGCCCCCACAGCAAATGAGCAATGACGGATGTACTGACAGCCATCAGCCACAATGACCACATGCAAGACAGGCAGGCTCTTAAATGAGACTTAAAGGGGTCTTAAAGACAGATTGAAAAAGGATACATAGACTTTAACTGCAGTGTACTCTGCATTAAATTTTCCCACGCTTGGGCCAAGAATTACTAAGCTATCATGAAAATCAGCGAACAGTTCTGACAAACCTTTCTTCATCATATTCCTTGCCAAAAAGAATGTTGTCCCGAAGTGTAGCATTGAGAATCCAGGCCTGCTGGGCCACATATGCAAATGTTCCACTTACTGCAATGCTACCCTCCAACAGGGTCATCTGAAATTAAAGATAAACTGTGAAATTATGCTATTCCATGTTTAGAATATACTTACTTCTACAGAGTACAAATCAGTTAAATAGGAGATAGGAAAAAGAAGAGCAGAAGTAGTCAAAACAGAATTTCTCACCTGTCCTAAAATTGCTGAGATAAGTGAAGTTTTTCCACTCCCCACACTGCCACAAATTCCAACAAGTTTTCCCTAGACAGAAAAAAAAATAAGTTATGGTACTCATTTCTTACATTATCCATCCCTTTCAGAATTTACTACACCTTTAGTCCCTCCGAGGGGACAGTTGGACATTAATGACAGCTGAAAAGGAACATAACAGACAAAAAAGCAAGACAGTATTTTAACTCTCAAATAATAAAGAGTGAATACTATCCCACAGTAGGCTAAAACTGAATCAACTATACAGGTAAAAATGAATGTATTTAAGATCATCGATCATCTTCCCTTTGACTGGGCCTGATACAGGCCCAGAGAACGCTGCACTCAGCCAAAAGCACCAAGGCCTGTCTGAACAGAATGCACCACGATGCTTTTGAGAGTGGAAAGGGAAAGATATAAAGAGGGAAAGACTGAAAGAAAAATAGAATTTAGGATATATGGGTCCAGTAAAACTCTTTGCCTGTGAGATGCAGTTTGCAAAGGAACATGTACCAAGAAAAGGCAAGAATCCAGTCACTTTGAAGCATTTCTCTGCAGTAAAATGGGTGGGTTGATACCCACATTAAACAATTAATTCATCAAAACTACATTTGTTCCTTCTGTAAAAAAAGGTAAAGTAGACAAAAAGGGTAAATAGCCATTTGTGGAACACATTATTGGCCTCCTCTTGTTTACAAACTTCTGATAGAAAACTAGCCTTTACATTTTCAAGTAGCTGTGTACTCCTTTTTCAAGGCTATTTTTTAAACTGTATGAATCCTTCTCAAAAGTCTAAAATATAGGGGGTTTATAGTTTAAAGTATTTTAAACTATCCCTCTATTTATATGACTACAGGAGACAATTCAAGCGTTAATATCTTGATAAACACAGGGATCCCATTACTACAACATCCAACTGCCAGACTGCAAAACTTTTCTATTTGTAGAAGACATAATGTATTAAGTTCAATGCTTTTTCTTTGACATTTTACATGCTTTTACCCATTTTGGAACGAGGACTCCAACTGCTTCTAAATTCTTGAAAAACATCTGTGTCCTACTGTACAAAAATTCTCAAGGAAGAAAATTGCACATTCTTCAATGAAAAGCACTGTTATGTCTCCATTAGAACACCTAATCACCTAAAACGTTCACACAGAACAGAGCTGAAACCCTGCAAAATTATCGGACAGCTGCAGGAATACACCATCCACCAATACCCCACCGATACACCTGCTGCCCTGCTGATTCTTTAAGCTCAACAGCTCATATACTGTACCAAGAGCTACAAACAGCAAAACTATCAGTTAGATGTGAAAGCTATACAACCTGCAGTTGTTTCATAGGCTGTTTGCAAAGATCTAGTTTGCTAAAATGGCACAGCTGTTTACATCAAGATCAGACACTGCATCCTGGATACTGCAGTTGCCATGGATATTACAGGAGTGCACAAAAGCAATATGCTCCATTTCATGCAAAAACACACAGCTCTCTATTCCAAGGGACAGCTAAAAAACAAAGCCTTTTGAAAGGTCAGATTTCTTCCTTTCTTCTCTTACCTTTTCTATCTCCAAATCAATGTTGTAGAGAGTCCTCTGAAGCCGAAGGTTAACCAGGTGGATGATTTTGTTCTCCTCTTCAGGGCTAGGATGGTCATCATTGTCCACTAGAAGATGGCCCTTCTGCTCTGCCAGCACAGCTTGCTGTCCCTCATTCTGCAGCTTCATTTTCTCTTTCTTGCCTTTGGTGACTTTCTTGTCTTTTTTCACTTTGGGGGTCAACTTTGGTGAGCTCTGGACGCTGGCATGGGAGAAGTCCCAAGCCAAGGTAGCATTTTTCACCTCTATCGCGGTATGAGGATTGGCTGGTTTTTTCTTTATCATATGAACCTCTTCCATTAGAAATAAACTCTGATAGGAGTTGTGAGAGAGGTGTAAAGATGAGACACCTGATCAAGACTGGGAGACAAGCCTATGGCACACTCACGCAGCAAAACACATCAGGCTATATAGTAGGAGGAAGCTGAAGAGCAAAAGGTAGCTCATTAGTGTAAACTAACTCCAGGCCTGCTAAGTGGCCGGGGCATTCCTGGATGTGGTGGAAGCACTTTGATACACTAAGACTTTTATAAAACTGCAATACTCTGCATGCGATACAAGAGGCTTATTCTTTTCACACTGTTTGCAACTGCAGCTCTGTAACTTCCAGATTAAAAACACATGAGCAGAATACATGGGTTGGAGAGGAGAGGTCACTTCGAGGGAAAGTGACTGACTTGTCCTGCACACCAACTCATTATGGAAGGAGATGGAATGACTTTTAACTTCAGCCTTTACTCCTCAACTTTTTCTGCTGGGAAAAAGTCATCCCACACAAATTTAGCTGACCTATCTTGGGCTGCTTGACAACAAGAAGTAAGTCATTAAGTCCATTGTATCATGTTTTCCACCACATCCATCAGTATTTACAGTCAATACAAACGAGGAAGAGATTTTTCACAGTTTAATTACAAGATAAAATGTTTTCCACTTACATAATTTATGTTTTGAACTAAGGAACCATTTGCAAATAAAGACTTCTCAATTCTTGACCTTATTTACTCTTGCAATTGCTATGCTTGAATCATACATTCATAAGAAAGCTCATGCTCATTTACAGAGCCAAAAAGTCAGTTACATTCTTACTGTGATGTTAGAGTATCCCCACCTTGTGTTACACTCCCTACACAGACTATGCTGTTTACAGTCAAACTGGGAGATATTACCATTTACCCTCTCCTCCTCTCCCCCTGCCAAAACTCCCTTCAGTGCATTTGAATTTAAGAAAGCCTAATTTAAGGCAACTCAGAAGATAAAACAAAAATGCTTAAAAGCAATGGGATCTCAAAACCATTCTGCAGATCCCATTCTTCTCATACCCAGATTTGTCTCATAAATGCAGTACACAGAATCCATTTATCTGTCAATGCTTGTGGAATACTATTTGGAAATTTCTGCAATGTGCAATGCACTATTGTCTTCAAGAAAGAAGACAAAATAAAGGCCTGTCCTCTGAGTTCATACTAAAGTACATACAGTGTGTTCACAGGGATTGAAGGATGAGATAAGGATTTTTTGTTATAAGGGTTTCACTTTTCTGCCATAGATCCTGTTTTGTCAGATCACAACTGCATTTTATTCATATGGTGGCATTTCGATCACTTAATCTCGTCTGGAAACACAAAACCTCAGTTTTGCATGACTACAAGTAAAAGTCTACTGGTTTGTGCAAAGCTGTCTACACAATACATGACATTTCCAAAGTTTCATTAGCAAAACATGACATTTCATTGAAGATGTTGCACTGTCTTCTCATTCAGATGTTCTTAAAAGGGAGTTTAAGAATTATTACACTATGAGCTATCTAGTCCTGTATTCTCTCTCTTACAGTGGCCAATATCAAAATCCTAAAATTATTAAATAAGAATATTTTGCTTCCTACACTGGTTATTATCTTAAACTTCTAATATTCCTTCACTACATTTGTATCACTTGCAGAATCCAATAATCAGGACTGCTAAGTGTATAGAAAAAGAACTCCTCAGTCATTAAAACAACATTACCTTCTAAGTGTTCCCTTAGCATCCATTATACACATACAACACTCCACACTTACAGTTAAAACTGCAAGGCCAAATGACTACTTACCTTAAATCTGTCAACAGAAACAGACGCCTCAGATAGAGACTTCACTGAGAAAGGTGTTACTTTTAGAGCAAAAGTCATTGAATTAAAGACAGTGACCACTGTGAATGCCTAAAAATGAGACAAGAAAGAGAATCACGTTTGGGTGCAATATACTAACAACTCCAACCTTCTGAAAGCTGAACTGTCACAGCAAGTCAAAGCCATAGAAAAGGCCCACAGTCCAAGAATAACCATTTAAGTATTCAACACATTCTCAAACAGCAGAAAACAGCAGTTCTATCCAACTCTTTCTGCAGTGCTTTTTAACAGACCAAGACAGACATCTTCAGTGTTTGTAGGTCTACCAAAAGCAGCAGCTAGCAAATTCTGCATTAGCCTATTACTTGTGAAGACCTAAGTTCAAATCCTGCTCTAAGACATTTGTGCAGTTGACATCCAAGCATGCTGTAAAACAAAAGCATGCAGTAATCCCAATGCCCTATCTGAATAGCGAACAGGAGTTCTCATTTACATTCAGCTCAAAACCTGTTCTGGGGAAGGTCAGAACTGAAACAGCACTGCGAGCTTTTTGTGCAAAATAGAAGACTACATCTGCTGCTGTCACACCTGTCAAATGTTTACTTCTGTGAGCAAGGCTACAGCCTGGCCACAGAGGCATAGCCACAAAGCAAAGAATATGATGAACAGAAACAGCTTAGCAGAAAAGCTACTGTAGCAATATTGTACAGAATATTTTCAACACTGCAGTAAGTTACCTGAGCTGCTGTAAGATCGTAGCCAAGGATCATATGGACAGAAAAGGTCACCACGCTGGCAATGACTACAACTATGGGAGCCACACCCACAGTGATGCTCTGGAAGTAGCCTGCACGCTCTAAGATTTTACGTTCTTCCTCACGAATTTCTAGAAATATAAATAGGGGCACCACATTTGGAGTATGATTTGGAGGGTGCATACACAACAGGCACTACCATAGCACTATAAACACTGAGTAAGCGAGGCCTAACTCTACGCTTTGGCATTTATCACATTATGTACTTTCTCATAAAGATCACAGTTACAGAGAAGCAACTATAATGTTCTGTAAATCTCCATAGGAATAGAGGTCTTTTTGCTTTATTTAAAAATGGAGCAGCCAGCACATTAACTAAATTATAAATGGAATAAAATTTAAAAATTTAAGATTAATGCCAAGCCACAACCATCATTATGCTAGAAGGTGAAACTTTAAAAGTAGGTCTGTTTGTCCAACCCATCGTTGGACATATAATAGGAAGCCTGAAGGATGAAAGTGTTATTACACTGCACGTACATCGACATCTATAGAACTAAGCTAGGAGGATGCACCAGGCTACTAAGCTATGGGGCATCTGCCCAAAAGGAAACATTTACAGACTGTGTGAACTCACTTTGAACATTCTGAGAAAATGGTTTGACCCAGGCATACATTTTAATGAACTTAATGTAATTAAGAACTTCATTCATTTTTTGCACACGCTCATCTGTTGTTGATACACATTTTCTTCTGAAATAAGCTGTGAGGCGCGATACAAACATCTGAAACAAAAGGCAACACCATGCAACATTAATGGCAACTCAGAAAGAGTAAGTACATTCAACTCCTGATTACAAGAGAAAGCCAATTTTAAATCTGAAAAAGGGATTCAGGGCTGGGGCAAGGCAACTATTGTTCTAATGTAAAAGTCTGTCTGGCTGCAAACACTATTCATATCCTCCCACCCCATCTGCACTGAGCAATAGACTCATGATAGCAAGTTTTAACACAAATAAAATTTGTGAAAACGGAAGTGTGCGCTTTTACCCACACTGAATAGTACCAGTTTTGTTAAAGTTTCTGAAGCACAAAGACTACAATCACATTAACCTAAAGACACACCAAGTTGGCCCTCATGGCAAATAAACAGCAGAACCCATTTAGGCCAGCCTTTTAACCTGGTCCCATAAAGCAAAAGAGCGAGTTGAACTTTGCTCAGCCAGATCAATTTCTGCCATATGCCAGTGCTATAAAGGTGGTAAAACAGTTTTAACATTTTTACTAAACCAATCTCAAAATAGTTGTTCATGTGTTTCTAAGTATCTGCTACCCTTACATTCATCCCATTCCTGCTCTGAAATTCAAACCAACACACTACTTTAGGAAGTTTTCGGCTCTTTGCCCTTCTTCCTACTCCTGCAATCTCTTTTGGAGTCCCCTCAGTAGAAGGCTGCTGAGAAGAACTGGAAAAGATGATGAAACTCCACTCCTTATTCCCCTCTTTAAAATATAATTCCCATTATTTTAATCCTTACTGTTGGCCAGATAAATTAGACTAAAGTGGACCTCACAGTATTCAGCCTCCATGCTTTTTAAAATTTGTATTATGAATATAGTGACAAATCTTAGCAGCCTTACGGGACATTTTAGAGGCAAGAAGATTTTGGCTTGAACTAGCCTATTTCACAGCTCAGCAGAAGTAGAGGTGGGAGTAACCAATCAAGAACACTCTCTTCCAGATGCAGTGATTTTTAACATCTTTTGTTGAAATCAAGAGCGATGTGCTCTTGCAACACTGAGCTCCTCCTGTACACAACCTGGAAGCCTTGTGTCTTTCTAACCTCAACCAAAACCACTTAAGTTTTCTGTAGTTTAATTTAACTATGCACATTTATCTCAGTGAAATCTATCAGCTTTCCTATTTCCATTTTCTAATTTTCTTTACCATTTTGAACTTCCTGTTTCCAAATTTCTGCTTCATACACTACCTTTAGAAACACCTTCTATAACATGCAGCACCATAAACGAGCTAAATCTAGCACATTTCAACACCTTCTATTCAGAACTACATGTATGTCTGACCTCATAAAAATGGGAAGCAAGACTTAACTCTTTCCCACTCACCATTGCTGGGTAGAAAAGGATGAAGACAGCAGAGCCCAAGAAGCCTGTTGGACCCAGAATAATCACATTATAAACCATTCCTAAGATGGCCACAATAGGCCCCCCAGCCAACAAACTCCCAACTGCTGCAGCTTCAAACATCCTTTGACCATCATTGGAACATACATTTATGAGCTGAAAAATATACATAACAGATTATTTAGATTTAAGGCATAGCTCATTCTCAAAGGAATATATTGCATATCCATTTTCACACTGCAATTTCAAAAATTATGCTGCAGCTTACCTCTCCAAGAGACTTCTCCTTGATGTTCTTCAGCTTAAGAATTTTCTTAAATGCCATTGTCAAGATAGCTCCACGCAGTCTAACCCCCGTGCGGTAATTCAAAGCCCAAGTTAGTGCAAGGGACCAAGATCGCACTATTTCCGTCATAAAGATGCCAAAAACTAAAAACAAGCTGTACTGCAGGTTGGACTCACTCTGTTGGGTATACTCCAAAAGATGTTTCACAACGAACGCCTACAGGAAGAAATGCAAGTTTGCATGAACACCCCATCATCCCAGAAGACCATGCAACAACTTTATGTTAAGTTAGAAATAAGTAGGCTACTTTGCTTTTAAAAGAGCCGTTTGAAATAGAAAGCATC
Organism: Elanus axillaris; assembly: GCA_026212715.1. Classification (NCBI taxonomy): domain Eukaryota; kingdom Metazoa; phylum Chordata; class Aves; order Accipitriformes; family Accipitridae; genus Elanus; species Elanus axillaris. The sequence goes on from JANZLQ010000089.1 coordinate 31,877,337, forward strand.
TTCTTTCTAGAAGTAAAAGGTGTCAATACAAGAAGTACTGTAACACAAAGCCCTGCTGAGAGCCAAGCACTGAGTCAAATTTAGTAAATAAAGAGTTTAATTTGGAACCATATTCCTCGCAGCACGCTTCTAATCCTCCGTGTCTTCTAACTTAACATAAATCTGTCAGTTAGCTGAAAGCAATGCATTATCATATAGAAGAATTTTAAAATATAGTCACTACTTAAACATCTGCGCACATTAAGAAACATTCCTTTACGTGACATTAAGACCTTTTTTATTTTATCTTTGGTTTGCTTCAAACGTGCTTATTTGATAAAAAGGAACAATGTACCTACAGTTGTAGAGGGGAAGAGTGAGAAGGACATTTGCAAAACATTCCTGGAAATAAACATCAGCAGTTTAATAGTAAAGAAAAAAACAAGCAGAAAGCACAAGGTACGCAATACCACAAATCATTGGGGACAGGGGAGAAAAAAAAAAAAAAGACAAAAAAACTAACCATTCAAACCCTCCCCATACCCTCTCCCCCCAACAACATAAACATTTTACCTCAGGAATCACATTTCAAACATCACCTGCAGAAAGAGGATAGCCCCCAGAACCACCAATTCCCACCTCCAGCTCTTTGTGGTCCAATGCCACAATATAACATCATACAACTCACAATCACCAGCAATATTAAATACTACTGACTGCAAAACAATAGGCTTTTATTTGAAATAAAGTGCCATCTTAAATGGTAACATCTCAAAAACACTGTACAACAGGTAGAGCATTGTATAAACATACAATCTGCACATACAGTATAATAATAAAGGGCTAATATCTAACATTCAGTCTTAGCCTCTAACATAAACTAGATTTGAAACTTCACACAAAATTATAAAGATACAAAACCAGAACAGTATTTGTTCATGAAGTCCAAAAGAAGTCAAACTTGCAGGTGCCAACAGAGGAGGCTTCTGAGGCTGCACAAATTCTGAAATCTGGTTTAAAAAGTATCCTACAGTAAGGCTTCACAGACAGCAAAAGATTTCCTAGAGAGCTTTTCAACAAATGATGCTTTAAGATATTGGTGCTTTTGATATGCTAGTACAGAGCAGAGAATTACCTTTGCCCACAATAAAAAGCAACAAAAAAATTTTGAGACCAAAGAAAATATTTCAGAAGCCTTTCACATCATAGTCCATTGAAGTCCTCTTGGCTATACCAGGTTTTGCAAATAAGAGTTCTGTATAGTTTGAAGAGAGAGGAAAAAAACAAAACCCCACTACTTCAGCAAAGGTATTGATAGCTATAGCCCAGCACCAAATAACAGAAAAAAATGGAGATCAAATTCATCTGTTCTGAGGAAGGTAATTCTGCACGTCAGAACCAAGGAAACATGCTGTAAATAATTTTGCTCTTTCTTTTTCACAGGTGTGAATTAAAGCCAGATGTCCATCAGGTTCTAGAATGGCCACTGAGAAAATTTACATACCAATCCCTGAACAAATGTGAGGAGCTCACATTCACAGATCTATTGCATTCCAACTTTCTCCTTACTTGGATTTAGTTTTACATCAACTGTTTGGACCACAACTGCATACAGTTGGTTTGCAGTTACTAAGGAGATTACTGACTTCTTTTTCCAGTATTCAATCCAACATATGCAACTGAGTCACTGAGCAATTGGGGTGAAAATCCCCCTTTTTCCTCACGAGCTGTAACTCAGCATGGTCGCAGACTGCAAGCATTTTCTCGCACACCACAGCATTGCTGAAAGTCTCCAAGAGAGGATGTATAAAGATAGCAGATGTTTCCTGGGGTCTCATTCCTCCCAAAACTTTTTAGTGCTATTTTTCAGCACTGTTTTATAGATTCAGCATCTCCAGTGATGAAATAGAGAGCAGCTTACATTACACCCCCATTTTTTTTTCCCGGAAGAAAGAAAAGAGGAAACAGCAGATTAAAGAATTTTGAAAAGGGAGGGGAAAAAAGTCACATAGAATTAACATTTACATCTGAACACATATTATTTGAATTCAAACTAGTTTAATGACAAGAATCCAGCATAAAGTTATTTACAAAACAAGAAAGTTACAGTACGAAAACTAAAACTCAAGCTATCGGGGGAAAAAGGAACTCCTGTGACTATTACCATAGCAGTTGGTACTAGCTGCTCAGCTGTCTTAAGCATTCCCATTGAATAAACATTACCTTACCTTTGCTCTTGTCGTTGGCTCTGCCCAGCAGGACTGTCTCATTCTGACGCAGAAAACAGCCATCCTGAAAATTCTAAAGAACAGCTTCTGTCACTGGTCCCACTGCAGTGCCGGCATCCCTGCTGCAGCCAGCATGGGGCAGGCTGCAACTGGAGCCAACTGGGAAATCGGGAAACTTACCTCCAATAGCTTACCACTCCCCCCTCCAATAACTGACCAAACTGTCAAGCTGTACTCCACTAAGATAGCAAGTTTCCCCATCTCCCAAACAGGAAGAATAGCTCTGAACAGTTACAAACAGGTACATTGTTCAGACCTGGAGTTAAACTGGTTATGTTTAGTAATCAAAAAACTTCTTTGCTCCTCAACCCAAACTTGTAAGTTTTGGTAGCTGATCAAATGGCAGCAAATATTCATTGAAGATAAACAGTATCTCACCTATACTAGTACATTCTGATGGTTACTACAAGGCAGTCTGGCACACACAGCTGTCTCACCAGGTTATGGGTTTAGATACTGTGCCAGATGCAGAATTTATCAAAATAAAAAAAAAGACGACCCTTGAAGGATCTATTTGATATTAAAAAAAAAAACCAACAAAACAACACAGGAAGTCTGCAACAACTCCTTTCCAGTTATAACTATCACAGTGCTCATTAGCAAAGCCACAGCTGTTGGCTGGCATTTCAAGGTCAGACATTCAATTAAAATTTTTGAAGTTTAATATAGTGTTTAACTCCATTTTTATAATTTTCACCAATACATGAAGTCAAGTCAAGTGCTTTTCCTGATCTCCCTTCTCACCTTCAGGTGACTGAAAGGGTATAACAATATAAGAAAGCACTGATACTTCTGAGGAGACAGCATAGGCATATCTATGAGGCATGCCATTTTTAAAATCAGGGAGGAGGGATGGTAAAGACTTATTTTTCATGCCGAATGGTGGAACCAAAAGGGAATCGTTCCTTATTCAGAGAAATGAATAAGGTTGCCTGTAAATGGGCAAATGTCTATAGATAATTTTAAATAACCCAAATCGAGCATCAATTGCAGCGGTAGCCCCCAGCCTAGTCAAGTCGGTTTGGTTTTCTCCTTCCCCTCCCACTCTCTCTCATTCAAAAGTGTGGCTGAGACAAACTGAGAAAATTACACTACAGAAATTAGGGGCAACCCTGCTGCAAGTTCTTTGCTAAAAATAAAAGCAGCTACTAAAGCCCTGTAGTGAAACAATGACAGAAGCTCTTCTTGGGGAAAGCTAGTGCTGTTAAAACCTTAATCGTGATTTATTGTTAATTACCAAAGTATGTTCATATATTTTATAATACAAGCTACTATAAATTATTAACAAGAAAACAATACCACAGAAATATTTATTGTTATTCGCATTACATGAAACAAGGCAAACTTTAAAAAGGCTTAAAAAGCAGAACATCATTTTGATAAGACATTTAAAAGCAGGAAAATATTTTAAAAAGACATTTCACCTAACAGTGCACCCAAGTGTACTTACCCAAGAAATGAAACTTCAGCTTACCAGCACACTGAAACGTGTACTACTAGCAGTAATACTGCTCCTACTCCTCAAGGGAAATGTGTAGAGAATAAATTTAGTCAAAATTTCAACTGTAAATCTGCACAGCACGTGCAACAAACAGGTGACAAAAATGGTGTGAATGTCAAGTCCCATATGTTGTTATCTTCATTACGACCCATAGCAACAAACAGCAGCAGTTCCTAGAGGCAATAACGTACTCTAACACTTCTACATGAAACCTGTCTGACCATTCTCTGTAGGATCTATACCCACAGACTTCTTGAGACCTGCTCACATTAGTTTAAGTAGTGCTCTAATAAAATTGTTTCATTCCACTTCTTGAAGACTGTGCTATTAATGCCAATAATCTAAGATTAGTGTTTTATCAGATTGAATTTTATTCCAAGATAAATTTACAGAATTGCAAAAAGAAAAAGAAAACAATTAAAAGACCTGCACATAAGAATTTTATGCAAAGAGACCACATACCAGTTAAGGAAGAGCTTTAAACTATACTCATAACCAAAGAGAAAAACCAAGTGTGCATTTCCTCCAGGATACCTAAACTCCCCCTCCCTTCTGCAAGAACTTGCCTTGGTATCCAGCAACTGATCCACCAGCTGTAGGAAACCTATCTTGGAGTATTGAATCACTCTGGAATTTTGCCCCAAAATTTCTAGCTAGTCAAAACATTTAAGTGATTCTGCAATGAAACCTTAAGACTTTACAGTTGGCCATGAGATGGAGCCCTCTGGGGTTGTTAAAAAAAGGATGGATATTACTTACTGGTCCACTAAAACCAGCGAGCTGCGTGATCATCAGACACACTATGGAAATGATGAGCCTGGTGCGGCAGAAAATCCACACAACCCTCCGGAGAGAAGCATCATCGGGCCCACTTTCTTTCAGTTCTTCCTGCCACAATCTCTCCAGCCTAATAAAAACAGAAGCCTCATGCTATAAATTTTTCACCATGAGAGAAGGTACAATCTCATAGGTATTTCTTTGTGAAAATTCCAAGCACTTCCTAGCTTAGAGCAACAAAAATTACTAGATATCAAGAGAAATAAATACATGGTGAGGTACAGAGAAATAAATCAATACATTCTGTGAGGTAAAGAGAAAATTCTGCATCTTGAAATATCTATGTTATATTACTTCTACAGAAGAGAGGGATGAAAAGCACAACGCCTTTTGCTTTGCCTGGAGTGTTTTTGGCAATCTTAATATACTGACTTGTCACAGTCTTTACTTGCTGATCTGACAGAAGAGTTGTGGAGTCAAAACCTGAGAAAAATTCTCATTAGCTATAAAAGGTTAGCTTGATCACAAGATCTGACCCATATTCAAATCACCTTGCTACTGCCAGTATTACTTTTAATTATTTTAGCACAAGATTTTTTTCAGCGTAGCCCTGAGAAAGAACTTTGTTTTTAAAAAAAAAAGTGTAAAGACATGCAAAATCAGAAAAACTATTGCAAAACACTCTGGGAGACAGAATCCTCTAAGTTCACTGAAACTGGCAAGAGTACAGAAGCAGTGCAGCGAGAGGAAGTGGTCTATGAAGGATAAAACTGAATTCCACTATTTTGAGACAGGCAGAACAAAATATGAGTGCTGCTTTTCTAGGGCAATACTATAACATGGCCCGTGAACTAACATATTAAAAAAAAACGAAACAAGAAAATAATAAGGAATTAGATGTCTCTACCTTCTACAATTGACATCTGAAGACTCATGCCTTGATAAAGACCATACATCATCCATAAACAATTCCCCTTTCTTGTATGCTCTGTGGGCCAAAGGAGTGAGCCAGGAGAAGGTCATGCAGGAGAAAAGCCCAGCATTATCAACAGGGTGCTGGTGTCTAAAAGGAAAAAAAACATGAACAAATGAGAAAGGAAACAGAATTGTAAATCCCTGACAAAAACAAAGCCTCCTCTCATTGAAATTGGCCCATGCCAGTCATACTTGCTAAACAAATTCTGTTTTCACCATCAGTCAGCAGACCTACAGCTGCAGTCCTGCTTTGTGACTGGTTTGAAAAGCAAATGCTGTATCAGTTCTTTTGCTGCCTAAAGACTTACTTGGAAGTAGTCCGTATGGGTTTCAGCACGTTCAGGCCATGGTGGTATTTGCCCTTGTGATGCTCTTCATCCAGCATTCTCAGCTGGGAATGCACAGAGGTGTCCAGTGGCAGGCCCTCTGCCCGAGCAGCTGCTTCCAAGGCATCCTGGCATTCAATCTGCTTTTACAAGAAAGACAGCAGAGTCAGAGGTCAAAACTATGTTTAAAGTCCATGACTCCTGGCTCCAGCAACTTAGTACCTCTTTCTTCTGTAAATTACTGTGCAACAGCAATCACTATCATTTAATGTCTCAGGGGACAGGCTTCAGCCTGGCAGCAAAGGCACTGAAGGGACACATTCTAGATCTCATTAGACTGCTGCATTTCCAAAACAGAAATTAACATGGGTATTGTGCCTCTGCATTCAAAGGATAAATGGATAGACCAGACTAATCCTGCATCCTGCCACAGAAAATACAATAGAGAAAAATTACAAAATCAAGTACCTATGACATCAGTTCAGGAAATCAGTGACTGGCTCATACAGTGAAATTGACATACATTCTTGATGAATTTACACCCTCCTAGTGTAATTTAGATACTTATCCACAGAAAGTTCCAATTATTTTCAGAATACTACTAAAGTCCCTTCTTCAAAAGTAACTTGGATTAGATCAAAAAACAAACATGCATTAAGCAGAACTGTACTTTCTTTTATCATGCTTCCTGCTTTTTCTCTTTTTCCATAAACTAAAGGGAACAACACGCTTCTCAATGGCTCGGCAACTTTATTAACAACCACTTGAAAGGCAAGCCTTATCTCAGGGGAGATTTTCCACAGCCCTAGTGAAAGGCAGACTTAAATGGTAATCTAAGAGGAGAAAGGAACTGCAGTGATATGGAGTAGTCAAAACATTGCAGAGTTCAAATAAACCTTTTGATCAGAAGCTAGATGTGGCAAAACTATCTTGAGATTAGCCTGCTATCTATACTCGCAGAGGGCTCACTACTGGTTCTGCTAACCTAATGGACCATTTATTGCAGTGCCATGTTACCTGTTTGTATCCTAGTTTTTTGACATGGAGCTACTTTGGGGGAAAAAAAAATAGTTCTGAGGTAAAAATCTTCCTGGCTGTCTCTCAAACAGAGATACTATGTTTACCCTTATTAGTTGCCTTACCAGAGCAAAGTTACTTTATGTCTTTGAAAAGGGCAACCATAAGGCCTTGTAGCCTCTCAAAACCACAGTATCTGCAAAGCACTAAATGCATATCAATAGCAAGCACCTGGTTCCTAACTTCACAGCATGTACTTTTTGTCTGAAATGCCACCATTTACTGGAGACTTAGTCTGTACTACATTAACATGTAAGCACGTAGCACATTAAGACACCTAGCTTCCACTCATGTGAAGGACATGATTGATAATAGCATAAATCTGTCCTTTATTTATTTAACCAAAGTACTTAAATAGTGCCTAAAGGTGTTATCAACAATCCACAGTCCTGATCTCAAAAAACTTATTCACTAAACCTAAAGCTATGATTACAAAAGATAGCAAAGAAAACAAAAGAATATTACAACATTATGATACATGGAGCAACTCAGAAATATGCAACGCTTGAAATCTGAATTAAAAGACTTCTCAATTTTGTATCAAATTACTGAGGGCAATACCACCTTACTAAATCTACCTAAATCAGCATTAATAAGGGACCTGCCAAAGATGTTTCAAAGGACTCAGTAGCGAGGAAAAGTTCTGCAGCACTGCTTTTCTGGTTACAGCCGACAAATTTATAGCTAGTTTGCTGTTATCCTTTGCAAGAGCCCCAGGCAGATCTGCCCAAACACCCTATTGCTGATGACATGCTTCTAAGTAATGCCACAGGCTATTTGCAGAATCATGGTTTTTCAGAGCACAGAAAATGTGCCTATAAATTAAAAAAAGTCTTCCAAAACCAAAATCACTGTATTTGTCAGCATAAAGGAAGTTTTTCACCACTTATTAAAAAGTTACTCCTGTTTGTAAGAAAGCACAACTGCAAGATACTGTATTTTTAGTCAGTCCAAAGATAATGTTCTTAAACACTCACAGTAAAAAATAATTAAACTCTCCAGAGCTGCTCAACAGAACTCTCTCAGCAAAGGTGGAAAAGATCCATTGATAAAAGACCAGGGCATTGCCTTTGAAAAGCCTTTATTATATCTTGCCATAAAGGCAAGTATAAGCGCAAACCCCTAGTCAAGAACATTGCTTATCTCCATCTTTGCAAGGTTGTCAAAATCCCACATGCACAACTATCAAGAAACAAATACATCACGCTACTGTACAATTAAGATTCTAAGAAAGACCATACAGTTCTGTGCCACATTAGAAAATCTTCAATGCATAGAGTTTATCAGGAGGAAATGAGACTCCTAAGTGGTTCTACAATGCATTTCCAGAGCAAAAGACTGAAGTACAAGAAACTAGCAACAACCCCAACACTGTTAATTTAGGTTTCTGAATCCCTATTGTTTTTTCAGGTGTTCAACTGGCAATATCCTGATTGCCTGCATACTCGTACAGTTTTCTTGGAAACTAAAACCTTGAAGAAGTCATTAGCAAAGTGATACAACAGGCTCCAGCACTGCTCTTGAAAGAAATGTCTAATAAATCACGGCTGCGCTATCAAACAGAAATCAGACCACACTTTTTCTAATTCAGCAACTTATTAATATACCAATGTAAGCAATGAACCAGGTGATATAACAGTGTTGATAACTCTAAAGAAATGCTCGCAGATATCAGATAAATCAGGATATCACTAACCAGAGGGACTGGGGGGAGATCATTCAGATATTTCTTGAAAAACAGCAGCTCACTACTCAGCATCATCAAAAAGGCCAAAAGACAACGAGGAATTGTTAAAAAAGACACAAGAAATAAAGCAGGAAACATTGCCATACCACTTAAAAAAATCTAGCATTTGCCTCCTTTTTGAACACCAGTGTCAGTCCCCTATCACTTCAGTTCAAAAGGGGTTTTATACTTAAAATTACTTTCTGCAAGCAATGAGAACAGTTGGGATTAGAACATCTTCTACACAAGCATAAATTTAAGACTTTTCAGCTGGATAGAAGAGAGGAATAAAGATAAGGTATAGGTATTTGAGAGGTCCACAAAGTCATGAGTGGCATGAAGAATAAAACTAGGGAATGATCACCAACTGGTCTTACAACAAAAGAACCATGGACACTCTGAAATTAATGTTTTTCACTTAAATTTAGAATTCTCTGTCATAGGATGCTGTAAAGTTCAAAGGCATAAATGGACTAAAAATGGGAGAATTAAACTCACATAGGATAAGCAGCACATCATGGCTC
>JANZLQ010000089.1:31886609-31899428 GCA_026212715.1 Elanus axillaris
CACCAACTGGTCTTACAACAAAAGAACCATGGACACTCTGAAATTAATGTTTTTCACTTAAATTTAGAATTCTCTGTAAAGTTCAAAGGCATAAATGGACTAAAAATGGGAGAATTAAACTCACATAGGATAAGCAGCACATCATGGCTCATTAAATGCATGACAGAGGGTAACAGCAATCATTTACCCATCATCTTATTAATAGCTTGTGAATTCCAAAAAAAGTTTCTGAAGCCACAGGCAGCTCCTAATAGAGGGTAATGGTTCTGCACTCCACATTTCATGAAGCTATGGCACATATTCAACAGGTGACTGGGAAAATTAACAGATGAAGAGAACAGTTAAACTTTCAATCCTGCGAGCAATCCCCAAGAATACAGAGAGTACTAAGGAAGTAGCACTACAAACGTGTTCTTTTACCTCCACAGCTAGCTCACAGATAGGCAGAGAAAGACAAGCATGGCTGGTGCTGCTACCACAGAGCACACCTCCACGCTCTGACTTTCTGCAACTTGAGAGAGCAATAAAACCCTATTAGCACCTGTTATCATTATTTCCTTGTCCAACAAATTGGTCATAGCGATGGTAAGTACATAAGGTAAGGTGAGAGCCAGAAAGATGACATGGCTGGCTCAAGACATGTCATGACAGAAAGCTGGGGTGAGGTGAAGAAAATAAGTTAAGGGCAAGGAAAAAGATTTGCTCATTAAATCAGAGACAGCAGTACCAAATTCACAATCCACATACCAAGGTCATGTGAAAGGGCCATGAAAAACCTCAGAAAATTTAGGAGCCAAGCTACAAAGCTGTCAAATATACATGATGTCAGAGGTAAACAAGACAAGATCTGTAGGAAGCAAGAGGAGCATCAGGAACATCACCCAGAAAGGCAAGCAAACTCAAATATGTGAAATAGAAGGACACTTCTGCAAACCTGTTAAACAGCCAACATGGGCATTTGTCTCTGAGGATGGGGAGCAGGTGAAGAGAAAGGAGGCAGCTATGCTGTATATGGGAAAGAGGGGAGGAGAAAAAAAAAATAAAAGCAAAACAGTGAGATCCTAGCCTTTCACACAGGCAATCTCACATTTAACAGAGAAGGTAACAATTTATTGATTTGACAGCTGTAACATCAGATGATAACAGCAAAACCAGACAAGCCTGGAGGTCAAGCAAAACAGATTTTTTCCATCCGTTGCCATCTTGCAGAGAAAGAATTTGATGTGTATGCAGTCAACATATGACACAAATCCCACCCACCAAACAAGACTTGTCCCTCCTTCCATAAGGCAGAACATCCTCCAGATCACTGCAGAGAAGAAGCTGCATCTCTTCTGGTCCTACTTCTACCTGACAGGAAACTAGAGCAGACATATAAAGGCTTATTTTATTAATCCTTGCAGCTGATATAGAATACAAAGGCTACTGTGGTTGATTTACTATTACATAAAGTTAAAATTGTTTTATTTAAGTAGTAAAGAACTCCAAGTTGACAATGCTGCAGAACAGGAACTCCCACCTCTTCCATTTAGAGGGCAGAGCTCATCAGGCCTCCTCACTCCTTTGTTCAAGTTCCCAGTAAGGAGAGGCAAATGGGAAACTAACAGACCAGCACAATAGAGCACAAGACTAGGCAGGCATATGGGGAGAAGTGGAATTATATGATCACCGGTTCTGCTCAGTGCTTAAAGCATTCTCCATGTTACAACTCTGGGCTGAACAGCAATTTTAGAATATTTAAGGGATTTCACTTAAGGACTGGTGTTTCAAAACAAGATTAGTTATTAGTTTGTTTGGGCTGATGAAGAATAGGACCAATTGTTCCATGTTAGCTTAAGGACAACTAAACCAAAATAAAACAAGAGTCTAGGAAGAGATACTCTGAAGTTGTAATTACACCCTTCTTCCCAGAAATTCCTCTAAGTCTTTCCAAACATAACCCTGCTTGAAAGTACTTAGGGGTTTTATACACTGCTTTTGCAGGTAGCACAGGCAACCCCTAAAGCCCTCCTGTCCAGACTTCTGGAAGTCACCATACCCAGGAACATGTAAAAATTAAGCAGGTGTGCAGGTCCAAACATTGTCAAATCTGCTGTTGACTAGTGAAACTAAGTGCTCTATGAACTTCATATCCCAGTAAGGCAAATTATCTCTTCTCCTCTCACTGGATTTGATGCAGTATACAATCTGCAAGAGTATTAATAGGGGAATTTGCAGCATTAGACTCCCAGCCTGCTCTGTAGCTACAATGCTTTATAATACCCTGCCTGATTAGAACATGAGCCTATTTAAGACTTGTTTGGTGTATCATCTACCCATACCAGCTGTCTCCCTGAAGGAAAGCCAACAAGGAGCAGGCACTGTGCTATATCATAGACAATGGGTGAGGAAGGAGGCATTGATCTTTTAGACACCTGCATACATTGATTGCAAAGTACAGACAGCATAGCTGAATTCACACAGCAGCAAGATGAGACCACCCAATAGTTTGAGAGGCCTAAAAATTATGTTTACAGCTTCCAGGACTGCTGCAATGAACCAAGTCAAGCAGTTAGGGCCTCCATTTTCTTCCACCTCCTGACAAGTGGAGTATAAATGAAAGCTTGTCTCTGCTACTTTCCCAGCTTCTGCTACAGGGAAGAACAGCTCTTTACAGCACCAACCATATATCCAAATGCAGGAATAAGTGCAGCTGTACCATATTTCTCTTACATGAAAAAAAAGAATTAGCTGTTCAGAAGTGTGCTCTGACTTGCTAGAAGACTTCAGTGATTCAACAGCTTGAAGTGCAGTCATTCAATCTAACACACCATTACATGTGACTTCATTACACAAGACCTCTGCAGCTGGTCTTCTGGGTTAGGATTAGCAGAAGTTGAATTAGCATTTGAGTCATGGTTTCAAAGCTAGCCTGAGTTTATGCATCCTCAGTATAGAGCAGAAGCCTCCCAGTAGTGCTTGGCACTGATATCAGGGCTCTATAGCCAAACAAGATCAGGGTATGCATGTTTGTGATGTGCCTGAATGTTTCAGTCATGTGTATCAAGCACTTTTACTTGATGTACATAAAGTCCTCGCTTAGTACAGGTATATCAGTTTCTTGCAGGAACACTTTATTTGATCTTGCCCTTGAATTCTGGCAAGCATTAGCATTGAGGTGAGATGTTCTAAACTCCTCCCTGGTAAATCCACTTATTCCTGCAATCCAAGAAACACGGAGTTTGGCATATAGTGTTCATTTTACAATTTTGCAACAGTAGCTCTTGTGTATGCATCTGATTAGCAGTTTTGCACCTGCTTAGGCTTCTGGTATACAGGAATCCATGTCTTCTGTTTTGCATTAAAACTAGTATTCATGATCTTATCATCAAAGGATATAGGATTAATTCAGAGCTGAGGTTGTACACTGATCATCCAGCACTAGAGCTACATGGTTCATACAGAAACAGTACAGTAACAGCAGACTCCTGTGGAATTGGAAATAATGATTAGTCTTAACTGTAAGTTGCCCTACAGAATTAGCACCCTACACATGCTATGGCCACAAAGCTGGGAAACAAACTCCTCACTAAGCAAATCAAACTAGCAGAGCACAGGCTGAGGATTTGGCTCCCAACTCACTCAGGTAAGCTCTACTACCCTGAGCTGCATACAGACAGCTTGCCATGTGCTGGAGGTGTTCTTCCAGCAATATCCTTTACTCGAGCCATGTCTAAGCTAAGCCACAACAGAAGCTACACAGGTCAATTTAGTACAACATCAAGAGTATCCAGGGAGTCTTTAAAAATCAGACTGCTGTGGAGTGGAACCACCAGTGAATGACAGCAGAAGCCTTGACACCACAGCATTTAACAAGCCTAATACAACAGCCTTTTATTCAACTCGCCTTCCAGTACCAACACCTGCTTCCAAAAGCAAGGAGCACCCCACTCAGGTGGCAAATGTACTAGTAAACTCAAAGTAAACACCTCAGGGCTCCAAACATGTTGGCTTTGAAATTTTTTAACCTTAGTCCTCAAAAAGGACTGAAATAGAGATTTTGTTTGTGTAACAGCTTGTTCACAGTATGCAGTTCAGACCACAACTACTCCTTAGCACTAGGATATGAATGCTCAAAAACTAATAAGCAATCTCAGTGTCTCAAGGTATCAGAACTCCCTGCATATAAGTAAGTTTTGACTCATTTCACATTAAAGTTCTCCAGTAGTTTGGGATGGATCCATCAAATCCTTCTGGCAACTCCTATAACTGTACACTGAGTTTGAGACAGCCATAAGGCAGAATGTCTCCAGCACTAATATAGAACACTACAATGGAAGAAGATATTGCAAGCTTTCCTTCACTGACAGTTAATATGCTCCTTACTCACTTTTGGTCATGAGCAGGCTGATTTACAGATTTGCTTTGGACAAAGGAACAACAACCAACAGTAGTCAAAAGACAATACTGGCAAGTGGTCAGATGTGAAGTTTTATCATATGACTAAAGACTTAAACAAAATATGGTTAGTGCATGTACTAAAGAAGGCAGCGGAGTTTCAATGGGAGACATGAATTAGCCAGAACACCAGTGTTCCTCTAGACAATGCCTCTGCCCAGTGAAGGCTTTTGGCTTTTTCTTCCTCCTGTTACTAAGTTTAAGGCTTCTCAGATACAATTAACCTCCCTCCAAGTTTCAGGTAAACTTTTGATACATGACTGGCTGATGGATATGCTCCTTTCTCAGCTGGCAATGTGTACATATATACATGGAGGACAAGGTATAAATACCACTTCTTCAGAGTGGTTAGACAATCATCATAAAACATTCAGCAACAACCAAGTCAAGGATCTTGTGTTAAGTTAGTGAGTACTTTAGCAGAAGTTGAAGTTCAATGGTAAAACAACTTGACGGAACATGACTGTAATCAAGATAATACATTCAGTTCTTTGGGGATGTCAAGGAATTAATGCATCTTTAGAAAGCAACATGAATGTTTGCTTCTGCACATAGCCTAATTGTGTTCAAAGTTTTCAAAGATAACTACTGACAAAACAGATTTTAAAGTTTTGCTTTCATTTAACTTGAAAAAGTAAAAATAGTTAATATTTAGAGAAAAATATGCCTTCAGTATGTAGGCACTTCACTCATCTAGATTTGCCTTCCTGAGTTCATTATGTAGACTTATCCCTGAGTTTCTGCTCTGCTGATCATGGAATCACTAGAACAACAGCTCAAAACTGAACTTGAAAGCATTTTACACACTCCTGATAGAGCTGCACTACTTGCCCCTTAAGCATCTGTAGATGGCATAATAGTAAACCAAAGTAGAAACACTAAGGAATGCAAAAGAGTTTCCATCCTCCTTCCTTTCCTTCCTGTGCAATGGTTACAGAGGTTGAGTACCATCAAATTCACAACAGGAAAATTCTCTACAGCTTCTAATAAGGATACATCCACAGATACTCTAGGCACTGTCAGGGCAGTTAAGTCACTTAAACTGGATTTGAGGGCTGCTGTCCTTCAGTTTCCCACATGGTTCACCTTCTTCCTTCAGCATGGGGGCTTATGTGTTCCTAATTTCTAACCTTCCTTTATATTTAAGGCCTTGACTCCATTTACTCTCTCCTTCCTGCCATCTGCCTCCTCTCAGCATGAGACATTATGGTGGCTGCTTTTTCCCCCCAGAAGTCTCCTGCCTGTACCAGCAGTGGCTTCTCCTTGTTCAAGGGCCCCAGCCTACAGGCACTTCTGCTTACCAGTGCCCACCCGTTACAAATGCTCTAGAATAACAAACTGTAGGAAAACCATTGCTCTGAAACAGAAATTACCCCAGTTTTAGAGGTTCATTAGCACAATGTTTCTATCCACCATACTGCATGTGTTCAGATACCACACAAGTTGTATCAGAGTTGTAGACTCTGCATCACACTTCATTCCTATGACAGTATGTACCATATAGTGTTCAATTAAAACTTTACCAACTAAGAAAATAACACTATGCAGCACCTTTTATGAGCACTATCCACAGAACTGGTCTAGTCATCAAGTCACCTAAATTCCCTGCTAATTCAGCTGCTCAACTACAGCATTAGATTTTCAGCCTTCAGAGCTGATGTTACAGTTACTGTATGTAATGGATCTGATCCACTGCCTGTTAGTCAGGAGGAACTGGTTCATTTTAGAATGTATCATATCTACTCCCTGCGTTAGTGCCCTTACTGTGCAGCAGTTTGTTCACAGCATGGGAAGAACACACCAAAGCGGGATCCATAGAGGAACACACCGCACCTAGCATAACCTTTTACAAAAGGCTTCCAAAGATCACTGGACAAAAACTTTTTTCTTTCCTACTTTGTAGAAGAGTCAAATGACAATACAACATTTAATAGCATTAGTTTCCAGTTTTATTATAACAGCCCCAGGAAATAAGTATCTCCTTGCAGTCAGGCTCTGCAGCAGAATACACAAATGCATTCTGCAAAAGCTGAAATTTTGGTTCCAGGTTGCAATTATTGTAAGAATTTAGATTTCTTGTCATATATGTGCACCTGTATCTGTTTCACATGTTTTATGGCAACACTACCCAAATTAAGTACTCCCTCACATCCTATGTAGCTAAGATCTAAGAAACTAAGGTATCTAAGACTGCACTTGTGTGTAGTCTTGTTATTAACAGAAGATCCTCAAGCTGCTAAGTGTAGCCATACCGAGCATGATGGCAGCAGTTAAAAGTTTCAGAAATATATGAATACACACATCCAGATTTCCTCTACTCTTACACATATCTCCTAGCACATCCAAACAGCAATGAGATGCCTGAGCACTGGCATCAGCTCAAACTGCTGCAGCTTCTAGCTGTGATCCAAGCCAGCCGTACAGCAGTATCTTTCTGTATAAAGACCAATGCAGAACACCTACAACCCTTAAGAGCCTACTTAAGCTATGATTCCTAAAGTTCTGTGTTCACTTGGTTACAAAAATATGGATTCTTCTAGGAAAACAGAGGCATCCAGCAGCTTCAGCTACAACTAAAATCTTATAGTTAAGCTGTCTAGAAGGTCTGCTCTGAATGCCAAGGCACTAGTACGCAGGCTACACTCACATTCCTATTTTTTAACACGTTATGCAGCATAGTTGGTTCAGACACTTCAGATGTTCCAGAAAGGTTGAGAGGCAGAGTTGATTTGACTATTGAACAGTAAGACAGTGATAAATCACTTCAAAGCTCTCAGTGCTTGAAGGATTTACATCAACTCCAACAAGTTCCGATCACATTCTCTGCTGTCTTTGGCAAAAGCTGTCAGATACAAACCTGAAAAATAAGAGATCAAGGTGAGGACAAGAGTCTTATTAGGGCTTCTGATAGCTAAAGCTAGCAACACATTTTTCCTGCATGTTTAAAGCAATCTACAGTTCCACACTGTCTAGGGTCTTGAAATGCAGCAATTTGCACTTGAGGCTTACCACAGATGGTGCAAATGCAGTTATGCTTCAGCAGCAAAAACATAATCCTGAACACTACATTCCAGTCAGAATCAACTACAGCTTGGAGTAAATTTGTAAATTAGTGCCCTAGCATTATTAACTTAGGGACTCAAAATTTAAGAATTGAGTACTCACAAGCATTGTATATCCTGAGAACAAGCTGCTTCTACATCCTCTTCTGTTGTTGCAAACATAATGGGGTAGGAGAGCAAAATATCCACTGGCTGTTCCCTCAAATAAATATGAAGTCTGTATTTGAGAAGAACCTATTCCAAAACCACTTTGAGAACAAATTATTTCTCTTCCTCATCTGTCATTTTATAGTATATTTCATAGACACAATGGGATCTGCCCACCACCCCAGGACACACTGGTTCAAGGAGAAAAACTAAAGGTAATTACTTTAGATACAGCTTGAAGGGCAGACAAGCATTCTGAGAACAAAAAGTTCTAAAGGTACAAATCAACATTTCAAAACATCCATTAATTTTTATTCACTGGTAATGTAACAGCTTCTTACAGATGAGGACTACTGACTACAGTGCTAGGCAGCAAGTGCACCTAGAAGTCATCTTCATTCAGAAGAGCCATGCCCCCACATACAATAAGCCCAATTAGTAATGTATTGTGCATTGGGAACATGTAATTAACACCCTATTTTGTAAGCTACATTAAGGCCTCCCAACAAAGACCTAAAAATCAATTGTTATAAGAACACACTGCAGAAACTTATTCATGAGGTGAATATATGCATTCACAAGCTGAATAAAAATTGTTTCTTCAATTTCAGTCCCAGAGCGCCTATTTCAGAGGTCCAAATTTCTATAGCAACACTCCCATTAAGCACAAGGAAATGTTGGATTAGACCTACTTATATTGCAGCATGATTTCAATTATGATTCCAGAAAGCTTATTTGAAAAGCTCCTGTCTTTCAAATAAATGATCTTTCAGGCTATGACCAAACAGCATTTAAGTTTCTAAGGAAAGAATTGCAAGTTTTTTCATTATTGTCATGAACACCCATTACAGCATCCTTTCAGCAGAAAATCTAAACACCAGTATGGAGGTTTCAGGACAGAAAGAGCAAAGTTGAATACAACCTTTATGCAAGGCAAAGAAGAAACATACAAAAAGGCTCTGGGACCTTGGCTCGGTAGTAAAATAGGTCTTTCACCTCTAAAGATCTTGATTAGGCAATCAACCAGGCTTGTCCACTTCAAGTTAAGAAGGATGTATAAAAATGCAGCAACATGGGCAACAGAAAAAACAATGAGTTGTGTTATTGATCAGCCAAAAGTACCTGTAGCCCTACCGGAAGTGGTCCTTGACTACCAGAGGGAACATGTTCCTGTATCCTCCTCAGAGGGAACTACGCAGTTCTATCTCACTCTACAAGGTATGAGGTACCTACACAACATGTTATTAAGAAGTCTACCTCACACAGTATAAGTCTGCTGCAAAACAGTCTCAAACCTGCAATCCACAAAGGTCTGAAGTTAGTGGTGAAATAACAGCCTTAATCTGCTTGCAGCTTGTTACTTGCTATACAGATCATGCTTACAGCTTTGTCATTTTTTGGTGAAGCTAATTCAAATCCTGAGCTAGGTTTCCTACAAGAAATTGGAGAGTCCCAAAACCTCTGCTGACAGCATGCTTGACTCTGTTGTCCAAATGACACGAGTTCCACTACAGCTTAACTCCTCTATCAGAACTGCTGTGGTCCCACCCTCCCTCATCACATCAGCCCTCCACTGTGCTGTCACCAGCTGTGCCAACATGTGTCCAGTAAGCTTGCTTGGGCATCTGACCCAATCCCAGGTTTCATAAATGATAAAGTAGTGAAGGGCACAGTCCCTTCTCTCCCCTTGAAACACCATTTCCTTAACAGCCGAGCTACAGCTTCTACCCTTTTGTTAGAGGCAGAGGGGAAGTGCTTGACCAAACAGGCAAAGTTCAACCTTATCAAAGAGAAGTCTTTGCTTATCCCTGTTACCAAAAGTATAAAGCATCCCAAAAAGTGATAAGGCCAATAATGCTGCTGAAATCAGAGCTTGTTTCAACCAGAAAGGAAGAAGCTTGGCACACAAAAACATGAACATGTAACTTAAATAAGGTGATATGAATACAGCTCCTTTTACTTAACCTCAGAATTTTGCAAGTAGGCAGGATTTAATCTCACTGACATGCAACAATGAATTCAGAGCTGGTTTTGTTTATGGATTGTATACATCCAAGCTGTAAGGGTAACCAAACAAAAAGCTACTAATGTTTGAGCCAGAAATTAACTCAACCCTGGCATACTGAACAAGATAACTAGCAAGTAAGATGGGTAACCTGTCAGAACTAGCAAATTCCATTAGCAGGGCAAGTTATGTTCATTCCTCCTCTCAAAGAAACCAAACCAGATAAAGTTCTAGGTAAGAACCAGGGTGAGACATTTTCTTGCTTCAATAATCACAAATTTTACAGAATCCCTCTTTTGCAATCAATTATCTGAGTCCACTACCCTCTAGTCATGGGCAGCAAATCAAATGGTAGAGGTAGGAGGGTAAACAGAGTCAAGCTGACCTCAAGCTGCCTCAGAGATTTTAATGCCACACTGTACAGACATGCAGGACTGAGCTTACTTTCAGCCTTCAGAAAAAACAAATATGCTGGTTTGATTGATTTCATTCATTCAAAAGGTTTAGAGGCAAAATAAGGATTTTGTCCTCAAAAGTTAAACCAGGCATCAACATGATTAGATGATGCAGACCAACAGGCACAGATAACATGCTATGATTACTGCTTAACTCCACTGCCACTGGTCAGGAAACAAAGCTGTACACCAATGGCATCACTGTTGTCACCACTAATTTGACAGAGCAGATTTGCTACTGGATGGTGTACAGCGGATGGCAAACCCATGACATCAACATAATAAATGCCATTAAGCAGCTGCACTGTGACTCCAGAGGGCTCTTAGTTCTGCATCAGTGCCTGCTCTAATGCAATCAGACACTCTACCTTCCTCTGAACACCATCAGCAATAGTCTGCTGAGTCATAGAGCCCGTAGGGACACCAGGAGCTGCAGGGCCTGCAAGTACAAACTGCACTCAGCCTGCTGCAGAGCAGATTGCTGCTCTCAAAAAACAGCAGTGCAGCACTATTAGCCCACATAAAACACACTTGGCAAAAACCTTTAAGCCCCAGTGAAACAAGGCAAGCCTTATCTGAAGTACATAGTATCTCAGTGTCCAGTATAATGCAGCAAAACTTAAGCCTTTCACAATTCTTCATAGAAATACAGCAAGCTCCCCGATTTCCTGTGACAGGGGCTGTCATTCTATATGGAATGCCCAGCAACATATTGGCAAGCACCTTGTCATTGCAAAGATCAGACACTGGCAGTATTAACTTTATTTCTTTGGCTTCAGAAACTTCTACATTAGTTTTTAGAAAAGATTAAGAACACGACATGCAAGAAAATATTTCAGTGCTAGCATTCAGAGCAGCTAATATTTTTAGTCTTCTTCAACTGGCATAGGTTATTAGTTACAGTCTGAATCTTTCACCAGTGTGGGTGTTTCCATTTATCTAAGCTTTTTTTTTTTTTGCCCTATAGCACTTGGTATATGCACTCTTTTAAGTGAGAACAACCTCTAGAAAAAAAGAAGCTCAGAGCAATGACACACAAGCTCTAAGACAGTGGTTATTTCAAGAACTAGCTCTCAAATTAAACTAGAATTGACAGCACCTCAGCATGTTAAATACACAGATGCACAACAGTATTCAATACAAATTACTTCCATGTGAGGGGAAAAAGTAAGTCTTGCTACTAGAGTAAGCTAGACATCTGCTTTAAAAAATTAATCCTCGAGAAAAACATGGCACAATTAAGAGTTTTTTCAGCTGCCAACACTGAATGGTGCATGATTTGTGCTGAGCTCTTTGCTCTTCTTGCTTGCTTGTAATGATTCTCTCAAGTACAAAAGCTTAAAATATTTCCTGAATTCACATCAAGATCTGAATACTAGAAAAAAAGTCTTATTTTGTTCAAATGATACTAAAATTTAAAAGTAAAAAATGCTTAATAAGTGCTCAGACTTGTTACCAAGATAGCTACAGTACCCCTTGGAATGACCTCTTCCATACAAAAGGGAATATTCATTATTGACCTTCAATGCAGTGAATCTATATAGAGCTGGCACAGCAAAAAGGCTGCTGCTGCATCTAATCTAATAAGCATAGACTGCAAAACAAGCAATGAAAAAATAAACTGACCTTATGTTTAGCATGCTGAAACGTCGACCCTTCCTGCTCTTCATGCTGCACCGAGTTGGCTCTCTCCCTCACACTTCTATACCCAGGACTGGGTATAATGTACTCTTTTCCTATGTCGATGTCTTTCATCTTCTGTAAACGCCAGGGTTTACATGTATATTTTCACCTCAAATATCTGAAAAATAATTAAATTCCACTTCATTATATGCTATACCCAACACACCAGTTACTTTTAAACATCTAGTTTTAAAGTTTATTTTTGAAATAAAAATCAGCAAACAATTGTAAAATAGTTTTATTACAACAGGACTGTAATAATGTGACTTTGGAAACCCAGAGAAGACTAACTTCACCTGAACTAGTTTAAACATACCCTGAGGTAACCAAATAGTACAATGATTCTCAATGCACTAGAGTACTGTCATACTTCCTCCCTTAGAACTCTGAAATACAATTATGCAATCTGACAGATTAAAGTAATAACTACAGCATTTAGTTGAAACCTTGAGAAACTTGACTTGGACAATCAAATCCCTGAAATCTTCAGCTGGTGTCTAAAGTTGCACATACCCAACAACTTACCAGTACAAAGTTCCTCAAAACTGACATCTCCAGAGATATCACATGATAAAAATGAGTCATTTCACACACACTCTAGAGAAAAATATATTCCTTCCCTATAGCGTTATTCACTTCTCCATAAGCTTGAGCTATCTGTCATTAGCTATGAACAAGCACAGGAAGGAGTCGTATCTTCAGCGCTGCAGGTTTTCCCTCAACCTATCAAATTACACTGTAAGGTCAGAAGGAGAATCCAAGTCCCGAAAAGAAAATCACCTCCCACTGCAGGGCTTTGTTTTAGACCTCCGCTTTATTGCATTCTGTCACTTGCCTTAAACTAACACGACGGAAGTAGCCCGATTTAAGTTACATTACTCAAAATCTGCATCCGCAGGTTTGGCTTGGGTGCGCTGGGCTGCCACCTCTCCACCGCCGCCTGCAGAAACGGCCTCCTTCCCCCAGCCGCCGACACCAGCCGCCCCCAGCCCCCCCCCGACCCCGCACGGCTCGGCCCTGCTCCCCCACC
>JANZLQ010000089.1:31899486-31941809 GCA_026212715.1 Elanus axillaris
GCAGGTCCCGGGGCTGCTGCACCCTGCTGGCTCCGCGTCCCTCCTGCAGCAGGGATGCGAGCCAGCCTCCCCCGACCTGCCACCCCCAAGCAACCCGGGGCGGGGGGAAGGGGTGGAGGGGTGGGTTCCCCTTCCCCTATCCTCCCCTCCTGCCCGCCGCCTCCCGGTGTCTCTGCCGCTCCGGCGTAACCAAGAGAGGCCCTCCCCGCTCACGAAGGGATGGATCCCCCAACTCCAGCCGGGGTGGGACGAACAGCGACGGCCCCGAGCTCTCGGCTGGTGGGGGTGGAAGCACAGCGCAGCCCTCTTCACCGGGGGGGGGTGAGGATGTGGGGACACACGACACTGCTCCACCGGCCTCCTCACAGGAAAGAGGGCGGCAAAGCCGCCTCCTCAGCCGCGCGGCAGCCCCCTCGCCCATACAAAGGGTCGTTTCCCATCCCCACCTCAGCACCCGCCCCCGGTAACGGGCGGGGCGGCCCCGCTCACCTCCACCCGGCGACTACCCCTGCTGCGGCTTCTCCACTCAGCGGCCGCAAAGCCAAACAACATCCCTTATAGCGGTTCCGGCGTCCCCACTGCGCCTGCGCGGGGTCTGCGGCGGCCGGTCCTTCCTGGCGCCCCACGGGAAATGTAGTCCGCGCCTCCCCGCCGGCCGCCAGGCAACTGCCGGCCCGAGAACTACGTTTCCCAGAAGGCCCCGCGGGGTGCCACCTCCGTTTGGGCGCCCCTCCCAGCCATGCCCCCGCCCAGTTCCTTCCCGCCGCTCCTGCCGCAGCGTGGGGGGTCTGGAACGTTCGTCGCCGGCCGGCGCGAGCCGCCGGGGTGGGGCGCGCGCCCCGGCACGGCAGGAGCGCGAGGCAGCGCGCTGCAATGCAAATGCAATGCAAAATGCAGCGCGGTGCAATGCAGCGCAGTGCAATGCAGCGCAGTGCGGGAGCGTGCGGCCGGTGCAGTGCGGGGAGGAACAGGGCGAGCCGCCCGCCCCGGGCGAACGTGGGGTGGGAAGAAGGACCCCACTCTCTGCCCGGACAGCCGCACGCAAAGCCGAGGGATCTGGCGGCGACCTGCGGGCAGGACGAGGGTGATCCCTGTTTCCCAGCAGCCCGCCGCAGGCGCGGCTCCCGGCAGCGGGAGCTGCCGCAGGGCGCTGCCCGGTTTGCGGGGGCGGAGCGGCGGGGGCTGGCGGCCGGAGCAGGGGGAGCGACGCCTCCCGCTTCGGCCCGGGTCGCACCCGCCTCTCTGCCGGCTGGTGGTTTGCACCAGCCTGCCGCTTGCTGCCGGTTATTTACAGCCCTTCGGCCGGGGAAAGTGCGACTGCGTCCTTATCTGGGGCTTAACCTTTACCGCGGCGGGGGCTGGAGCGCTGGCTCCTGCGCGCAGCTCTTTGCAGCAAGCCAGGAGGCACGGGCAGCCCCCGCGCTGCCCCTCGGAAGGGGTTCAGAGCAGCTAAAGGGACTGTGAGCCCGTCCCAGTCAAGCTTCGCCCGCTGAAGGGGATGGAGCAGGAGGGAGGGAAGGTGCGGTGCCACCCCCGTGCGGCGGTGGCTGAGGGGCAGCAACGGCCCCGCTCCCCCCGTGAAGAGACGGGGCACCCGGCCCCCGCCGCAGGGAAGTCAGTGCAGGAGACGGACACAGCTGTGTTTCCTCTTACAAAGGGCTGTAAACATCCTTAAGAAACCCTGAGCTATCGCTTCTCCCCTGCTGTGTTTAAATACCCTGTCCTCATCTGACATTTTCCTTCCACCAGCCAAATTTGGCTGATGTCTCATTTTAAGTGGTTTATATAACAAGTGCCTGTTCACACCGCAGTCCTTACTCTCCTGTCAGGAATGTTTGTGAGAGACAATTTGATAGAAAAGCTGAAATAAACTCAGGTGAAGATGGGAGATGTGAATCTGGACGTGAAATGGGACCCAGAACGTTCTTTCCAAGCCCACAGGACAGCAGTACAGGTAAAAGGTGTCACCACACAAGCAATGATTCGAGGACACCCTTAAGGTACCAGAGAATCCCTTCAGAGCTCCCTGACCCATATGGTTACACATCCTGTAGAGTGACAACTCCTTTTCTGGCAAAAATGAGAATCAGCTCCATTGCAGGTGCTCTAACGTTTGGGGACAGGACAACTGACAGACAGACGCACGGAGGCAGAGCCCTCTCCATGGTACAGCAGCCAAAAGCGCACGTGGCTGCTGCATTTTCCTGCAGTCTGTTCCCCAGGACTCGCAATCATGCAATTTCAGATTGGTTTGGCTGACATCTTATTGGGAAAGAAGCTGCAAGGTGCACTTCATACTTTGTAAATGCTATGTCCCAGTAAAAGGTGGATTTTAAGACAGAAGCCAGGAGGCAATTTAGAGTAAGTCTCTGAACAGCCATTGAACAGACCTTTGTCTGCCTCAGACACACTGGAGCGTTGGGGTAAATAGATGTGCAGTTACTGAGCAATGTAGTTAAACAGCATAAACAGAAAGGACAAAGTATGAATGATGCAGAGAATGAAACTGTGTTAAAGCTTCAGGGTGGGTCACTCGTATTTTAGGGTGTTGACCTGAAATTGTTGTGAGCGTGTCTTCGGCCCCTGGGCTGTGGAAGCAACCGGAGCTGCTTTTCAGAGGTGGCTGGCTGGTTTTGAGCTGGAGATATGGTGAAGCTCAAAGGCTCTGCATCACGAGCCTGGAGGGAAAGAACAACATGAACCTCCATTGTACCAAAGTGGTTGCAAAATGTGTTAGGAAAGATGAGCAGAGAGTGGTGTTTAAGCCAAGGGAGCCAGGGTGCTGCCTGCACTTGTTCTGTTCTCTATTTCTCCAGTGCTGGAGCAGATCTGATAGTGAAAGGGAGGGCATCAATGCTAGTAGAAAACTGTGCTGGTAAATAACGATGTGTACGCTCCGCTCAGACTAGCAATGGGAGATGGGCTGGCGGCAGCATCAGCAGTGTTTTCACACCTGTGGTCCTGCGAGTGTACGTATTCCCTTAGTATTGTAGTACGAAAAAAATGCTTATGTAGGCATAACCTACTTTTAAGCTGTGTCACGAGTCTCCTCCAGCACTTGTTCTAAAGGATATAAATGTACTGGTGCTACCAGCCAGAGGAATTACATCTTTAGCTCCAGTGGCAGCAGCTAATGCTTTTAGTGCTGCAAGTCCTGGATTCATCCCTGCGGGATGGCAGCTCTTACATAAACAAGTCCTGTACAGTATTAAAACTTGCCCTGATTCAAGATCTGAGATTTGCCGTAATCAGCCCTGACTGCAGCAAGAAAAGCACACCCAGACCAAAGAGCCAGCAGCAGTTTCAAAGCTAAGGCCTGCAGACCATGTAGGCTAGGAAGCAGTACCTGACAATTAGTTTTCTTAGAGATGTACAGTATGTGCTCACACACACCCCAAAACAAACATCAGCAACAAATTTAAAACAAAGCTTGAAACAAACTGACTTGAACCATTGGATCTAGGAGCGGAGCATCACCAAGTTGATCAGGAAAACCAAGGCTCGGTTTGTGAGAGTGATGGTCTTTATTTATCCAACTCTCCTACCACATCTTTCCCCATAGGATGTGGGGACCTGCTTCTGCCTCCTAGGGAATATGGAACACATGCTGCCCAGGCAACTTAACTGAGCTGAATCTTGGACAGAAACAAACAGATGTCCTTTCAGGAGATATTCCAAGCTTGAGGAGCATTGCAGCACTAGTTTGGGTTAACAGCACTGCAATTAAGACCAGAATCTCAGCCACACAAAACCTTGCTACACACATGACTGTGAAGCAGACAGTTACTTGTGTACCGATGGGATCCAAATGCCTGGCAAGCCCAGAAGATGCTGTCTGCGCAGGTCCAGTGAGGGAGCAATGGAGTGGTGCAGTCACCATTTTACTACAGACAGAAAATTGCAATGAGGCACTAGGACAAAACAGCTTTTCTCTTTGCCTCAAAGGAAAAGATGTCCCCAAAAGAAGCAGCAAGATGTGATGGGACTGATGTCCATGGAGATATGTGGAACACCAGGAGATGCCTTGGGCTAACAGGAGCAGAGAGCTGTCACTTCAGGCTTGCCACTGCCCAGTGCCTCCTTCAAGATCTGTGGGTTCTGCGAGACTGGCTGGGGAACACAACGTGGTTCAGTTAGAGTGGATGGTGCCTGAGGAGGCATCTTCCTTTGACACAGATCCAGACAATCCTGTGGAGAGCTGTTCCTCCCTCTCTCCCCAAATCTCTTTTCCTATGTACCTCATGTAGAGAGGACATCTTACCCTTCTCCACCGGAATGCTTGGTCCCAGCTGCTGAGGCTTGCATTTTCAGGATGAGTTTCCTGGGTTCAGTCCCTCCTGATAAGCATGCTGACAGTTGTTATGCTTGCTGGTGCTTTTTTACTGTCTCGCTGATCAGAGCTCTCAGCCATGAAGTGCAGAACTCGGAAATTAATTGGACGGCTCAAGTAAAAGTCCCATGAGCTCAAATTTAGCCTGCAGCACTGCAAACCATAACAAGTCCAGAAATAGGGCGGTCTGGAGAGACTGCATTCATCAGTTAGTTCCTGATTCTCTACCCCTGTGCAGTGCCCGATCTTTTATTGTCCATCATTTCCTGGTCTCCTTCTCACACACAGCCTATTAGTTCAGGACTTTGAGCTCTCAGAGCCGACTGAAAAATTTCCTATTGCACTGCACCTACTGCAAGTCACTCTTCCGGAAAGCAGTAATTTAGCCTCAGCTGGACCATATTTCTCTTTCCTGGGAGCCATCAACTCATGGGGGCAGCCTGGCAGATTGAAACAAGCCTCAGGTAGGTACAGGTTGCCTACAAGTGGAGAGTGGAGAGAAGTTGCTACTCATTTTTAATTTGTATCTTATATCCACCTTCACAGTTTAAGAGGAAGAGGAAAATATCTGCGGCAAAAGCATCAACAAGAACATCACTGAGAATAGTCATTCTTAGTCAATCATCTTTCAGCCCCAGAGTTAACATCCCATTGAGGAGATGAGGAGGAAGGCAGGAGCCAATGTGGTATTTGTAGTAGGGCTGTCAGAGACTGCTATGACTTGCTCAATCACTTCCCTTTTAAATCTCACTAAGACCATCAGTGGGCTGGGTTTGTCACATGAAAACCCCAGTCCAGTTTCCTGCAAAGACAGACGTTAATAATCAGCAGTGATGTTGTTGCATAATAGCTCGTTGCTTGTTATAGCAAGAAATGGGTATGGCTGACTTTCTTTTAAAAGAAGTTATGGTATTTAATGGCTTTGGTGATGGCTTACATTGAAGAACAAGAAACATCACAAATACTCCCTGCACATATTTAGTGCTGCTAGCACCCATGTTTTCCTAAAAATCCTGCTGCTATGCATGGGGTCTGGGGAGACTCATGACAGCAGTCCTCTGAACTGCCTGCAGCAACACCTGGTTAGACATGCCTGTCCATGCCATGCCGGGCATCTCTCTGCCTGCTGGACTACAGGGGCTTGTCCACAAGATTATGCACACACCACCGTATGTGCTTTGTGTCTACCTGGCTCCATTCAAACCCACAGCATGGAGATAATAACCTCCCCATAGGGACCTGGTACCAAAACCCTCTCCCCCATCCCAATTGTAGCTGCACAGAAAGGGATTAGCAGGTTTGGAGTGTGAAAGACTCGGTGCCATGAGTCAACCATCTCCCGGAACTCAGCATTTTCCATGTGGCTGCTCTGATTTTTGAGGCACGAGGCACAGGACCTTGTGGGATGTTCAAGACATAAGCAACACCCCAGGGATGCCTTGCTTTGCAGCACAGACCCTCTCCGAGCTCCCACCTTTTCATTACTGCAGTCTCATTGTGCTTGCAGCTCTGCAAATGACTCATTCAGACATTCAAGACCGTGTGCTTTATGTTGTTTCAGTGCTGAACAATCTGTGTTGCTGATCAGAAACTGGGGAGAGTGGAGGCCAGCTCACATGGCGCAGCAGGGAGGGGTAATTTCTCCACCTTTCCCCTGGGAAAATACAGAAGAGGGATGTGATGTACTCGGACCTAGAGAAAAGATTAATCTTTCCCTTTCCTCCTGACCTGTTTTAGGCAGGAGTTCATTAATATCTTAATACACCTGTGTGTTCAGCTTTCCTGGAAACAAACTGTACTTGCTTGATGTTTGTGCAAAACTGTTAGCAGTGTGGGCGTTCACGGTGATTGTGTTTCAGAGGATAAGACTCCCTGGCTGATCCAGGCAGAGATACTGCTCCAGAATACAGCAGCACCACCCATCACCTTCCTTTCAGTTCATGTGGGAGGGTGAACCTTCCTAGCCAAGCTAACGGCATTTTACTCTTGTTCGCAAAAGCTGCTACAAATAGCCATGCTTTTGCAACAAATGCCTTTCAGTGTTATTTTATATTTTGGGGAGGTTTGTGCATCCTGCCCTATTTCTGCAGCATTTATGCTTGTCAGAGTGCAGAAGTAAAAGGTGTGATACTGCAATGTATCACACATTAAATTCAGTTTGTAATTCATCGTTTGGGTTGGGAGCATGGAAAAAGCACACCATCTTGTTTCATATGCTGCTTGCTTTCAGCTTTGGGAGGGTGGAATACGAATAACACCCTCCCAACACAATTAGTAGCAACTAATTCAAAACTGTTTCAGGGAAAAGCCAGAAGCTCTCAAAGCTGTTGCAACATTTAAAGTGTAATCCAGCACACAAAACCAGTTCAAAGCAGTTCATCTCTAGACTGGCTGTTCCATCTTTCTTCTATAAACCTGGTGATTCAGAGGACAAGATCAATTCAAGGGCAAAGCACTGCCCAGGGAATAGAAGGTGGTGCAGACCTATGCACAGTAGCAAGTTGTGCGGTTCCTGCAGCTTGCACCACGCGCACAGTTAATGAGTAATCGATAGAAACCTGCCACATGGGTCAAGCCAGAGCCTGCCTGCTCTCACAGGCACACCAGGCTCAAACCTTGGCTGTGTTGTACGGCTGGTTGTTTGATGAAATTAGTGGAAAGGCCAAACAATGGTACAATAAAAAAAGCTGGAGACATGTCTGGATGACCGTTAATGGGCTGGGATGCATCCTAGCTATACCACTTTGGGAGTTACCTCCTTTCAGCTGTCTACTACCCATAGTCTGCAGATGTGCAGTAGTGGCTGTGGTTAGTCTGCACCACTAAGCATGTGGGGAGAAACTCCTCTAACACCTCTCTGAGAGCATTCCAGGATGGTCCCCAAGCCAGAGCATAAGGAGAGGACAATGGCCATGCAAGAGTGGTGTGGTCAGTTCAGGCTGCTCTTCTGGAGCTGGTTTTGGGCTGGCCAAGCAGCTGTGGCTGGAGCCACGCTGGACGCAGGCTGTGGCAGGGGAACTGGTTTAAACCTTACCAAACCCGGAGGTGGTGGCCAGGGCATGACCCAGCACGACCTTCACATCAGCTCCCAGTGACACGGTCACAGTCAGCTGCCAGGGCAGGGCACGCTCTGTCCACTCCTGCCTCTGTGAAAACAGAGCTGTGGGCTCACCAAGGTGGTGTCACTGCTTCCAGCTGTGTGCAAACAGCAGAGCCAGACACAGCAGCAAGGTCACTCAGCTGGCCTGTATTGGGATGTGGTTTGCTTGCTTACAGCTGGCTGCTTGTGTGGCCGTGCAGGGCCTGGTTGATGGGCACCATCAGGACGTAATGTGGAAAAACGATGTGTGGGTGCACCCATGACAGCCCTGTGTAAGTGTGCAAAGTGCTCCCTCCTGCTGCTCTCCTTGACAGCACCCACAACTCTGCAGCTCCTCCAAGCAGCTCCTGTTTCATGAGGTGCACATCAGGCACGGACAAGCAGCACCTCTTTGATCTGCTGGCAGATGATGAGCTTGCCAGTAGCTGTGTTTTCCTTCCCGTTCCACCAAACCCTCCCCATTTCCTACATCCATTGTGAACTGACCCTGTCAGCATCCAGCCAAGGTCTCAGTGATGCTGCGTAGCAATGACATCCAACACCTTCCTCTGCTGCACTCTCCTCTCCCAGGACACAGTTCGTGGGTGCCATTGGTTCTCTCACCACCTGCTCTCATCCTCCGTGGAGATGCTTGTTGACGATAGCTCAGCTGGTCATTATGTACCTCACATCTGCGCCAGCTGCACTCCTGGGCAGGTGGGATGTTTCCCTGCTGTCTGGCAGGGGGTCCATAAGGAAGGCAATGCTGCAGGGAATGCCACTACAGCTGGAGTCAAGGTCTCTCTTTCCCCACCTGTTCTCAAACCCTCGGGCTTTTCCATAGTGCATCCTCTGCCCTCCAACCTAGCACATGTTACCAGGAAACCACCAGACTGCGTTTGCCCCCCTGCTCCCAGCCGTCCCTCCAAGGTACATGGGAAGGATGAACCAGCCTCAGTGAGCACACAGCAAGCAGCCTGTGAGGAGAAGAGCTTTCTGTCCCATTGGAGACACCACAAGCAGCATGAACAAAAAGGGCTTCAAAAATAGGAGAAAAATAATTAAAAATGCTGGGAGCCCCTGGTGGTGCCTGGAATCCCATGTGGCAGAGAAAAGGCCAGCTGGGATGCCAATTTGGGAGCTCGGCAGTGTGATCAGCCAGTTTTAGAAGCAAATGAGTACAGCCAAGGTCAGAGAGCATTGGGCCTCTGGGACTGTCACTGTGCAGCTGAAAACTGGGAAAAAGGGGAAGCCGCAAGTCAAAAACAGCTCTGTCCTTGCCGCTGCAGCTGGTGCTGGGTCTCTGCCAGGTCCCTGGGTCACCAGGTCCCAGGGCTGCACACAGGGGTGATGGGGGCAAGGAGCTGTTTTTTGGAGACTCTTGCTTGGAATCACAGGGGAAGGCAAGCAGCTCTGTGTCCAGACAGCAAGGGGATGGGAGCTCAAGGCAGCAGTGAGTAATTAGCAGGGCTTGGGGAGACTTGTTCTGCTCTGTTGCTGGGGGAGAAAGCAACAGAGACAGTTGTCTCCTGCTCTCTCCCACAAGGAAGAGCAGGACTGGTGTCCTGAGGTCTCCTGAAATAGCTCCACTGCATGCATCTTGTTTTGCAGAGCTAATTGCTTTTGCTTCCTTGAGAAGCTCTGCCTGAGCACCAGCAGCCACGCTCCAATGCCACCACAACACCCAGGTGCTCATGTCCTTGGGAGCCTCACGCTCTCCTCCATGCATTGCCAACCAACCTCTGCCCAGGGCTCCATGTCGGACTGGCACTGTTAATGGTGGGTGAGCATGTGTCCTGGGTGACTCTCGGCCCCCAAGTGTTGGACTACAGCCACAGTGCAAGGAGGATGGGTCTCAGTCTGGGCCACCATGGCACTCACTCATATCTCCTCTCATTGCATCAAATGGTGGGACCACAGGGGACTGTCCTGCTGTTGTGGGACACCAAAAAGTTTGGGACAAAGCCTAGGCAACTGCCTGGGTTAGCCTAGGAGAAGCTTGCAGTGAAGATGAACCCCAAAGGAAATACTGATCAGTCTGAAACCTTCAGGCTGTTTGTTAAGGCTACAGAAAACCCTGAACAGGAAAGCATATGTCTGGAGCAGGTTTGCATTGCCAAACAGAGCCATGTCACGTGCCTGTCCCATGCTCTGCAGACAAGGGGTAGTCCCCCAGCTGTTTCTGACCCACTAATAGGAAAAGCCCCTTGTGTAATCATGGCTTAGCTGGGTCAACAGGAAACAAAGCACTCCGACTGCTGCATGCTGCTCTCCATCGCAGTGCGGGAGGACAGGAACCTTCCCAGCCATGGCTGCAGAGATGAGGCCGGTGCTTGAGGAGTAGGAAGCAGCTCTAGGGTCTGCAGCCTGGTTCACACAAATCACAGCCCCACAGTGCTTAGAATAACAAACCCAGCCTAATACTGGTAACCAAAGAATGGCCCAACCTCCAGACCTCCCATGCCCTCTCCCAAGGTCTGGGAGTGCAGCATGTGGGAGCTGGGGAATGTAAAGACTAGAAGCATCAGGATCACCTCCTCCAGCATGTAGTTATAGGATGGGAGCAGGGTGGTGGTGCTCAGTTCCTGGGGTGATCACCAGCTTGTTCTGTGACCACAACTGTATCACATCTCCAACTTGTGGCTCAGTTCCTTTGAAAAAAATGCGTGGCTGCTGGAAACCATGTGACCGAGGCAAAGGCGAGCTGCTGTATAAAAAGCCAAGCAAGGTCTCAAACCACTGCTGTGCAAAAGATCCTCCTCATCAGTGAGCAGCATCTGGCTTCCTCTTAAAGACAGAAGACTGAACGAATTTGAATTAATGGAAAATACCCTGTTCAGACCCAGCTCCTTGTCAGAGTGAGGTGCATGTAACATCAATCACCAGCTGCTCCTGCTTTGAAAATACAGCAGCTCTTCGTGTGGGTGGGAAAAATGAGCTCAAGCATTGCATGGCCTTTGTGAATCCTATTGCTGCCTTCTCTGTCTTCAGAAGAGCCAGGGCCTGCTCTCTGCAGTGCACTTAATATGGCTACAGTCTGATATGAATTAAGTCCAACTTTCAATGTTGGTTTGTCACTTTTCTATTTCCTCAGTGTGTTTGCAGTGCTTTGCACAAAGGCATGCACAGAGATGGTTTAAAACACATTTTACTGCAAGCGTTTATCAGCTCACACTCTGATGGATGCCCTGTGATTTCAGGTAGAGATACAATTTAGACCGAGTTTCTAGGTGAACATCTGTGTCACCTATAGGTAAGAGTAGGTCTGGGTGATGCCTCTGTGCAAGGATGATCCCTCCACCATCTATGGGGGAGGGGGCAGAGTTGAGCCCTGCCTGCGCCTAAATGCGCCTAAAAGCTGCATGCTCTGGACTCTCTTCTGGCATCGGTGCCGAATTACTGCAGTCGTGGTGTCTTTGGGCTTACCTTTGCCCTGTTTTGCACTTCACGTCATTGCAGACTCCCCTTCACAGTCTAAGCCAGGTCTTTACACATGCCTCTACCCAAGAGGTTGTTTGTGTATCTGCACTGCAGGGATCAGAGCTGTTGGGTTATCTCTAAGGGTCAAGGATCAAAGCTGAGTATTACGATCCTGCTAAGAGTGTTTATTCCCATATATAGTATTGGGACTGCAGTCATTCCTGGAGTCCCTCTTTGGAAGTAGTGGCCCTGTGACAGGGACACACAGCCCCAGAGGCACTCCAGCCTAGCTCTGACAACATGCATCAAGCCTGGCTGGGTCAGGAGCTTTCTGAGTGCTGAGGAGGGGGCATATTCCTGCCCCATTGAGCTAATAATTTAATTTTGTAGAATCATAGAATCATTTAGGTTGGAAAAGACCTTCATCATCTCAGGTGTCTGCATCAAGCAAGAAACAAGTTTGATAAATACAGGGTGACAGGTATCAAACTTTGTGATTAGTGGTGTCACCAGTGCTTCAGAGTGCAGTTGATTGCAGAAGGATGAACAGAAGTAGAAATAATACATCTGTTTCAGGCACCCAAGCCAGCACTTGAAGGAAAGTGCTGGAGACAAGTGGAGACTGGGAAGCTGCCCCCAGAGACAAGGTATCTCATCTCAACTGCCTTTGCCTAATACTCCCACTGATGTGACAGAAAAGTACTGGGAACACTGTGATTAATTCCTCAGCATGTCTTGGTTATAGACCCTCATCACATGGCTTAGCACATTGCATTATAGCATTATTAGTTGTTTTGACTTGGACGAAACAGAAAAAGGAATCTTTAATCCAAGAGACTTCATTTTTTTCTGGTTTCCAGTATATTACCTTTTGCTTGGTATCTATTACAGCTGGAACCAGCACGTCTACACCACCAGGAAAAAGGTCATTAATCAGCTACTTCCTTCTACTTTTCTGCAACCATGTGCATATTACAGTTTGAAATATATCCCTGACAAATTAAAAGAAGTGTTGGAATGAGTCCATGGGAAACGTAAGTTCAGTAACCAGATCTGTAGTGTACAACATCTGTCAAGATAACGTGATCTCTCCATGGCTTTGATGTGATGGAAGGGGGCTGCTGAGTTCCCCTGAGAAAGTTCTCTTTCTCTCTCTTTATTAATTAGGTCTGAAGGCAGCCCCAACATAAAGCTTTTCTAAAACAAAACCCTGGGTGCATGAGCAACTGAATGGATCCTTAAAATGGCACAACTACTGAATATCACTCAGTTCCCAGCCATCCCTGGAAATTTGAAGCCCCTTGGGCTGAGAGGTCTGATAACTGCGCCTTTCCTGTGGAGCTCCAGGCTCACAGGGAAATAAGGGTTAAAGGAAACGTGCCCTCTCTTCTGAACAGGGCCTTTGCAGGAAAGGCAGTGATCAGAGCACAGATAGCTGTGCCTTGATCAAAGCTGCCTGTTGCTCCTGGCAGGTCAAGCTGTGGGAAGCAGGGCTGCCTTCTTCCTGAAATGATGCATCTGGTGCCAGCAGCAGGGAGAAGGCAGAGGGATGAACAACTCTTCGTTCAGCATCTCCTCCAGGTAGGGCTGGGACTGGTCCATGAGGGGATGCTGCAAAAGCTCTTTTCCTCCCCTGGGCAAGATGGGGGATGAGGAATAACCCTGTCTTCTGCCCTCGCAGGAGAGGGGAGCAGCCCCATCTCAGAGCAAGAGAGCAGGAACAGAGCAACAATTCCTGCCGGTGGCTGTTCTGTGTCCGTGGCATAAGGCTCCTGGGTGGGAGGGAGTGGAGGGATTGGCTGGAGCCAGCTAGGGAGCTCTCAAAATGAGGCCCTGGGTCAGAGTGGCCAGTCATCCTTCTCCTGGGTATTTTTCCTGAATGTTTAGAGCCAGATAATTCCCTCCTTGCCCCTGGTAGCCCTGACTTGGCACTGCAGGTTCCCTTCTCATGATGCAGGTGATACCAGGTCCTGTCCCTGTAACCCTCTGCAACACAGCATTTCCCTGCCCATCCCCACAGTCCCAAGGTTGCGGTTACCCAGCCCACATTTTGCTCACCCCTTTGTCTTTCCAAAGGAGATGTCTTTTTCTCTCTGGCTGAGCCCACAGATCTCTTCCTAGCAGACACTATTTATTACTGAAGTGCAAGCCTCTCTGGGCTATCCTTACATACCTGCTTGGGGAGGGCTGTTCCTGGCTTCTCCTGATACAGGAATCCACATGGTTCAGAGCTGGAAAAGGGTTAGTTGGGAAAACACGAGGCAGCTCTGCTACCTCTCCCCCTTGTGAACTTGGAAAAAGGATCTCCTCGCAGGCTGCTACCTCGTTTCATATGGCTCAGCGCAGAGCCAAACAGGAGTACAAAGCTGGGGGTAAACCCTGGACTAACACAGGCTTTGAAGGCCAGGGACCCCAGGGAAGGATGTGTTACCAGTGTAGCAGCGGTGCAAAAAGTAGTATATGAATAAGGAACATAGAAAGGGCAGGGGAAGTATTAGTCTGCAGGCTCATGAGCCTTGAGAAAGTGATCTCCTGGATGTTTATGCTCAGGCAATCCCCCGCTTGACTGGGAGTGCTGGTTTCCATGACTGCTCCAGCACTGTCCCCAACAGGAGCTGTGTTTTGCTCTTCAGACTTGAGCAGCTTCTGCGGTCATGCAGGGTGGCTGTCTCCAGGGGCTGCCGTCACTGGGGCTGGAGCATATGCCAAGCCCAGATGGCCACTGACGCCCAGGCAGGGTGTCCTCGCTTAGCTGACTGAGGAGCCTCCCCTTGCCATGCCTAAAGACTCATCAGTCTCTGATAGTGATCAGAGATGAATCAGCAAAGGATGGAGCCAGAGCGTGAGCAGTGATAGCAGAAGAGCAGCATGCTCACGCCCCTGCATCTGCACTATGGTTACCTGGGCGAGACCATGTCTGTCAGCTGGACATAAGCACCATCACTCTGGGGCTGGTGTTGCTCCTCTGGAGAGCACCTGGGGAAGGATGATGAAAGCAGTGTCCTGAAAGATGCATCCCATCACACAGACTTCATCCAAGAGCTACCTAAGGAGTCTGGCAGCTGTTGCTTGCTGAGGCCATGGGGAGAGAACAAAACCACTGCAAGGGGGAGAAATTGGAGCAAGGCTTGTAAAGGTCTGGAAACTCAGCTGAAATATCCAGCACAATATAGCCTACAGCCCAGTCTGTGTCTGTGTTGTGGTTTAAGTCCAGCCAGCAACTAAGAACCACGCAGCTGCTCACTCACTTCCCCCCTGACCCAATGGGATGGGGGAGAGAATAGGGGAAAAAAAAGTAAAACTCATGGGTTGAGACAAGAGCAGTTCAATAGAACAGGAAGGAAGAAAATAATAATGATAATAATAACAATGATAAAATGACAATAATAATGAAAGTATTGGAACATACAAAACAAGTGATGC
Source organism: Elanus axillaris (assembly GCA_026212715.1). Classification (NCBI taxonomy): domain Eukaryota; kingdom Metazoa; phylum Chordata; class Aves; order Accipitriformes; family Accipitridae; genus Elanus; species Elanus axillaris. Next base: position 31,913,739 of record JANZLQ010000089.1, read on the forward strand.
ACAATGCAGTTGCTCACCACTCGCCGACCAATGCCCAGTTAGTTCCTGACCAGCGATCCCCACCCTAGCAACTCCCCCCGGTTTATATACTAGGCATGATGTCACATGGTATGGAATATCCTTTAGTCAGTTTGAGTCAGCTGTCCTGGCTGTGTCCCTTCCCAACTTCTTGTGCCCCTCCAGCCTTCTTGCTGGCTGGGCACAAGAAGCTGAAAAATCCTTGACTTAGTCTGAACATTACTTAGCAACAACTGAAAATATCAGTATGTTCTCAACATTCTTCTCATACTAAATCCAAAACATAACACTATACCAGCTACTAGAAAGAAAATTAACTCTATCCCAGCCAAAACCAGGACAGCCTGTGAGGGGAGAGCCTGGGACCAGGAAAAGCCTGAGGGAAGAAGTAAATTAGAGAGAAGTTTACTCTGGGACTTAACTGTGCTTTCCCTGTCTCTCCTTTCATTTCAGGTTTCTGAGCTCCAGGCAGGGCTGGTCAGTGGCAGACAGTCACATGGATGTCCCTTCTTTAAGCAGTGGGGCACTTCTGCTGTCCCCTGTCCCTCCAGGGAGACCTGTGCCACCTGTGGGGAACCTCCTCAGCTTGGCATACCTGCATGGTACAGGATAAGCATCCACCAGCAGCACCCCCCTGCTGCACTCTGCTCACCACAAACGCTCTGCTCCTTGCAGCGGGACCCCCTCGCAGCCCCATTGCCATATTCTGGCAGCTGGGGAGGTGCTGGTGCAGCAGCCACCCATCTCATTGCACATCCCATCTGGCACAGGGATAACACAAAACATGGGGCAGCTGAGTTACAGGGAGCTGTGGCAGCCCAGAGCTCAGGCAGCAGTAATGCATCCTCCCTGTCAGCAGATGAATGATGCTGTGCCCAGCATCTTGCTGGTGGAAAGGGTCATCGGGGACTTCTGTGAGCACCACCCCAGTGCAGGTAGAAACACAGGGAAGTGCAGACAGGGTGGCCTCATATCTTTGACTCCCCTTCTCAAGGCTGCTAACCCAGGAACAGCAGGATGCTGAGAACGGAGGAAGCCCAGCAGTTCATCTGGCAGAAACCATCTGCTGAGAAGCGCAGGAGAGGCCCAAATGAGCAAAGAACGAAGGAATAGCCTGTGAGTCAGTGTCCCTGCTGTCAGCTTGGCCAGAGCCCATGGCGTGGGAGGAAGGGAGTGAGGCAGAAGGGTTGGGATGCAGAGTGCATCTGGCTTTCACATTTGCTGACTTACTTGTGGTCTGCAGTTTTCTTTTTACCTGCAGGACTTGGTTTGGTGCTCAGGTAAATCTTGTGTCAGGCATAGAGCCGTTCAGGCATTCAGGAGGGCTGAACAATATAAGCATGTCCTGGCTGTTGCCTACCCCTTCTTCCAGCAGCAGAAGCGCCTCCAAGGGTGCTTGGGGCAGAGAGACCCCTCTCTACATCTGCCAAGTGAGCATCAGCTGTCCTTGGTAAGCTCAGGACAGCCCTCTGTGCCCAAATACCCTGTGCCAGGGCACATGGCCTACCTCTGTCACCTCTGACACTGTGTGGGAATAGCCCCAACCTTCCCAGGCTCCCTGCCAGTGTGGCATGGGCCAGGAAGAGCTGAGTTTAGGCACTAATTGCATCCCTGACCTGGAGATGAGATGACACATGTCCCATAGTTCTGCTGAGTCACCCAAGGATGCTCCAAGGGCATCAGAGCTGCTGGCCACCAGGCAGGACATGAGGGGACCTTGTGCTAGGTACATGGTTCCTCCATGCAGACCTCCCGTGACTCTCCTCATTTTAAGTCTTACCACCCTGGGGACCCTCTGATACAGGTCCTACTCAGCCCTGATGAATGAGGAGCCCCAAACGCATCTAAAATAAGACCAAATCTTGGAGCTGCCCACCAAGGCTTAGTGATGACTTGTGGGCCATCATCTACACAGAGGGAAAAGCCAGGGAGCAACCAAATGCTCAGAGAGGACAACAAACGCAAAAGAGAGAAGGGTTAAAATGTAGGAACAGGGACTGGGAGGGTGCCCCAGAAAGCAGAGCATCCCCATCACACTCATCATTCCCAGAGCTGATGGATGCTGCCCCATGATGCTGTGTCCAGGGGTATCGAAGGACGATGGAGTAAGAAAAAGCCCCACAGTCTATGGGTGTTCCTACCCCCCTGCCCAGCCATGGTGGGATTTGGTGGTTTAATGGACCTCCAGTCTAACCCAGTCTAGCCTCATTTCAATTTTCATGAGCTAATTTCAATTTTCAAATCTCGCCTGGAATTATATTGCTTTCAGAAAATGTCTGGCCTGTGTGCTACTGGCCTGCAAGTCCCTGGTGAAACCAAAGGGAAACATGTCTGCAAAACCTGAGGAATATTTATCAGGCTGATTTTGAGTTCAGTTCATCAGCAATTACCTTGACTTGTCTTCCCCTGCTCCTGCCAATTTACCAGGGCAACATCTTGGAAACTCTCCTCATTTGGAGAGAACAGGATGTAATTAGCCAGATAATCTGCTGATTCTCCTGTTGAGCTCTGTGTGCCTGGTCTTGACATGGGCAGTGGCTGTGCAGGCTGGATCAGACCTGATTTCTGGTGCTGTTTATGCACTTAGTGCTACGGGAAGAAAGATACTGTCCTGCCCTCAGGCAATGACAAATCCACCTCTTGGATCATTCCTCAAGCTGTAACCCCTGGGCTGAAACCATCTGGGAGCCTTTGTTCCGAGGTTAGCTTCTTTGCTGAGGCAACAGGATTCCCAAGGGTATGCGGATACCTATTTTTGAAAAGGATGGGGATGATTTATTTCCCTAGGGCAGCTCATTTCTATTTTCTCAGTGTGTCCATCCCTGCTGCTTTATTCCAAACCTCTAGCTAAGGTCAAGCAACTCAGCTACAAGGTGTGGCACAGCAAGGGCTCAGTCAGAAGTTACTGGGTGCAGATGGCACCACATAAGCGATGCTTGAACATTTTAGCTGGCAAAGGAAATTTCAGGGAATACCCAGTGCTGCAGAGACCTTCAGGAGACAGAGGAGAGTTGTTTTCTACTAAGTCAGTCCTGAACCTGCAATTCAACTGATGAAAAGTGATGCTGCATGTTGTGTATTACGCTCTTCTCCCATTCACAGTGCAGCAAAGACCCCTCAGCACTGCCATGGGGGCTGTACAGGCTGCCTGCAACACTGGTGCAGTCCTGTAGGTCTGTGATTGAGTTGTGCCTCCTTTAATTTCCCCCATCACCAGGATGGAAAGGCCATACTGCAGTGCCTTGGGCTGATAAGTGGGTGCCACCTTCCACCCTCGGGAAAGACCCTGCCTCAGAGACGGGGGTGCAAGTGCCCTATGTTTCTTTCTCAGATCACAGCTGAACTACGTATCAGCTCCTTGAATCTCTGGCTGATCAGTCAGTGGGTAGGTGCAGAGTTCCTAGCAGATGAGAGTGGCAAGGACCAGAGCAGGGTGTCACAGCAGGGCAGTTTATGGAGAGCAAGAGAGAACAAGAATCCAAGAGAGGCTGGTGAGGAGACAGAGCAGGGGCTGTGAACACCTGTCCCACGTGGAGAGGGGCAGAAGCATGACAATGGGGCAGAGCAGTGAGCACCAGGTTCTGCAGCACCCAGCGCTGGTAAGGGCCCTCCTGCCACCAGGCTCGGGTGTCTCTGCAGCCCTCCTGCTGCCAGCCTGCTAGGAGCTCCCTGGGAAATATCCCAGCCTGGTTTTGAACACAGGGGTTATCACACAGTTTTGTCACTAAAAAATGAGCAGGCAGCAGTGCTGCGTGAGCTGTGCCAGGCAAGAGGGACTGCAGCACTGTGACTGGCAGCAGAGAGTGGTGGCAGAGGAAGGATTCAGCCAAGGGCATGCTTTCTGTGCTCAGGACTGTATGTGGCCAATCCCCTTCTGAGGGCCAGGCTGATATAGAAGCACGTTAGAAGGGACCACCAGACCTGCATGAGGGTAGAGCCTGGGCTGGGGCAGGGGTGGCTGGGGAGATCAGGATGCAGGAAGCTGACAGTGTCCTAGCAGAGGGCACAGCCAGACACCATCACGTGCAGGTCCCAAGCAGGGGCTGCTTTGCCAAGCTGGGGGATGAAGACAAACACCATCCCCAACCCTCAGAAACCACATCTTCCTTCCTCCCCTTCTCTCTGGAAGTGTCTCTGGGTGGGCTTGGAGAGGTCCCTTGGGGAGTTCGGCTTTTGGGCATCACTCCTTGATGGAAGGTGAGTGCCAAAGGGCTGGTTCACAGCAAGGCTGGCCTTTGCTGAAACAGTGGCTGGGCATCTGGAAATGCAGCACAAGCACAGCGCAATCAGGAAGCGTATCAAGAAAATATAACTTTTTCCCACACTGGAAATCCCCGGGGTTGCACCAAAGTACTACATGCACCCCGAGGCCATCTGCGAAATGCCTGTGTGTGGGAAATTCAGGCCTTCCCCTTGCCCCGCTGGGTCCTGGCTGTCCCCTGTCATGGCAGGGAGCACCGCTCTCCCCTCCACCCTCTCCCTCCTCAGGGGATGCCGGTGAAAACGCCTCTCTCCCCCACTCCCGAGGCGCAGGCATGTGGGCCGGCAGCGCTGCCGGAGCCCCTGCCAGCGACTGGCTCCCACAGCTCTGCCTGAGGAAGATCCATCTGGTAATGGCGGATCTTCTCCGTGCAGGTGCTGGCGGATGGGGTGAAAGGCCGGGGGGGCGAGGAGGGGCTCCCGAACCCCTCCTAGAGCTGCCCTGTCCCCCTGCCCTTACCCCGGGACTGCTTCCCGCTAGGCTGGCTGACGCACAGGGAGCGAGGCTCCTCACAGGGCCCGCCCGGCTCGCCGGGGCCGGGCTCCGCTCAACCGGCCGGCTGGGGCCGCAGGGGCGGGGACCAGGGACCCGCTGCCAACCCGCCCAGGCACACCGCCGCCCCGCGCTCTTCTGTCCCCGCCGAGCTCCCGTCGCTGCTTCCGGCGCGGGCCCGGAAGCGGAAGGAGGGAGCTGAGGCAGCGTGAGGAGATGGCGGCCCGCGGCACGGCGAGGAGGGGGACAGGCGCGGGGGTGGCCCGCGGGCCTGACCCGCAGGAGGAGCCGCCGCCGCCGCTCCAGGCCGTGCTCGTCGCCGACAGCTTCAACCGCCGCTTCTTCCCTATCTCCAAAGACCGGCCGCGGGTGAGAAGTTCCCCCCAGCCCCCCCGGCTGCTGTCGCCTCTCCCGGGCTGTTCCTCCGGGGCGCCTGTTCCCGGCCCGTCGCCGTCCGTGGGGCGGCTGGAGCGGGCAGACCTCTGACGAAAGGCGGACTGCTTGCCGGCAGCGAGGGTCGGACCCGGGGTCGCGGCGTGCTCCGCCGTGAGAGCCGCGGGCTGGGCCGGGGGAAGGCGAGGCCCCCCCAGCCGCTCCCGTCAGGTCCTGGGGTGCTGCCGGGCCCCTGCCTCCGCCCGGGGCTCGGGCAGCCCCCACCGCTGCGGCTTTTCCCGCTTTCCCCCACGCTATAGAGGCTTCTGACCGGTTCTCGTTTGTAAGAGTTTATATCCCCCGCTGGAGAGGCAGCGAGGATCTCATGGCTGCGTTGGTGCTGTTTGTTCTTCCATATGGCAAGGCAAACTGCGCTGTTTGCTTTTCCTCTGTCGCCGATGCAGGAGCAACAGCGGGTTTGGGCAGGCCCCTTTCGGATAGAGGAAAGGGGCAAAATTTTTGACCTTGCTAGCAGTAATGGGTAAAAGAGTACGGCCAGAAAAATGGATGGGGAAAGCACTGTAATTATCCAGATCAGAAGGCTGTATGTTAAAGGAAAGAGCACTTCTGGAGAATTTAGGTCCGAACAATTATGTTACCTCATTTGCTGATTAAATGTTTGTGGTGGTCATAATTATACACGCGTTTCAGGCCTGAAACAAAACAGCACCAAAAATGAATTAAAGAGTAGTATGAGATCACTTGGTTGTGAATCAGTAACTCGGTTTAAAAGTGTGGCTTGAATCTCAAGTCAAGAGAATACTCACTTCAGGTTGCTGTGTTGTTTTGTTTTTTTTTTTTCTTGTTTAATTCTGGACAGTCATATTCCTGTGGCTTCATCATTCATGTCTGACAGGTTTTTCTTGAAACAGTTAAAGCCTGAGTCAGGGAATCAGCACTCAGGGATTTTTTTTTTTTTCCCCCAGTGTCTCTCATTTATCTGAGTCTTGTTAAAGAGTTTTGTGTGTGATAACTTCACTTTTTTTTTTTTTTTATGCCTTCCTTTCTGAACTGAGGATCTGCCCCTATAGAAAATCAGAAACTAGCTCTTACCATTTCAATCAATTCTAAAAAATTTTTGATAAAAGGTGGTGGAGCAGTTACTTGTATTATTTTTCTGGTACTACTGATGATATTATATCCTCAAGTTGGAAGGGGCTGTTGCTGATGTTGAGGTGTGGAGCATTTGTTCAGCTATCCATATGTTTTTCATTTTTGGGGTTTTTTTTAGGCTCTTTTACCTATGGCAAATGTGGCCATGATTGACTATACCTTGGAGTTCCTAACAGCAACTGGAGTGGAAGAAACCTTTGTTTTCTGCTGTTGGAAGTCAGCTGAGATAAAAGAGCATTTACAGTAAGAATCTCTTCCTCTTTTTAGCGTTATCACAGAAAGGATTCTTCTGTCCTCCAGCAAGCCTCAAAGGTCTTACTGATGCTTCTGATGAAAACTGTGTGCAAGAATTCCCTTTCAGTGGTTGTCTCCTAGCACATCTCAAAAAAGATTATTCCTCCTGTGAAGGAGTATGGTTGTGCAGTGTATTAAAAGGGTTGAGTGTTTTGGGACTGCATTTATATTGGCATTTAACTTTTCATGTCTAAAAGCATGGGTTTCCTGTGGGTAGCCATGTAAATTAGAGTACCACCCTTTGTGTTATGCACTGTCTTGGTATGCCATGCAGCATATGGAAACAACTGTCTCAGCACCTTTGCCTTTGCATGCTGCAGGTTTGCAAGCAAAAGAGAAGCGAGCAGTCTTTTCCCTGCCTGACGTACTGCTTTCTGAGAAAAAGTTTGGGTTCTGCGTAACTTTTCCTTGTCCTTTGTCAAAACTTGGCTCACAGTGAAGTCGGGTTTCCTAAGTTTCTGTAAGCTACAGTCTCAAAGTCTAACGCTCTTCAGTTCATCTGCTGTGTGCAAATAAGCATACCTAGGCCTATTGATAGTAGGCTTGTAATAGCGTTCTCACTGCATTCACTTACAGATGTGGTGTGCACTGGAGCACTGTGTCCTAGCATGTTCTCTATAGAAATATCCTCTTTATGAGTTCCTGATGTGTTTTTCTCCTTCCAGAAAATCTAAGTGGTGCCGCTACACCTCTCCCAACACAGTGCGCTTTGTGACTTCTGACCTGTACCGCTCCCTTGGTGATGTGCTACGAGATGTTGATGCCAAGTCCCTTGTTCGTTCCGACTTCATTCTTGTCACTGGAGATGTGGTGTCCAATTTCAATATATCAAAAGCCCTGGAAGAGCACAAGTACGTATTGAAAGAGTGTACGCTTGCCTGGTGTGCTGAGACTGGGCTCTAACTCTCTGAAGAGTGATTTTAAAGTTCTGCCCTTTTTCAGGTTGCGTCGTAAGATGGAAAAGAATGTTTCTGTGATGACAATGATATTCAAGGAGTCCTCACCTGGTCACCATGCCAGGTGCAAAGAGGATGACATTGTTATTGCTATGGACAGTGCCACAAACCGTGTCCTTCATTACCAGAGAACCCAGGGGCTGAAACGTTTCCGCTTTCCTATGGTGCGTCTGGAACCTAACAGGTGGAAAAGGGCTGCAGTAGTGAAGCAGCCCACCGCAAGGAGGAGGTCCTCCTTGAGTGAGGGCTGGGGAACTGTGCTTGCTGCTTCTTTTGGAGGAGCAGATGATAGGAAGTAACTCTTGGTAAACTGGCTTTTTTTTTTCCTTTTACCTTTATTTGAGGCTTCATGAGATTGTGCTGGGACACATGTTTGGGACTCATTTCAGAGTATGATGACGGGGCAGACATATTTCTCACAATTCACTTTTTGCATTTATTTAATTCCTTTTCTCCACGTGAAACTAAGGAGGTGGATGATTTGTGCTGTCACAGGGGTTCCCGAATTGGGATGCATATACTGCTGTCATACACAAACTGTTTTGAAGCGGCACTGAGCCTGGCACAGGGGGTGGCATAACAGCACATGCAAGGGGTAGTACTTCCTATTATCTCTGCCTGTACTCTTTACCTAATAATGTAGTAAATGCTTTGTAAATGTCTATGGAGGCACTTTCTCCAGTGAGATAGATGGATCTTTTTATTTTTTCAACTTGGAACTAAGACTGTGATTATATGGCATTTTCATCCCTAAATCAGTAATTAGTAGATTATTTTTTACCTTCAATTGAAAGCACAAATCACTGTGGGAAACCAAAAAGGAAAAAACAAACCAAAAACCAGCAACAACAACAAAAGAACCCACAGCTGTAAAAATCCACAGGTGGTATGGAAGCTATAAATATTTCTGTTGATTTATTAATGTTCTTTGTACATTTGTAGTTCTAAGCAACTAAGGTAAAGAGCCTCTTGGAGGAAAAGTGATTGCTTGAAGTACAGGCTGTTTCTTGGAGAGCTGCACTGCGTAAGGATGAGGCCAGTCTCTGCTGACTGACATGCAGCTCTGTGTGGACCAGGCTGTGCCTGCTAAGCTTGTGTCTCAGTGTAGATTGTAGATTTCTCAGATCTTCAGACCTGCAGGTAGTTTAATGATTCAATCAATACTGCCCCTGACTTACAGAAGGTACTGTGTAAGGCACTCAGATCATCTGGATTTTTTCCTCTTTCAGAGTCTGTTCCAGAGCTCTGTTGAGAATGTTGAGGTGCGCCATGACTTGCTGGATTGTCATATCAGCATCTGCTCTCCACAGGTGAGTTCTACCCTTCTGAGGCTCCAAAATTCAATGGGCATTGCTCCCTTTGTCCTGCTGGTGTGCAGGGGGTGCATTCAGCCTGAGTGTACTAGGTTTTGAAACCAGAACTCTCAGCTGTGCTCAGTGACTGAGCTGAGAGATTGAGCAATCATGTGGCACTGCTCTGTGGACTGTGTGGGTGCTCAGTCTGTATCTGGCATCTGCTGCTGAAGCCCAGGCAGAACTAGATAGTGGATGCATTGGTAGACTGGCTGATTTGGCATAGGATGAGACTGTTCTGGAAAATAAGCCATTTCACTTCCGAGTATAGTAACATCTCTGGAGCAGAGGTAATGGCTATGCTGTGGAAAAGCATTAGTACTTGCAAGCTGGTACCATGTTAGGGTAACATTCAGTGTTATTCCAGCCTAGGCTTGCTAACGTCTCTTCCACATCTGAAAAAGCTAGTCTACAGGCTTCCTTTGGGAGTGAAACTACAAAGTGAGGCTGGGCAGATTGCTTGGAAATGCCAAAGCACTGTTTTGCCCCTTCTGAAAACCAGAATCTATTCATAGTCTCTGATAGGAGGAAGAGATGGGAAGGTCAACACTCCTATCAGGAGGAATGAAAGCTTTATTCAAGGCAAGAGCATCACTTTCCTGTACTGTACAACTCTGCTCTCTGAGAATCACTGAACAGCCTTTAATTATCTGGCTTCCCTGGCAACTTTTTCTGCTAGCTATATAATTTCCTTATCTTTTATTCCTGGCAGGTGGCTGAGCTGTTCACAGACAATTTTGACTACCAGACACGGGATGACTTTGTGCGTGGTCTGTTGGTGAATGAGGAGGTAAGGAGAGGGTTGTTACGAGGGAGATCCTATTATCCTATTACCTTGCATTAGAGAATCTTCTGACATGCTCCTGCCTGTTTCCCAGGTCCTGGGGAACCAGATCCATATGCATGTAACAACAGAAGAGTATGGTGCCCATATATGCAACCTGCTAATGTATGAAGCTGTGTGTTCTGACATCATCCGGCGCTGGGTTTATCCTTTGACTCCAGAGATGAACTTCACTGATGACAAGAATCAGAGTTACACCCATTCTAAACATAATATTTACCGAGGGGTGGATGTTAGCCTTGGCCACGGCAGTGTGCTGGAAGAGAATGTACTCATTGGGCAGGGAACGGTCATTGGCAGCAACTGCTCCATAACAAACAGCGTTATTGGGCAGAACTGTAGAATAGGTGAGTACAAGAATGAGGAACATGCATGCCTTGCCAGGCAAGGGCACAGCTTGTTGGAATTTAAAGTGCATTTGGCTCTCAGAGAGGATGATAGGTGGGTGCTGATTGACTTCTAATGGGAAGAAAGGAGAAAAGCTTGGTTTTCCAGCAGAGGAAATAAATTAGTTTTCAGGGTACCATAATAGTGCTGAAAGGTGGAAGGCAATTCATGCAAATAAGTTGTTTCAGCAATAGAGAATGCATGACCTTTACTGATCTAGAGTTATCATCCACCAACATACTGCAAATGAGGGACATCTGTCCCTGTCTTTGTGAGCTACCTGGTACTCCTTCATCCTAGTCTTGGCTGGAATTTTTTTGTGACTTGGCTGTATTTGTGCAAAACCAAGGTGTCAGTTGCTACTGTCAACTTATTAAGTCTCTGTAGAGAGCAAACTAGTCTTTTAGCTTTAGGTAAGAAATGGCCCTAGGCATCTTGGGGCCAATTTTTACCTTTCATCTAACATCCATCATGCATCAAGGGCAGTGGGATTCAGTAAGGTGCTTTCTAGTGGACTCAGCAGTGTGGGAGAGCAGCAAACTGCCTTGCTCAATATATTTGTGCTTGGTGATGTGTAACAGGTGATAAAGTAATTTTGGATGGAGCTTTTCTCTGGGACAGAGTACACATAGCAGATAACGTGGAGATCTGCCATTCTGTTATCTGTGATGAAGCTGAAGTGAAGGAGAAAGTAAAGCTAAAGCCCCACTGTGTCCTCTCTTCTCAGGTAAGCTGTATTTATGTCTGTTCTGCTTTCTGCCTTTCTTGGCAGGTTGCTAGACTTATGGTAGATCATAGCAGAATACAGGGCTGCCCCAAGCCTTTTTGCAGAGGTGGGGGATGTACTACTGCTCCCATCTTTTTGTTCCTTTTGTTTGGCTGGGTAGTACAGTATGTGATCTAGCAGTGCTGATGTCTTCACTTATACTTGTTAGTATACAGCTTGTCTGGAGCAGCTGTTGTCCATGCTGGTGGAGGTACAAGGGGGCAATCAGGATATTTCTTCATTAAGGTATGTTGTACATATTTGCAGGTAGTAGTAGGTCCCGGCATCACTCTTTCTGAGGGCACAGTGATCTCTCTGCACCCACCAGATGAGGAGGAAGAGGATGATGACCAGTTCAGTGATGATTCTGGCGTGAACAAGGAGGAAAGCAAAGTGAAACTGAAAGGTATGAGAGTCTGGCTCCATGCACTCAGGCAATGCAGAGGGCTTTGCCTTCTGTGATCTTTTGGGGTCTTTCCTTCCCCATTCTGAACTCGGCAGTGCCAGGCCAGAGGTTAGTTCTGCATTCAGCTTGGAATGTGTATTTTCAGTAGGGCAAGCAAGGATATTTGGCTCAAGTTGGACAGTGAGATGTACCTCAGTACCCTCATATTAAAATCTTTGGAGACTCAGCTTTTATTAGAGTAGGAGCCTTGTAAGAGACAGTAAGCTAAAGTTGGAAGAGATGCTCAGTTCAAGGCAGGTTGCAAGATCTACGTCCTCATACCTGGACTGTGTCCAAGGACTTTGTCCTTACGAAATACTGTTTCTGTCAGTTTGGGTTTGTTGAGGGATCTAAACACGGTCAATTAAATGTTGCTGCTGTAGGGAGGAGTAAGTCGGTCACTTGTCAAGACAAGAGAGAATATAAAAGCTGAAATCTCTATGCATCTGCAGGAATCCCGGCTCCTTCTCAATGAAGGATATTTAGGGGCAATAATATGCAGGTTATACCATTCTATTTCAGGTTTGCCTGTAAGCTGATGCAGTACATCTACCTCCTAACCACCGTTTCTTTTTCAGGTTACAATAAAAAGGATGTAGGCTCAGAGGGCAGAGGCTATCTCTGGAAAGCAGATGACAAGAATGAAGAGGATGAAGAGCAGAGACAAAGCCTATGGGGTGAGGAAAAGTTTAGTGTAGTCACCTGGGGATGGACAGACAGACCTGTGTCAGGGAAACTGGCTGAGTGGGACACTGGTAATTGTTCTCAGAGTAAGACCTGGGCTTTGTGAAGCAGACTGGCTCCAGATAACACATGTGCGTGGAGGCAAGGTGAGAGGTGAAAGCAGGTGGTGAACCAGATTCTCTCTCTTCCTGTGCTCTGTGGAAGATGTTTATTATGTCTTTGACTTACACCAACACACGCAATTGTCTGTGCTGTGAATGGTGCACTATGGGATACTGGGCCCTTCCTTAGAGGGAATATGCTGGCTTTCTTCCTGCTAGTGACAGTGTCTGCTGACATTGCTCCATCATGAGTCAGCAGTCTGCACAAAATGCATTTGCTTCTGTCCCTGTCCTTTGTTGTCTGCCTGCAGACTCTTAAAAAGTCCCATTATCCGAGTGCCAGCTGTAACATTCCCTCTGCAGCAAATCTAATCATCTGGACCTGTAAGCAGAAGCTTCTTGCAAGGACAGAAAGTTGCTGACTTGGTTGGGAAGTCCCTGGGACACCTGGTACCACATGCATATGACAGCTGCAGCTTTTGAGTGTTGAATGCTGTGTCTTCTCTTCTTCATCAGGCCCAACTATGCATTCAGAGGAGGAGAGCGAGTCGGACAGTGACCTTAGCATGGGCTCTGAGGAGCCAGACAGTCGGGCAGCATCCCCTCAGCTAGATGATATCAAAGGTGAGAGATGCGCTGTTAAGAAGTACGGTCAGTCTGCAGATCATGCAGTGAGTGTGAGATTTGGTGCTGTTTTCTCTAGGTGTATTAGAAAATGAGTGGATGTCTAGAATATGTTTGTTTCCTGACCTCACTTCCTTAATTTCCCCTGTATTACTGTTGTGTTAACCCAAGGCAGCCAAGGATAAGAAACTAGACAAAGAACCTCCATCTTCTCACTCCTGATCACTCAGCTGTCATGAAAGTGACCTCCCTGAGTTGTCTGTTTAAATGGCAGTGTCATTGCCTAAACTCAGAGATTGTGTGAAGGTCCAGCAGAGTTTCCTTGTGTGGACAGCTGACTGCTGTAATCACGCTGGAGAATTAAATGTCCTTGTAGGACCTGCCTCTCTTGGCAGATATATTTTGGTGTTCTTACCTGGATTTGAAAGGTGTTCAAGCCAAATTGGGGAAAAAAGCGCACCTTTTCATGTTAAAATACCTCCCCAAAGGAAATTAAACCAATACATTTTAGGTTTGAGTTCACATCTTTAGTTAGGGGAAGACGGTGTTTGTCTGAATAGGAAAGGCCAGATTGTGAAAGTGTAATAGAAACTCTGCTCTAGAAGGTTGCCAAAGTAAATAGCTTGGTACTGGTTTGTGTGGATAGGTCAATGATATCTAGTAGGTTGACTCCTTTATTTGAATTATATTCCACTACTTATAAGTATAGTTGATGTGGGTTTGTGCCAGCTTATGGAGAACAAATAGACATCTGTATCAGAATGCTTCCTTTAGTGGTACAGTTTCTTCAATAATGAACAGTTTGAAGAATCTATGCTTTTCCTTCTCATGTCTAACTACTTGTCCTTTCCTTCATTAGTTTTCCAGAATGAGGTTCTGGGTACGTTACAGAGAGGTGAAGAAGAAAACATTTCTTGTGACAACCTGGTCCTGGAAATCAACTCCCTCAAGTGAGTGTTCCCTTGGGGATGCTATCCCTTATGCTGAACAGTTGGGCTTGACAGTGGATCTAGAAAGAAGAGGAGAAACCATGTGAATACCCATGTTCAATTGTTAAACATTAATTTTATCAGTGTAGAGCATGAGAAATCCAGATTAGAGATCATGACTGAATGACGACAGGAGTTGATGGAGAGCACCAGCTGCATCTATAGCATCCTCAGTGGTTAGGCTTTTCCTGCCCCAATTCTGTAATAAGAGATTGAATTGCTATTAAGTAACTGTGGACTGAAGAGAGCAAGCCAGTTCTTGGCACAGACTGCCTGTAAGTTCACGCAGGGGCTGCTGCTCTGTGCATTGCGATGTTCAACCAGCTGCCTGCAGCTGGGGCTGTGCTGTGGTGTGGCTTGTCCACTCTTATTACAACAGCAAGTCAGGAACACATAATCGGAGTGCCTTTTACCTAGTCAAATACAAACCTGTTTCCCTTCTTTTGCGCAACAGTATTCCTACAGCACTCTAGTAAATGTGAGGGTGCTGTCCCTGCAGCAGCTTGTTGCACTGTGATAGCAGATTTTCAGGACTTGTGGCCTTATGCAGGGCCTGATACAATGCAAGGTGATTTTACTGCCTGAATATTTGGAAAACCAAACAAACAAATAAAAAATAAGTCTGGAAGATGAAAATCAAATTTTCTGCTGTACCTCTGTGAAGAGGCATGGTCTGCAGAGATCAGATGGTGTGAAATGTTGAGGCTTTTTGCCTTTTTCCTTGCAGGTATGCGTATAACATTGGCCTGAAGGAGATGATGCAGGTGCTCAGTAAGGTGATCCTGGAGTTCCCACTGCAGCAGCTGGATGCAAACCTGGACTCCCAGAACTATTTCTCAGCATTACTTCCTGTGAGTCCTGCTCCATTTGATTCTTCTTTGGGCTTGTCTCCTAGTGCGTAGAGTCTGTCTGGATGCCCCAGGTAGTTTCTGGCTGAGAAGTCTTTTTGCTTAAGGCTGAAGCCACTTGAACTTCTTGAGTTCATGAGCTTCTTTGTCTTCTATAGAAGTAAAAGTGATCTGAAACTATTGTACCTGCTTGACAGAACTCAGCTGAGACTGTATATGTGGGGAGCTCTATTTCAGAACCTATGTTTGTTTCTTTTACCTGTGTGTGATAGTGGAAACGCATCGCTTGTAGAAGAGAAAGGAGAGGAACTTTAGAGATGTCTTTACAGGCTTGCATTCCAGGAACCGAGTTCCAATCCATCATAAGCCCTGTCTCTGGGGCAGCAGGGAGTGCTTCTCTCCCAGTAGGATCCTTTCCAAGGTCTGTCTTGTCTGCATACTGTAATAGCTGCCAATTTTTTTCCAGCCAAAAGCAAAGGCATTATACTGTTGTCTTTGAGCAAAGATACAGAGTTCTGTTGTGTCTCTAAAGAGATGGGTTGTACAGTTGGGTGAGAGCAATTTCTATTTCCTGACTTAAAGGGAACAAAATAGGGTAGGATCTGCTTTAAAAAGCAGGCAGTCTTATCTTGATGGTTTTGTTGATCCAAGCTGAAGCTGTTGTAGTAATTTTGTTTCTTTGCTATAGCCCATTTATGTATTTGAGTTTGCAAGCTCTACAGGTTACGAAGGTGCTCTTTCAGAATGAATGGGTCTGACACATGTTTGGGAAGGACTAGGTTAATTTTTTTAGGAGGTGGAGCTAAAGAGGAACACTAGACATCCTCATAATCCTTTCTCTGAGGAAGTATGTACTTTCAATTGATGGGGAAGGGTGGAAAACTAATTCCTTTTTATGTAGGTGTAAGTATGGCTCTTAATTCATACCCTGGACATGTGGAGATGCCTTCTGTAGGAAACATCCATGTGAACTGATCTGTTCATCAGATGGCTTAGTGAGATTTTGCTGTTCACTCTAAGTTCTGCTCACTTTTGTTCATTTTTCCAGACTGTTTTCTTGAATAGCATGTTCTGTCCTGGAAAAAGAGAATTGGAGGAAGAGGACTGAAGAAAATGTTAGAGCAGGTGTTAGAATCTAAGTGGAAAGCAGTACATCTAGACAACAGCTTTTGTGGAGTTAGTAGCTGTGTAGGATGGTCGTGGGGTTTTTTTCCAGCTAGGATACAGGATCTCTTTCTGTCTCCCAGATTAGGCTCCTAATCTAGCATGAGTAGGACAGGAGAACTTCACTGCAGCACCCAGTCAGAAGAGGTTCTAGTATGGGATAAAGAATACTATACAAATGCATAATGTTTTGTGTAATTGCCTAGATGATGCTCATGTTTAACAGCAGAGACAGCAAATCAACTTGCCTTTAGTGCAAAGCGATAATAATCTAAATGTAATATTCAGGGTGATCATGTCCCATGTCATGGACAAGTGGAATTTCTCTAGGCAGGTTATGAAACACAAATTATCCTTAGATTTATCAGAGAGCCAACTGTCAAATCAGTTGACCGTCATGGCAGCTATTTTCTCCAGATGCTCCTTTGTAAAGAACAACCAGGAATTTTCTTGGACAATCCTTCTTTGGGACAGTTTTGTGCCTCGGTGTCTTTACTGCGTGCAGAATTGTTGTGCTGGCGTTCTGTACTGAAATCGGCAGGAAAGCAGTATCCTGGTGAGGTATAATGTTAATGTTCAATTGCATGTGTGATGTTAATCACTGTTACAATAACCCAATATGTTTGAGTTGAGATGTGCCTCTAATGGAGGTAGTGAACCAGCCTTCAAAGGCTTATTAAACAGACATTGATGGTCTTCCTGGGCAGCAGCTTTGTGTTTTTCAGGCATGTTTGTACAGCATCTGAAACAATGGCTTTTCTGCAACTTGTGGTTCCATAGTTAGCAAAAAGTACACTCCATTAATTTACTAGTACTTACACCCTGAGAATCCCAAGCATTAGCTTGGTATAGGTTAGTACCTATGTAGCTGGAGTGTGTAGCTATGCAGCTAAAACTGCCTCAGTCAATAGCAGTATTAGGCTGAGATCTGCTTATGTTTTACATGTGGCAAAGTGTTATTTTGTATGAGATGGGGATACTTGTATTCTGAGAGTGGTGAATATCAGAAGCCCACTTAACTTTACAAAACTGGTTTATGTTTCTAACTCTGTAGCTCAACTCTGACTAAGACATGTTGAAGGAAGATGGGTTGCTTGTGTAAGAGTGATGGTGGAGCAGTCCCAGACAGCTCAGGAGGGGAAATTGTAGAAATGCCATAGTTATGATGTATGGTTTGACTTGGAAACCACAGTGTGTGCTCTGAAGTGCTGGCCCCTGAGCATGAAGCTCTTAAGCGTTGCAGCAATTTTAGGAAACAAGCATCCGGTAAAGGATATGCCCATGGGTATTTTTCAGATGAAACATGGAGGCTTGAGAAATAGAGTTGTCCAGTTCGATGTATGTCAGGCATCTTGTTTGGCTCTTGTACAAGTTGTAAAGCAGAGGTGGTACAGAAAACCAGACCTTTCTTAGAACTGTAGACATGATTTTAGCAAACATGGCTGAAGCTGCTGATAAACTGAAGGCTGTGCTTCTGTTGTCACTGAAGCAGCATCAGACAAGGTTATGTAGGTGAGGATGTCTCAAGGGAGCTGGGGGAGGCAATATAGCTGTTCAGTTTGCTGAGCTGGCCAGTGTCTGCACTGCTGCCCAGCAGCTAGCATGTGTGGTGTACCTCTTCAGGTTTCTCTTAGGGAGCCTTACTCTTTTGTATTGTCATGCAAGTGAACACAACACAGGATCACTTATTCAGGGACAAAATGGATCTCTGCCTTCACTGAAGCAATTTATGGTGATCAGCAGAGATGCTGTTATGGTGTAGCAGGTTGGAATTATAGCTTTGTCCCTTGTGCTTTGTATGTACTTCATGATGGTGTTCTGTACTGGAGGTAGGGGTAAAATAGGACTGATGTCGAGACTGTCCTTCTGGAAAAAGAAAAGTGGATCACAAACCTCGTTGAAGTTGAAACAGCATCACTGACCAGATCTGAAAAATGAATCGACCCGTCAGAGGAATTTGATTGCTTTTTGCATACTGCAGATTGTTTTGAGGAGTTACCCAGGTGGAGTCAAAGCCTAGAAAGTTATAATATTGTCCAGAGGGCTCTTTGTCAGGTATCTTCATATTTTTCAGTCTTTTACTTAATCTAAAATAATTGCAAGCTTCTAATTCCCCAATTCAGATTTTCATGAAACTCTCAAAACAGCCTCTCTGGTCATACAGGCTCATAAGTGTATTTTTGCTAGGGGCTCTGTGAGGCTGAGCCCTACTTTCCGCATTAGCACCATTTACAGTACAGCGCATGTTCTTGACTTGAGATTGTATACTTTTTTCCTTTCCCTTTCCCAGAAATAGGCATACTTGATTGAGTCCTAGGGTTGTGAGTGTTTATAGCTCTGATTCTTTATAAATAACTTGTTTTCAGAAATTCAATAGCTTCTGGTTAGAATTGTGCCCACTTAAGATTTAAAGGCATTAACAGAAAGGTATTACAAAATATTTCTTGGCCTGGAAGGAACTTGCTAGTAGCTTTACTACATCAGAGATTAAGATTTCTAAAGGATAATAAAAATGCAGGAGATGCTTATAGAGGAGGGAAGAGTCTTTAGGATTAAGCATTTTGCTAAAGGCTAAAATACTTTCTGGAAATATGCCATGCAACCCTCAGGTTTTTTTGTTGCAATACCATGATGATTAGGATCATTCTGTGCTGTTACTGTTGTTCCTTGAGCCAGTCAATGTACTACTATACAGATCAGTTTGTTTGTACTAATCCCCTTTGTTTCTGCTTGAGGCATGCAAATTCCAGCATGGTTGCATAGCAAATGTGTCTGAAGAGGTGATGGAGTGTAGTACTATGGAGTAGTTAAGCACTATTTCATAATACAGGCTGCCTTTGGTAGTCCACGCTAGTCTGGGTTCTAGCTCCGCTATGTGTCCTGGAGCTCTCCATCTGGCAGGGTTGCTACCTATTAACAATTGTCCTGGACAGAATAATGCTGATTAACCCTAAGTATAGGTGACTTAGAGCTCCTTCATTGCACCCCAAGCCCCTGTGAATTACCTGTTTCCCTTCAAAACAGACCAGGTGTGTTCTGTAAGGAGACACTGTTGAAGGCACAGCAAAACAGTGTATCTGTATGGACATGCCAGGGATGTAGTTGCAGGAATGCCTGCTGTTGAATTAATCCGTTAAAAAGGACATGGAGCTCTGATTTAATTTCCTACAGTGTTTTTGTAAGATGGTCTGGTCACGATGTGGCCAATGAGGAATTTTTGTATCTTATCCTAGTTCTGATACCTTTTTAAATTGTTGTGGACAGGGGTTTAAGTATCTTTATTACCTTCTATCCCAGATTCAGGTCATTCTGTGCTGCTTTGCAGAGCTTTCCCTGCTGCTTGCTTTCCAGATATGTACAACAAGTGAAAGAGCTGTGGGGGACTTGGACAGAAATACTGTTTGAAGAGGCAGCACCAAAATCATTAAGCTAAAGACTTCATAAAAAATAAGCCTTGGAGGAGAGAACTGAGATCAGCTAATAGTGTAACAACTTCTTGCCCTTCATCCTTCCCACCCATTCCCTGCAGCAGACTCCAGGATCCAAACAAACCTGCAGGCACACAGCAAACGTGTGACTTGCACTTAGGGGCTGCTCCACTGCGTTCCTGTTTTAGGGGTGGCTATTTTGCACTGTCCACTTCTACTCAGCTGGTAATTATCCTGGCACTATCTTTTTCTCTTTTTTTTCTTACTTGCTCTTCTGCTTTGAAGGAAAGTTCCACTAAAATGTCAGCTGCTCTGTGGGGGGAAGGTTTGAGTAGCATGTATGTACATCTTCTTGTATGTACCTCTCCTTATCAGTCTGCTGTGAAGTGATTTTATTTGAGTACCATATTAAACACATTTATGTTGGTAATCTAGTATTCCATCCAGAGAGGCAAAACCAAGAAAGCTAATGGATAACCTCAAAGCTGCTCAGTAAAACCAGGTCCTATTGGCACATGTGAGACATAATAGCATCTGTTTCATGGACAGTGTGGGGCAAATATATAAAGTGGTCAGCTGAATCGTTTCTTAAAATGCTTCCCTGGGTCAGTTTCTTAGTGCAGCACAGCTGAGAAACAGGGCTAAGTGCACACATCCACCTCATAGCTCAGGAACTCTTCTGTTTTTCCTCTGCAGCTGTTGAAGAACTGGACCCCGTTGTTTAAGAACTACATAAAACGGGCATCAGATCACTTGAATGCCTTATTTGCCATTGAGGAATTCTTCCTGGAACATGACAGTCTCTGGACATCGATAGCTAAAGTGAGTATCCACTTCCAACTCTGAGGACCTGGTTTTGCTAGATTTGTTATGAAATGCATCCTGTCTGCATCATAGGTATGTTTGCTTTAGAGGAGAGAATTTGGGGATCTCAGTGGAGAGGGTGTACAGAAAATCTGTCTATAACAATTGCTTTAAAAAAAAGGAAGTATGTCTGCCTGTGCCTCTGAGGGAGCACAGCTGAGGGTGAGTATTAATTACCAGCATGCAGCCTGAAGGGAGCTATTATTTTGCAGCTTCTAACCTAGATGCCCTTGTTGTGTGACCCTGGAAGAGGCAGGCCAGAGGCTTGTGTTAGGAAGAGCTTTACTTAATTTGTCTCTCTATGGTCGCTGGGATCTAACTGTCAAATGGTTTATCCTACTTTACCAGCTTTGCTTGTTTTGCACTCTAATAAGGGTGGGATTTCTTATTCTGGTTGAGCTAGTTATGAAACTGGGAATAAAGGGGAGCTGATGTGGCTTATTACCTATCTCCCCACTTCTGAGAGTTTTCAGTATATTCCTCCTCACCCTCCTTCACAAATATTTTGTCCCTGTGTTCTTTCTGCCCTATCACACTGAGAGTATTTGACTTGGGTCACAAGTCTTTCCTTTAGCTGTGTCTCAGCTCAAGAAGCCCCTGTCTCTTTTGGAAGAGCTCTCTTAGAGCCTGCTTAACTCTTGGTTCCTCAAGAAACAGTAATCCTAACTTCTGCTACCAGTGCTTCTGGCTAATGGCAAAGCACTTAAGACTGGAGCCAAAAGCCTTCAGTTTGGTGAGCCAAAATACCCTTGAATTACAGCAATTGTTTGGCATGTGTCCATTGTTCTAGGGGCCTGGGTTTCCCTGGAGGCTGGGAATTGAAGTGACATTTTATATTTAGAGTTGGCAGCCAGCTTTGTCAGTGCTCTGCCGCAGGAAGACCAACTGCAAAGTGCCTGCTCTGCCTGAGTACAAAGGCACCCTGAGAAAGCATGATTGCATCTTACCCTCGCTGCACTGAGCAGGAGTTTGAGCTGATGAATGACCAATTGCTTTGACACCTGCCATAAGGCACTTCTAAGAGAGAACTAGCAGGAGGAGGGAGCCTGGGGCAGAGCTGGACAGATTCATGCTTTTCTCTGCACGTGTCACTGTTGTGTGTATGTGGGCCTGCGTAAGGGTTGCTTGTTAGATCTGCTTTGGGGATGGGTTTTGGAGTGCTTTAAAAAGAGAACTTGAGTAACATCTTGAACTGACACCTTCTGTGTCCCTTTGTAGCCCACAGCTCTCTGTCATACCCTGCATCCACAGAGCTGAAGCTGATGGGGCCTGAACTTTGACTCACTATGTGTCATAGCATCTAACTGTCAGGAACATAATGCCTGGTAGGAGAAGCACAGTTATTTTTAACAATAAAAGCAAAATGAAGCAGACTGAGTGCCTTCTGTTGAAGATGGAGCTAGGAGACACAGATTATGTGCAAATTTTGTGCTTGGACATGAGCTAGCCCCAAAAGAGTTTATAGAAAGCCCTGTTGCTCTTTTCTAATTGATGCAGGTCTTGATGACATTTTACCAGCTGGAAATTCTGGAAGAAGATGTAATTCTCAATTGGTTCTCTTTGCGGGACACATCTGACAAGGGAAGGCAGCTTCGTAAAAACCAGCGGGTAAGTCGCAAAGGTGTTAAAACGCGGGGGGTGGGAGTTGGGGGTAGGCAGGGAGACAGACATACATGCACAACAGCTGCTAAAGGAAACTTTGAGTGGAGTTTGATGCCACTGTTGCTTTCTGTGGAGCAGCTGCCATTACATGGTAGGCCAGTAATGCACCAGTGCATTGAACACTAAGCAACACAACTTCGTTCTCTAGAACAGACGTTTCTGTGCATTCTGCCGTAATCATCCTGTTTGATTGAGGAATGGAGGTAGTAAGAGAGAGAGATTGTTCCTAGTGTGCTCTCTGTAGCACGAGGCCAGCATTTTCTGAAGTAGCAGCACAACTTCTCTAAGCCAACACCCATTTGAAATGGGCTTTAGGCCAATGCCCTGTGTGCTGGCCCCATGCAATTCCTTTGAAGCTTTCATTCCTGGCTCACCAGTCCCTTCACATATATTTCTAAGCGTTTGCTGTACTGAGTGGTTTCATTTGGCTTGTGTTGCAAGGAGCATATAAACGTCCCCCCTCCATCAGGCAGAACTTTGTGCTGCAGTTTGGCTGAGCCCTGTTCCAGTCATCCTCCCTGGATCTGGAAAAGGAGCAGGGGAAAAAAGCCATGTCTGAAGAACTCCAACTTTGTTTAAAACCTTTGCTAAGTCAGCTCTTAGTATAGGTCAGCAGTGCTTTCAGCTGCTAATTTGAGCCCAGTTAAAAGGTAAAATGAGCTGCCTTCTTCATAGCAATTTCTTGGGGAGTAGGTTTTTCCCAGCAGAGTGTTCCTAATATGTCTTACCTAAGGTGTCATCTCTTCTCTCTCAGGCTCTGAAAAATTCTCGAACTTTTGTCCTTTTGCTGAGTGTTGTTGGGATTGTCTGACTGGAGGAATCCACCTCAGGAATCTAATCAGTCTGGGTTTGTCCATGGCATCCCAGTTGTTTTTAATCTAAATTTTTGTCTCTCTCCCTCAATGCACCTCTGTGTTTCCTAGAAGCACTTTCTCTTGTGCATGATAGTGGTGCTCACTGACACAGTGTAGTTGTTCAGTGTGGTGTCACTTGCTACCCAGTTACATTTCTTTCTCTCTGCAGCTCCAGAAGTTTATCCAGTGGCTGGAGGAGGCAGAGGAAGAGTCGTCTGATGGCGACCAAGACTGACATGGTGGCTCGACATGAGAAGAGGCACTCTCGCTGCCTTTCAGGGCTGAGTGGGCAGGGCAAGATCAATGCCAGTGCATGGTGTGTAGATGTGGGGCCTGACATCGAAATGACTGACAATCCCATCATTAATTGTTATGTGTTCCCAACTTTGCCACTTCCCTCCCTCCCTCGCTTGCCCAGTGGCACCTTATGTCAGATGGTTGCAGCCCAGTGTAAAAACCATAAGGGAAAAGCAGGAGGTGGTGATACCTAGAATCCCTCTGGGGGGGGCCTGGATATGATATACTATAAGCTATCTTTTGGGAAGTCCTTGTTACTAACAGAAAGGGAGCAAGTAGATGCAAATGCATACAATGCCCTTATAAATCTAACCATTGGGGTCGTGGAAGAATGGTCATACAGCTAAGTTACCTGGAGTCATTGTTGGTTCTGGAGCTAAGGGAACTCCTGCTGAAGAGACACTGGCAAGGTTGGCGAGTAGGAGCATGTGGATTAGGATCTGGAGTGCAGGACTGGGATTCAGGAGTTCCTGTGCCTAGAGGAGATGGGGTTGTCTGAGAATGCCCAAGGCATTTTGCAGCCTAGAAGGCACTTCTGTGATCCTTCCAAAAGGGAAAATCTCTTGCCATCTGCCGTGCTAGGATCTAACACAAGGTTGCACAGTAGAGTTGGTAAAACCATGTGTTTCCCCCTTCTGTAGAACAGGGGATAATACGTGCTCAGTTCCCCCAGCGGGGCTTAGCTAATAGTAGAAGTGCACTGGCCAGTGAAATGCTGTATGGATCACTGTACATCTTAGATGTGATCTGTCTTCTGTACATCCCCAGCTTAGCAGACATGTTTTAGAAAAGTGTCTGTTTCTTTATTTTTTTTAATAAAAAGGGAGCAGAGGTGCCTGGCTCCTCCTGCTGCACCAACTATACTTGTGTTTTGCTCTGGAGGCACTGGTCCTACCAGCTGCTTTAAAAAGGATGCGAGTTCCCAAGTTCTGTTCCAGTGTGAGAAGGAGCAAATGGTATTTCCTTCAACAGCACATGCTTTGTGTTTCCACATGATTTCAGTTATACAAGCTTGCTTACTTCATGTTCTTTTATTTATTTAAAAACTTTCCTTCCCTCAGACAGCAGGGAAAGTGCTACAAACCCACTGTAAAAGTTCAGCAGCCACAGAGCAACTCGGCATGCAGCAGGGAATGAGTGTGCCTCTGGCACTTTGTTGCCAGCACAGACAATGTGTGGCAGCAATAAGGCCTTTAAGAACAGCTTTCTTGGAAGTGTCACTGTGCTGTGTTCTTCCCTGCTCTCAAAGAACAGAGCAAAAAAGGCGCAGCAAGAATCAGCTTTTGCTCATAGGTGGGTTATTTGTTGGATACGCTGACCTTGCCTCTGCCCCTTCAGGAGGAGCATGGAATAATCCTTTGCGGGCGGGGGAAGATGCACTGGAGCTGCCCACTCAGGATATTTACTTGGCCGTTCCATGGTGCCACAGTTGTCAGTGACGGGACAGTGTTAGATGCTGGAGACCAGGGATACTGCCTCTTAAAAACTGATATTCAGGCAGGGCGATCTTGTGCACTCACACTATCAGTTGCCAGGATTGTGCGTAAATGTGCTTGTTTTCTGACTTCACAAACTCAGTCTTGTAAATGTTGGGGAAATAGTTGGTATCTGAATTTTCTGTATCTGCCAATATTTAATTCAGGGAGCGAATAAAAACTATGCTGGTGTTACTGGCTTGTTTGTGTTGTTTGACTTTGAATTGTATGTCTCCAGCTGTGGCATGTGCCTGAGCAGGGCTTAACGGGTAAGCTAAATATCTCATTGCTACTTTTTTCCTCAAGAGGTTTTAAGCACATAATAGGCAGGTAGGAAACCAGCACACCATTGAATTGGTATAAGTGTTCAGTGATAACTCATGACCTCACTGTTTACAAGTAGATAACAGTTTTATTAAAACTTCTGAACTTAGAATCCTGAAATGGGTTACATTTGGTTTTGTACAGGGTTATGTTGCAAAGATGAACCTTAAATCTTATGATACCTGTTATCCTTTGCCATGATGAGAATTAGTGGGAATGTTGGCTGTTAGGTGCTGCATCGTGCCTTCCTGGTTTTGGGGAGTAAGAACTGGCAGAGAGGGGGAAGGACAGCTACAGAGCTCTTAGTAAAACTATTTACAAACCAGCTGCAAGACTTGGTAATTTTAAAATTTCCTTGGACATCTGAAGTATTTTTTTCCTTTTACAATGTAAAGATGGCTTAAAAAATAGGTTTAATGTGTAGTTCTGTAAATGGCTCGGTTTTGCCAGAGACTCTCGAGTCTTTGTGCCAAGTAACAATTCCACTTTTGTTTTTTCCACATTCCTTCCTTCTTTGCTTGATAGTAGCCAACTTCTTAATGGTGTGAGCTGCTTTCTTACGCAGGGGTTAAGATCCAAGGGGAGGATGTTGCTCTGTGGCCAAATATCCTTCAGGCCTTGGTGGTGTGTGTGTTGGGGTGGTTTTACAGGTGCCAAGAAGAGAGTAGCAAAAAGGAGACAAAGTAGGACATGATACTCTCCAAGGTGGAGTTCTGGCATGGTGCAGCATCCTTATGGCAGGTAAGTGTATACTTCTTAAAGGAGCATTAATTGCATTGCTTAAGTATAGCACGGGCTTGATGCTTTCTATTGCTTTCAGTCAAGATTTATATTTGGTTGGAAGACTAGAAATGCCTTTGAGAGCAACCTTGATTGTGCAATTGCTGCTATCCATCTTTTTGAGCAATGTAAGCAGTAAATATTTTACTTTTTTTCTAAGGCTATTGTAGTCAACTTGTCTGACTTCCCATTTGACATACATGGATGGATGAATGTCACCTGGTGTTCCTGTATCAAACCTATAACTTCAGTTAACAATAGTGTGCCTTTTAGAAAAAGATAATAGTTTTGTGTTGTTTAAAGGTATAAGTGGTGGAACTCAAGTACATCCACCTCTGCTTTGGGCTGTTCTGAGATGTACTAAAATGCCTGGAACCTGTTTACCCTGTAAGGAGAAGCAACGCTATCAATGCTGCAATTTTTAAATGTAGACATAAGCCAACAGGCAGGTCCTTGTGGACCTAAAGTGCTCAGCACAATCCCCTTCTGCTAATTTCTTTGGCTCCGTGTTCTTAACCTCCATTCATTAAGAGTGAGTCATAATTCACAAGACCTCTGCGAGCAGTTAAATCAATTTATCGACTGAGTCTATTCAATCACTTGGCCTGTTTTAAAAGAAAAGGCAGCTGTAACAATAAGATTTCATCTCCTACCACCCTGTGGGTGTGTGGCACCCCTCCTCTGGGCTGCATGTTCTCCCTTTGGAGCCCAGCACTTCAGAAAATCACTCTTTTGGTAACAAAGGTGTCTAACGCATATGATGCAGTTGTTGATGTGCCTCGACAACTCTGCTGGGAGGTGGGCAAGAGAGTGGCCCTGTCAGGGAAAGACTATAATTCTTTCACATGGGCCCAGCTTCTGGGACAGGGAGGTGTTGCTGAAAGACTTTAAGATAGCTCTGTCAGGGTTGACACAAGAAGCGGCAGCTTCAACTAAACTTTTCCATTCCTGACCTGGATTCTTCTTTCCAAGTGCACTGGCTCTTGCCACAGAGCTCCGAGCATGAGGAAGTGACAGTCTTCCAAGAGCTGATGTGGAAACATGGGAGAGTCTCATGCCTCTTACAGCTTCTGCTTACCTGAGGTCTTCCCTTGATTTTTTTTTTTTTTAATTTAATGTCAGATTCTTCACCCAGTCTAGCAGTGCTGCCCAGATAATTGCTAGCAACGCCTACAGGATTCTTTCATGCATGAGGAGACTATTTAGCTCATGCCTGCTCTCCAGCCTGAGGAGCTTGGCTCTGTTCCGTATAAGATCTCTCTGGCTCCTCTTCCTACGGCAGGTGAGTCTGGCGCTGAGGGCTGGTGATCTAGTCTCACGCCCCATGCAGGCCCACAGTGTGGCTCTTCCTCTGGATTTGTTCCTTCTAATCCAGGATGGTGCAAGGCGGTTCTTGCCCTTCCTGGTGGTGGGTGTTCCCCAAGCTCCATCCACCCCAGCTTTGCTCTCGGCCACAGCTCCAGGAAGCTGCTGATGGAGACGGTTCCTCGGCACCCCTTGGGTGCTGGCGAGGTGTCCAGAGGGGAAGCCAGCCAGCCTGAGACTGCTGCGGCACAGAGGCAAGTTCTGTGGGCTGGGGTCATGGTGCTGATGACTAGGTAAGAGAGTGATAGGGTCTGGGGAAAGAGGATGGGCAGGAAACCACAGAGCCAAGGGGCTGTTGGAGCTGGTCTGTGTGCACAGTTGAAGAGGCCGTGGTGTGTGGAAAGGAGAATGGATGGTCACGGAGAGCAGAGGAGGGAGTCTGCTTGGTGAGGAAATGAGGCTGGGGAATTTGAAGGGATACTGTGGTGTCCAGTGCCTGAGTATGAGGGATGGTTGTTGGATGGTGACACAGGGTTTGGACAGAAGCCACAGCTGGACAGAAGCTGGGGTGGGGGGTACTGTGCTCCTCTTGTGCCCCTATATGGGGTGGCCATCAGAGACAGTGTGGGGAGTTCAAAGGGGTCTGGACATGAGAGTCCTGATCTTGGCTTTTCACGGCATCAACAGGGTACAGCAGGATACGCCTCATGTTCCGTAAGCTGTACTTGTATGAGGAGCATGGGGAAGGGTGGGAGGTATGTGAGAAAGGGCCAGGGCTGCAAGGATGGAAGGGGAGGCCTGGGGTGTGTACATGAGAAGCAGTGGAGGTTGTGGGACGCAGGAACACATGTGGCACAGGAATGACCACGCATGTGAAGGGGCATCAGTGGGTGTGAGAGCAGATGAAAGCTGAACGGGGCTGGGGACCCCGGGAGTGGTGTATGGGTGCACGCCAGCTAGGACTGGGAATAATGTGGGTGCATGGGGAATATGAGGCTGTATGGAAGGGGACGTGGATGCAAAGTAAAAATCCCGACCCCTCCACAGGCGGTGGGGCCGGGCCCGGCCGGGGAGGTGATGGGAGGCGGCAGTCCCAGGGGAGCACGCTGGGTCGAGGATGTGCTGGACCGTGCCCCCCCACGGGCTGCCCGCTCAGCCCCAGTCCCGGTCCATCCCGGGGTACCGGCCCGCCCCGGTCTGCCGGCCGGGGCCCCGCTCCGGGCTCGGGCTGGGGCTGGGGCTCGGTCCGCGGCGCGTTCCCCGCGGGGCGCCGGTTCCGGTTCCGGCGGAGCCGGGGCGGCGGGCGGGCGGG
>JANZLQ010000089.1:31943800-32004251 GCA_026212715.1 Elanus axillaris
CCCCCCCGAAGATTTAGTGTTTACAGTAGGTCTTGTGTATGGAGGCTGGGACTGCAAAAAGCTTTCAGTTTTATAGTCTTCCTAGTGTCGTCTTAATGCGCCAAATACCTCCCTAGGCTGCAATCTTGGCTCATACCCTATGTTGAACAGGGCTGGGCCTGTTCGGGGCTTGGATGGAGATCGGTGTGGCTGCCTCAGCAGGGGGTGCTCTCCCCTCTGCAGCCAAATTATCCCAGTGCCCAGGTTCCCGTTAGCTTGGGAGGTGCCAGCTTTCAGATGAGGCTTGAAATTTGGAGTCGATCCTTTGACCACAGTCTGGGACGCTTTACCTCCCTAAATTCCTCCTGACCCAGTGGAGAGCCTGAGCGCTCAAAAGCTTCCCAATTCTCTCCAGGCAAATAGAAGTCTCCAGCCCTCATTTTCCATAAATTTCCTCAGCAATATCAGTTGTCTGTGGATCGTTTCCTGTCCCTCAGCTGTTGAGTAGCACTGGGTGCTATGAAACAGCTGCCTCTCCCTGTCTCGGAGGGGACCATGTTCATTGGTGGGAGAAGCGACTTCTCCGTGCATGCTGTTTGTAAACAAATGCTTTGGGATCCTTTGAAATGTTGTTCTTGAAGTGAATTCAAACTTGTCTTGAATGAAACATTGCCATGTGGGTGGGAGAGTGTCTGCGTAACTATAAACAAAGTTTAGTAATAAATAGCAGCGTCTTGTATTGGGAAGAGGGGTCTGGTGGCAGCAAAGTTCTGTGCTGTGCCTTTTCATCCTCCTCTGTTTCTTTAAGGCTCCACAGGAGGAGGCAGATGGTAGATTAATGAAACTCAATGATAAAGCAGCATAGGGAGTTGTGGATGCTAGCAGGGAGAGGGGAAAATCACTCAGGAAGATGCAGCGAGTTTAGTTGCGTCAGAAATGCATGGGGTGAGGTTTTTGTTGGGACCAGTTCAGCTAATTCTTCTGGGGAGAGTGAACCTCTCTGGAAGGGAAGGTGCAGCTGAGAGGGGTCAGAGGCTGTGTGTGGGCAGCCTGTTCCTTGATGAAATCATGTGTGATGAGTTGTGCAGTTGGAGCAGCACATTGCAAGGCCTTGTGTAGAACAGAGGGGAGAAAGCCTCTCGTGGTGCCACCAGGGATGCCCCATCAGGAAAGCTGTCTTTGCTCCTTTCCAGAGAGCTGAAGAATGTGCTTGTGGTTGGCTGGAGCATGGCGGGGGAGCAGCCAGAGCAGTCCAGCTGCAGCCTTGTCTCTGAGAAGCCCTGGAGCCCCAGGCACCACTTAAAATAGAGAATCATTTAGGTTGGAAAAGACATTTAAGATCATCGAGTCCAAACAAAATATTTCATGATCCCTGATAATTGGTGTCCAGGAGGGAGCAAGCCATTGGTCAGTGGGGAGAGGCAGGGATGAAAGGGCAGGAGGCACCTCAGCTGCTTGACTGACTGTAAATGCATGGGCAATTAGTGAAAACCAGGAGGAGACTAGCCATAGCTGTATTCAGAAGCTGTGTGTCAAGGAAGGATGTTGCACTCTTACACGTGTATCCCTCTCAGCCCCTTCTCTCAAGATGCCCTCTGCCCAGCATGGGGGTGGCCTGGCTTGTGCTGACAGTTTCTAAGCTGGGCTGGTTTTTGTCAGTTGGGCAGTGTCAACAAGTAGTACCCAGGGTAAAGCCACTTTGGGAAAGCAATGAGCTGTTAACGGTGGATGGCCTTAAGGCAGCTGATCAACGAGGAGGAGACCTGCAGATCTGATGGCTCATGCTTTTTGTCAGCAATGGGACCTTTTTCAGGATCCAGTGTGGTCCAACATTTCCTTCCACCTCTGTTGCCCAGACTGAATCTGTTTCTCCCTCTTCTTCCTCTTTCCAGGCTGTAGATCTCCAGCCTGGCATTCCCTTCAGCTCACCCCATCCCCAAGGCAGTATTACAGCCGCAGTCTTGGTGTGTGGGATTTTTCATTCTTTTGTTTATCTTGTTAATATTTGTTTGCTCTGAGAATCTGGGCGGTGATGGAGCAGCTTCATCTCCTTGGAAATGTGAACTGAGGCTCCCTGGGTGGCTGTGGAGTTGTTGGGCTATGCCGGGAGCTAATCCTAGTTAAAGCACTCAGCCCCAAATTAAGAAGACCCCAGAATGGTGTCACCTCTAGGTGGGAAAGAGGAGAAACAAGAAGATTTAATGCACCCGGTTGTGGGGAGAGGAGCTGTGAGCAGCAGGAAGGCTGCAGGATTTTGTAGCCTCGTCTACCCAGCATGTAGTACAGCTGCAAATAGGGAATCCAGCCTGAGCCCAGCAGTGCGGAGCAGTGATGCAAGGTGCAGATATTTGTGCCCTTGTTGGCTTTGTGTATTGCTAATCCAAGAACTGGAGGCGTGCGGAGGAACTAAGCAGACTGATGGTAGAAGTATGGCAGTGCATAGATGTGGAACACTCTTCTTGGACCTGAGACACTTTGTGTGGATGTGCCTTGCTGTGAAGTCTGGAACTACTCTTAGCCTGCTAACCTTTCCCTCACTAGAGAAGGAAGGTTGGGTTTTTTACCCCCACAGCTTCAGTCTTTCCATTCAACATTTTACAGGTAAGATGTGAGTGCTGGTCAGGAGGGATCTAAGGAGGGAGCCTTAGATCAGTGCAGCGCTATGACCGCTTGTGAGATCCATGTTCTCCATCAAGCCACCTGCAGGTTTTTCATGGAGTTTTGAACTTTTTTGTTCCTAATCTGTAAATTAGAAATTCTAACAGTGCTCCTGTGCCTTGTCTTGTCAACTCGACACTGAGCTTCTTGGGCAAACATTCTTGTGGATCTTGGCATGACAGAACTCTCGGTTCCATAGACGTGCTGCAAGAACAGTACAGTAAATTCTCCTGGGGACCTGTGCAGTTGGGAAGGGAACAACTGTGCTGATGGTCTGTGGTAGTTTGTAGTTTCCTGGGATTGTGGGCTTCAGTGATGTGTAAAGTGTTGCCTCCTGCCCAAGTCCATCATGAGAAATGTACTTGTCTCTGGGCAGCGTGGATCTTCTCACCAGCCAGGTTGTGTGCATGTTTGCCCCAGCTAAACTATGGCTTTGACTTTTCATCTGGCCAGGTGACTGGTACAGCTCTGAGGATATTCTTGTATCAACTGAGATGTGGTTTCTTTTTACTTTTTTTTTTTGCTTGTAATTGATGCTGCTCATTTTCTGTCAATCGAAAGGTGTTCCCACAGGGGCATGCTAAAGTTTAAATTAAACTTTTCAAAGCTTTTCAGTTAAATAAGTGTAATTTGTGCATCCAGTTAAGTCCTTAGCACCTGGCCTGAAGTTCTGTGTTGTATTTCCATAAATTCTGGAGCACCTGGAAGTTTGAATTTCTTCTGTGTGTGGAGAAAGCACTTGGGTGATCATTTTTCTTATCTCCACTTCACTCGGCCACCTCTCCTCTTCCAGGCTGGAGAGCAGAAAGGCCTGCATCTCCTGCAAGGGGACCATGCCTCCCTCCCCATCTCACTTGTTCTGCATTGCCGGGATGACAGCAGCGATTTGAGCTACAGTGGTGGGATGGTGCTGCTCTTTCCACTGCTGCCAGTTTCTCCCTCTTGCAGGACTCGAATCCAATTTTATCTTCAGAGCTGTGGTGAGTGATTCCTAGGTCTCAACTGTCAAGGGAAAATTGGTATCCAACTAATCACTAGCCTAGTATCTAATCCAGACCTGTTTAATTATCACCTGCTCTCCAAAGCTGGGTATGAGGCAGTGATTAGGGCAACACTCTAGAGGCAGAACAAAGCGGGCGCTGCTGGAATTCCCAGTGCAGGGGTCAGATGCCGTTGGTATTTGGCGACCTCATCTCCTGCACATGTGCATGGGGAAATGCGTTGATGCTCACTGAAAGGCTGAGTGATTTATTTTTATTGCAGGGTCTTTTTGAAATTGATGCCAGCAGTGACTGTCCTTCTGGCTGGAAGTGTTTGGAGCTGGGGAAGAGATCCTAAACTTAATAAGCAGTGTCAGTCCCTAAGCAGTGGTGAGCCGCTGGCATAGTGCCCTTGCCTTTCCTGCCAGCAGTTTGTAATGTGAGTTGGGGTAGTTGTTTTATTTTGATTTGTGTAACTTTATTTTTAAAATTTTGAATTGGAAACTCTGCTGCCTGCAGAAGACCTTTGCCTGTCCTATGCCCCTGGTGGAGAGTGCTTCCATGTCTGTGGATTTCATGCAGGGAGAGGTTGGCAAGAGGTCTGTGAGCAAAAGGGCCTCCAAAACTGCGTGCAACTCTCTTGCATGCTCTTGTCCTTTGTCATGCTTCTGTCCGAGTGACAGCATTGGCCTGGCTGTGAGGTGGCCGTCACTTTTCTTCATCTTCTGGCCAGTCCCTGTCCTTTCTGTGCAGAGGGCAGCACTTAGCCATGTGAGAGGCCACAGCACCCCATCTCTTGTGCTCCCCGCTCCAGAGGATGCATGGTTCCCTTCCTGCTCACGTCAGGTGTGCTGCCCTGGTTAGCTAGGGTCCACTGGAGGTTATTTTTTGGACAGTTTGCAGGTAGGTTGCTGCAGCCTGTGCCTCTGTCTCCTTGGCTGCTGAGGATTTGGCAGAGAGCTGCTAACCACTGTCTGCGCTTGTGGTGGGAATTTCCTGTAATGCTGCCTGTGCTGGGGGGTGGCCCATTGACACTGGAGCTGGTCCTGGCTGTAGCTGCTGCTGGAGGCTGTTTCCAAGTGTCGTGGTGGTGGTGGTGGGGGGCTGCAGCAGTGCCAGCGCTGGGGTGCAGACGGAGAGGGTTAGCTGATGGTATTCACTCCTTCCATGGGTTGTATTGTCT
The DNA here is from genome assembly GCA_026212715.1 of Elanus axillaris. Lineage (NCBI taxonomy): Eukaryota > Metazoa > Chordata > Aves > Accipitriformes > Accipitridae > Elanus > Elanus axillaris. The sequence goes on from JANZLQ010000089.1 coordinate 31,948,601, forward strand.
GTGCCTGGCAGTGTGTGTCCTGCTGTTCAGACCCAGCTATTACTGACTCTGTAGGTGTCCGGCTTTCTCTGTTGTGGTTGGAGCTGTGCTCTGAAGGCCACACTGGATAGCAGTCATAGCCTGGTTTCTTTGCCCAGGGGTGGTGTTCGGAAAGCCAAGTTAGCCAAATCAGGCTGCAGACCAATTTCCCTAAGGCCTTGTCTGTACTATGCAAACAATGAAGCTTTACAACAGCTATTGAACTTGTTTGGAGCTAGAGCTGGTCAGAAATTTTTTTTGACTGAATGTATTTTCTCCCAAAATATGGTGTTATGTTGAAGCTAGCATTTTTCTTGGAGAAGTATTGTTTCCATTTATGTTTTTGATGGGAATGTTTCTTAATTTTAAGCTTCTCCTGTCATCTTTGAAAAAAGAGAAAGAAAGGTCAAGAAACCTTTGCCCATCCATGAGAATACAGCTGTTTTGATGCAGTTATGTGTTTTGAAATCATCTGGAGGACTCTGGTCCTCCAAATTCCTGCACAGAGCAAAAACCTACTTTGACGTCTCAGAAATCGCCATGAAGGAAATCTGTGCACCCTGACTGTCTCTGGTGCAGCTGTGTTTCAATGTGGTTCAGTCTCTGAGGTCAAGGCCAAACACTGTTAAAAATGGCTCATAAACCACCATAATCTGGGTCATGAACTGAGCATTGTTCATTGTTATGGGATGATAGTGGTGGCCCCACTGCTCATTCTTCTGGTTCCTGCTGGCATACAACTTTTGAGAGTTTAATCTAGAACTTGGCTATTCCCAAATCCCAGACCTTGGCTCACCTGCAGAGTCAGTACTGGATCTTCTGGGTGGTGGCATAAGGAGTGATGTTCCTTCCTACATGGCTGTGGTGAGAGCAGGATGGGCAGCTGGGTAGGCAGTGTTTCATCATGGACTCTCAGAGGGAAGGTGCTGGCTTGTAGGGATGGAGGCAGACAGCCTGTATGCTCAGAGCCTTCAGTAAGTTGCTATTCTCCAGCATGATCCTGGCTTCCTTCACCTGTGATTTCCCCACATAGTCTCCCAGCAGGCAGAGACATCTGGGTCTGCAGCCATGTGGCCTGAACTCTTTGAAGGTGGAGGTAGTTATGCACCACTGTGCGTTTGGGGATGCTCGGGGTAGAAGGGTGCTGTGAGTATAAAAGCAAAGAAAATCTGGTTTCCCCTGCAGCTTTTCTGCTGCACAGATGTGTTTGACTTCAGTCCTCTCTCAGGGTGGGCATCAGGCCCTCTATCTAGACTTGAAGGCTGTATATGTAGAGGTGTAGGGAGCATAGTTAGAATTCCTCAAGTCCTTTTTGAGCTTATGGTACTTAAAGTGGTGGGAAGCCTCTTGCATGTCTGCACTGCAGTTGCTGAACTGTTCAGAGCTGAGGGTATCTGCTGTAATGAAGTGCTACTCCTCCACCCTTGACTGCATCCAAATAGATACAACAATGTTGTAGTTTAGGAATTTGATGTGTGTAAAAGCCCGTGAAGGAGAGCTGTGCTTGCAGAACACAGCAGATAACTGTGGCTGCAGGAAATTGCCTTCATGTTGTTGCACCAGCTTTGCATCATGCTGCACATTTGATGAGGCAGCAGTCAGGGCTGTGTGTTTTTGGTGTTTCCTATTGATTTCCTCTTCTCTCCATCCCTTGTTTGTTATTCGGAGCCTGCCCTTCTGACCTGTGCTGGATGGATGGTGGTTTTCCAGAAGGGGGATGTGGCACCACGTGGCTGTGTTACTGTTTGTCCCGGTTGTGCTGGCTTGTTAGGCAGCAGCTGGCAAGTTAAGTAAAACTTAATCCTGCTGGTGGCTGCTGTTGGAAATTTTTGGACCAAATCCTTTTGTGAATGCTCTTTGGAAGGCGTTGAAGTAAGGTACAAATCTGGGAATTAGTCTAATCTCTGTGACTTTTTCTGCTTCGTCTGTGTGCTTATCTATGTAATGCCATGGTGGCCTTAGGAGAGTATGTGAGCTCTTAGGCCGTGAATATCACTGTCTCCAAGGTCTGCGTCAGCTTGCGGAACTGAAGTATTAGTGTCTCCCTGAGCCCCTGCTCTGAAGCTCTTGGTTTCACTTGTTTCCATTGCTGTGTTGTTACTGCTGTAGCACTAACACTGAGCCCGTCCCGGAATGGGCTGGAATTCTCTGGAGGCTTTGAGAGGCAGATATGCCTGGTGTTGACCTTCCTGTGCCATGTAATCCTGTATCGCAGTGGAGGGTTGGGGCTGTTGTGGTTGTTATATCAGTTATTTATTAGAGGAGAGGTGCCAGAGGCATTGTTTTTCCAGTCACAGCTAGCTATTGAAGGCAGCAGAAGCAGCATTTGGGTACCCTGCTCCACTAAGTCTTCTGTGTTGGTTATCCCCTCACTGGCACATCTGTCCGTGTGTCTTGCTGGCTAAAATCTGCCATCTCGTGAGAACTGGAGGAAAAGAAGATTTAGTGAGCGGTGACTGAATCACTGCAGTGGGACTCCATCCTTCTGGTCCTGGCTGAAGACATGAACTGAAGGGGGAAAGGCTTTCTTGCATGACTTGGAGCAGAGATCTGTTTCTGGGAGAGCTGGCACTGGCCGCTGTGTGGGAAGGTCTTTTCTCTGCTGGTTTTTGACCTGCCTCTAGGGTTTGGAGAGGAATTTATTTGCTACGTGGCCCCTCTGATTGCTGGCAGCTGTCTCCGTGATAGGCTGGGAATTCAGGGTCTGGGTAACAGAGGCCGTGGGCTTTTCCTTGTTTTCTGATGGCTGGCAGCTCCTGCCATGTACAGGCTGCTTCTGAGGACACTGAGAGTCTGCCAGAGGGGTCTGTGTTTTGGGAGCTCTGGCTCCGCATGGATTGTCACAGCGGGGAAGCTGGTGCTAGCACAGTAGCCTGCCCACTCGCTGGGCTTCAACTTTTTCCCTCAGCATTGCTCTGACCTACTCTGACCTGCTTGAGATTCATGGTCCTTTTGTGTCTCACCATCTGTGAGCAAATAGGTTGTCCCTATACACTGCATTGTGCCATGCCGCCATTGTTGACAGCCAGAGCAGTGTCAGAAGGGCTGTGACAAACCTGGCTTTGTGGCCTGATGGGATCAGCAGGGCAGGGGCAGGGAGAAGGCTGCTGCTGGGCTGGCCCCAGGGTACAGCAGCTCCTCAAATTGAAGCTTTTTTCAGAAGCTGTGATGGATATGCAAACTCCATACTTCTGTTTGCATATGGCTAACGAGCAGTCCCAGTTCATTCAGCCCCGCCTAGCTCAACCAGTATTTTAGTGCCATTCACAGGGAGACTTGCCTGTGGGCCCAGCTGAGGCTGTGCTATACTGGAAGCACATATAGGGGCTTAATGCAGGAAGTCTTGCCATTGCATTGTGCTAATTTGAATTTTTTCTTACTGGCTTTTGTAGCTCTGAGAAGGGTGGATTTTCATGGATCTAGCTGCACAGCTGAGTCCCTTATGGCAGACCTCCTAGTTGTCTTAGTCCCAGAGCTTGTAAACCCACCTTTAGGTCCTGAAGGGATTCGTGTGAGATGGATTTTCCTCCCAGAGTGAAAATGGTTCATTTCAGCTGGGGCCAAAAGGTGGGTTAGTTTGGGGAAACTCTTTAAGATTATTCCCTGCCCAGGCATCCTGGAAGCATCAGAAGAGTTTTGGGGTGGCAACATCTGCTTCAGCTTAGGGTGTGCTCCATCTCGGTTTCCTTGAGGCAGGTCCGACTTACTGCAGAGGTATGTAACATCTATGTAGGGTGTGCACATTGAGTCTTATGTGTCTGAGCTGGGTCAGACTCACACAGCATGCGTCTGTGGTTCTGAATCCCCCACACAGAAACACGGGAGGCTACTACAGCAACAGCAGTCTTTACTTTTATATTGCCAGTGTGGGACACTTTAAAAATCTTTTGGTGACTTCATACGATGTTACCTTTAGTTGCAGTTGGTACCTGTGCTCTGGTAATAGGAAGCTGCATGGCGCACATGCTCTCCCCTATAGTGAGATGTGTAGTCTTGAGGTGGAGAGTGTGTCTGGCCATGCTGTCTGCAGAGACCAGGTGAGCTTCTGGTCAGTCAACACATGGTGCTGGCCTGAAGCGTTTCTGGTGACTTCGCCTGTTATTAAAGGAGAGGCGCTTCCTGGGAATTTGATGTCAGTATCGCATATAACTAGGAAGCTCAGAATCAGGGTCTTGTTATAACTTGACTTACCAGCAGATCCACAGACATGGGAAGTTGCCCTGTTGCAGTAATAATGTGTGACGAGTCTCTCTGGGCTGCCAGTGGGAACAGTTAATGTGTAGAGTGACCAGTTCAACACAGTTACTGAGCTCATGGGATATTTACAGACTGCGGACAGGTTGTGCTGCCTTTCACTGCACTTCTCCATCCTTGAAGGACCTGGGAGTTGGCTGCTGTGGTTTTAAGACCCTCCACAGGAGGAACATTTTGCATCATGTGTGATGGTGACTTCTGGAGGTCACTGACCATTATCCAGCCTTTGGTATAGTTGTCAGATATGGCAAGTGGGAAGGTTTTGAATAGTGTGTGACAGGGTCAGGCCTGGGAGTTCACAGTGTCAAAGAAAAGCAGCAGCTCTGAGTTGGACTTGGTCCTGCAGAGGTGGGGTATGTTGCTGTAGTAATCCAAAGCACTGTCCTCTTCTAAATTGTGGGGAAACTTACTCTCCTGTTGAAAAGGTTGCTGATCCCTGGTGTGGAGGTGAGTCCTGGCAGGATCTGGACTGAGTTCTCTATAGGGCACCTCATGCAGACCTCAGACAAATGCCAGTTATCGCTTATAGCTGGGCTGCTGAAACAGAAGAGCCTGGCTGCTTGCAGAAAACACCTTCCTTCCAGATTGAGACCATGGCCTGTGCCCTGTTTCAGTAAATCTCTGACACACCTTTGGAGGATTGCTAGGCAGATGATGGTCTCCTGACTGTCTCGATATTGCTTTGTCCAGTGGAACATCCATCAGGTGTTAGGAGGACTCCTGTGGGCCAGGGCTTTCACAAAGGGAGGAAAAAGTGAATATTTTTGTTGCTGAGAGTAAACCAGCAGCATGGTGGAGACGGCTCGCGTTTTCCCTGCTTCTTGGCTAATCAGATTCCTTTTAATTTACAGTAATTGATTGGCTCCTGCTTTATGGCTGTCATCCACTTTCTGGACCTCTAGTTGAGCGGGTTGTGTACCAGCACATGCTTGGTTTGGTTAGGACTGGAGCATCTTTCTTGTCTCTTTCTTCCAGCAGTTGAACAGTATTTGCTTGTTTGCTGGGTGATGGCTGGAGGGCAAGCTTGGCTGGCTTGGTAAAGGATGCTTGGTAGGAGATTGCTCATTGTATTGTTCAAGGACTTGGCCCTGCATCTTGAAAGGAGTTTGGTGAAGATGACTGGTATTAGCTGAAATAAATGAAGTATATAAAAGGCTACTAAAATGTGCTCTATTTGCTGTCTCTCTGTATAGGGAATTTCTTCTTCCATCCCCTGCATGGACACCATCAAACGCAGGAGACCAGGTGAAACAGCTAGCCTTCCCCTACCTGTGATTGGTTTTGTCTACTAGTAGACCTATATGAGCTGATTGTTTAAACCATTGGTTTTCTCCAAGTTCTTCCTGGCTTGCTGACAATTTCCTGAGAGTGAATACTTCAGGTTGCACCAAAAATTATCCAGGGCCCAAAGTTGAGGAAGAAAAAGAACGTGCATCTCTATCCTAGCGATGGTCAGAAATGGTTCTTATGAGCGTTCAGACCCCTCATGCTGTCTGTTGTCTTCTGCATTTTAGGACTAGAGGCACATAGTATCACTGTCTACCCTTTTTTCAGAGTGCTGCAATAGCTTGGGATTGGGAACAAAGTTCTTTCTTTGCCACCATGCAGCTGTTGACTCTGAAAGGCTCTTCTTTGCATGAGTCCTTCTCATTGTCTTTGGCAAATGTTTTGTGGTGGAACTTAGTTTTGAGCTTTATTAACTCCCTGTTGGTTTTATAGGGGTTCTCTGAATGTCTTATAGACCTAGTTAGCAGAGATGTTGCGATGGTAGCCCAGCTAGATGCGAAGAGTAGGTGCAGTCATCTGGAGCCTGTTATGCTTCAAGACTCCTTCCTGCCCTGTAGGAGGTTGGGCTGGTTTCCTTGGGAGACTCTTGCCAGTTGTTTGTGCTAGGAGAGAGTAATGTGAGCTGGTCAGTGTCTTGAGGGCAGGACACGTGTGGAGGCTGCTTTGTCATGTCCTGGTGGAGAACTGTCATTAAATACAAATTAATTGTTAACATGATGGGGGAAATGAACCTCACTCCTCCTCCTTACAACCATCTGCCTCGGTCTGTGCCTTCCCAGACCTGCTGTGGAGGTGGCTGTCCAGCAGAAAGGTGTTCCAAGAGCAAAGGGCTGGTGCTGGGCAGGGCTGCTGTGCTGGCAGCCCAGGACAAGGGGGTGCTGATGAGCAGAGTGCTCTGTGGCAGCTCCCTGCTTTCCCAGGTGTGGAAGTCCATGCTTTCAGACTTTGTTTCCCACCCTCCCCCTCCTCCCTTTTTCCCCCTCTTCTCCTCTCCTTGCTCTCCCGCTGAGTTGATGCTTTTCCAGGAATGAGCTGTACTGCTGGCCCAGCACATTCCACAGCAGCAGCACTTTCTTGGCAGGAACCTTGCTTGCTGTTAAGAAAAAGCAGGACTGACTTGGCGTCCTTCAGCTGAGGGCCAGAAAAGGAAGGCCTGGTCCTAACTTTCCTCACGATACATGCAGAGCCTTCGTGGACATCATGGCCCTCTCCCTTGGCTGCTGTGTACACGCTAACATCACACAGTCCCCCCAGCAGCCCTTGGAGCCCATTACAGCTCCTCACTGTCGTCTTAACTGGTGTGAAGTCCCTGGGTGTTGCACAGGAGGCCATTGCTTTTCTAGCCAGCCTAGAAAGGGGCGAGTGACTTTTGTGGAGAGTTACAAGGAGTTCCCTGAGGGGCCCAGACACCTCATCCATAAGCTTCTTGGTAAGGTGGTGTTGTGCCCTTTGTGTTTTGCTACTAGCAGTAGTTGGGTAAACCCCTTTTCCACCTCTCTGCACAGTTCCTTTCCCTCTGTTGGTGGGAGCTGCTGTGTTGCAGCTCTGCATTGTGGGCTTTTCCTGCTGTCCGTGTCCAGGTGGAGCTAAGTGTCACAGCAGACCAAGCCTCCTCCAATTTGCTTGCCATCTCTCAACATTAATATGGACCATAGCACCTGCATCAGGATTTTACCTTGTCTCATATATGTGTCTCTGTTTGGCTGGGCATCTTTGGGCCTGTTTCCTATCCCATCTTGAATACAAGCCTGGCTTTTGCTCACTGTTACATCTGTGGATTTGTTTTGGTTCCCTGAAGGTCATTTCTGCAGAGGTTTAACCTCACATCTTTGTCTTACAATGAGTCCTTGCACTTGTCTTGCATCCCTCTGTTAGGCTGCGCAAGCTCTTGGAGTTGTTGAGGAGCTGAAATTGAGCTACCAGGGTGAAAAGCCTGGCCAGGCTTTTGCTAGGAGTTCCCATTTGTCCTGATTTCCAATTCAAAGAGACGGAAAGTGTCACTGAACCTTCGAGGGCCTGGAGAATGCTTCCTTTGATGATGTCTCTAAATGTCCTTCTGGGAGTTGGAAGCATGGCTTGGGCAGGGCTGGATTAATTAGTGTGAAGGTGCCTCCTGCAATTGGAGGACAGGCCTGTTGGGCTTGTTTGCAGAGCAGTGCTGCAGCCAGATGGTCACTCCAGAGATCAAGGCGGGAGGGGCTGCCAGGGCTCTTAGGCTCACTTCGAAATCAGTCTGCAGCTTTGCTTTGGTAAGTGCTGCTCCTGGGCAGGCCTGTGAGGTTGTGTGGCTCATTCCTAAATGCCATTCCTTTCGCAGTCTTTGGACTAGATGAACAGGAGGTGTGTCCTCTGTCATCTCCCACCCAGCGATGCCTGTAGGACTGAGCAGAGGTCCAGCTGGAGCCAAGCATCTCCTGGACAGGGGGGCTGTGGTTCTCCTGGTGTATGTCCAGTAGCGTGATTGCACATGCGTTGATGAGGCGTTCTTGGGGAAAAACAGCTGCCATCTTAGACGGCTGTTCAGTCCCTGCCTGAGTGACCATGTGGGCAAAGCACAGCGAGCTGTGGGGTGCATGGGGAGGCTGTGGGGCAGCAGTGGTGAGTGCGGTTGTGAGAGAGGCTGTAGAGATTACAGCCTGAAAATGAAAGAGGCTGTTCCTGTGCTTTTGCTCATGGACATGATGTCCCTGCTCCTGAGGAGAGCAGGTAGTAGCTTGAAATGAGGTGAGCTGCTCCCCAAGGAATCCTTATAAAGTTCCCTTGATTTGTTAGGAAAGCAGAGGTAGCCTTTCCTGCTAGAATGCAGAGATGGGTTATTGTTGTGTTAGTAGGACAGCTGGTTTGTGCTTCTTGATTCTTAAAATAAGACCCAAGGTAAAGAGTGCTCCAAGGGAGCTCACCTTCACACAGGGTGCAGGGACAGATAGGAGGACAGCAGCTCTTCTGGGGAGGAGGGTCTGACAGAGCTAAACCACCTGCAAATCTGTTTCACTTTTACCCTGTGCTACAACATAAAGGAGCAGTGGGGAATACCCTGTCTGGGGGCTTGGGAGGAAAATTAAGTGGGAGAGTGATGGTCTCTGTTTACACTTGGAGAGCCCTTCTCACCCCAGTGCACCATGCAATTTGTACACTGTGTACTGCTCCTCCTCACACAGGAGGTAAAAATACAGTGAGGAAGGCCCAAAGAATGCCCCAGCTTACGGAGACAGACAACTCAAATCCTCTAATCCTGTTTGATGCGTGCTGTTTGCCTGCAAAGCCCAAGGTCTCACAGATACACGTGTGATTGCTGGTGTGTGTATTCTTTGGTTGGGCCTGTAGCCCTTGGGGGGATTGCATTCCCACGGGAAGCACACATGTCATGTCTGGGCTTAGTCTAACAGGTGACTATTTCTCGACCTGAAATCCCAACTCTGTTGGAGAATTGCCCTGTCCAATTTTCTCTTCTGGTGAAATGGATGCAGAGCTCATCGCTGTGGCCCCAGCATTTGATTTTGCAGAAGAGAGGAGGATTTTGCTCTAGAGCTGGGAGATACATTTGGATAGTAACACATGAAGGTGCTTCCTTTTGCTATGCACTATTATTAATCTATACAATCATTTGGAGACAAGACATCCCTGCCCTAAGGGGTGTGTACTACAGGTCTTGAAAATGAGATCACATTTCTGGTGTATAAATCCCTGAAGCTTATGCTATTGGGTAGAAATGTCTCCTGATGGTTTTTTGGGTTTTTTTTCTTCTTTTGCAGGCTGTAGATGAGAGCTGTTAAGGTCAGAGGAGTGACCTACCTAATCTGTGCACTTTTGGGAACTTGTAAAGAAGATTAAGTTTAACACTGAATTTCTGGGCTTTGCAATGTTGGAAAAAAATGTTGCTGTTCTGTAAAGGTCTTTCCTCTTAACAATTGAACTAAATGAAGGAGAATATCTTTTTTTCATCTGCTCTACTAGCTTTACATCCTTCTAGTGTGAAATTGTCACCGCTCAGTTGTTTTCTCAATCTTTGCACCTCCCCTAGTAACAGATTCCTTTTCATCCTGGCCATCAAGCTAACATGCTTGAGGGGTCCCCTCACCTCCCTTCTTGGTACTGACTCCCCCAATGCCAAATTCAGCTTTTCTGATCACTGCCACATCCTGTGATTGCTTCTCTCTGAGTGTCCTCCCCATTGCGAGCTCTTAGATAGACAAGGTGGGGGACGGGACCACCAGAGCCGAGCAGTGATCCCTGCTGAGCTCCATCCAGCCTGCATCTGAGGTTCAAGTCCTCCTGCCAGAGCCTTTGTCCGTGCGTCTTGGATTTCTTCTTTGTCTGGGTTTGCGTTACTCCATCCGAGTTCTTCACTGGGACTTTGCTGTGGCTAATCAGGTCCTGCTCAGGAGAGACCAGAGCTGGCTGAAGCTAGAAACTCCCTTGTATCCGCAGACCTCGCCCGGGCTGGAGGCCACCACAGGGAAACGGGGAGGCTGGGAGCACAGCAGCTGCGCTGGTAACGTCTGCGCAGCCCGGGGTCTCTGACACGGCGCAGCCGCCTCTGAGGCTTGGGTTTTATGGCCTCCTTTCTCTTCTGTGTGCGCTCTCTTGTTCCCCACCTTCCCTTCATTCCTAGGACATGACTCTCTGATATAAAATACCCTCTAATTTCCTGAGCTGCGCTGGGACTCCCTGGAGAAGGCAGCGTCTGCCTGCCTGTCCCTCGCCTGCCTCTGCATCCTTGTTCCAGGCTGCCAGCTGCTCCTGCCGGTGGGGAGCAGGAGGGAAGCTGGGAGCATGGCATCTTCCCAGGCCATGGGGAGAGGGTCTGCCGGCTCTTCCGGAGAAGCCGGCAGGAGGGTAGGGATGGAGCCAGGGTTGGAGATGGATTTCCTCTGCTTCCCTCCCAGCCGCTGGGGCTGCCCCTTCCCCTCCCCCAGCTGCATGGGAGCAGATGTGCTGTTTGTGTCAGCCCTGGCAGCCCCCTTCGAACACCCCAGCCGGGCTCCTGCGGCAGCCAGAGCTTTGTCCCCTCCTCCTCCCCCCCGGTTTGGCCCCGTGTCGCTGGGGATGGCGGTTGAATCATCCGCCCACTCGGCCTGCCTCCCCTGTAACCCTCCCTCCCTCCTTCCTCCCTCCTTCCTCCCTCCCGCAGGTCTCTTTGTTGGAAAATTCAAGGCAGATGAGTGCCGGGGAGCGCTGGGCCTGCGGGCCAGGCGCTGAGCCTGCAAGCTTGGCCGTAGCATGTCTGCTGGCCCCGGGGATGGGACGGGGGCTGGCGAGTGTCCGGTCTGGTCTGCGGGGCGATTCTCCATGCGGAGCAGGAGCACCGAGGGGCTGGACCCACGCTCGCCTGGGCATGGGCATGGGCATGGCTCAGGCAGCCTCTCCAAGGAAGAGGGTTTTCCTGGCCACCATGCCCACCCCCCGGCAGGGCTTTAAACATGGGAAAATCTGAAACCGGGCAGCTCTGATGGACGGTAAACTAAAAGCAGTCCCTGTGAAATCAGCCTTGGGCAGATGTTTTTGCCCTGTGGTGTGGTGGCTCCTGCCAAAAGGAGAGGCTCTTAGAGATCGAAGAGAGCCTGAGTTCCTTCTGGGTCTGCTCTTTCGGGATTCCTGGGTTCAGACCCCATCAGCTGGGGCCTCTTCCCAGCACATTCACAGGATGGTTTTCCCTCCCAGCACATCCACGGGACAGTTTCATCTCATGGCTGCTTCCCCATGCAACTGTGGAGGAGAAACGTGGCACTGCTCACAGCTCCCCCAGAGGCTGCTTGGTTGGTGGCTTCTGACGTGAACCTGCGGTCTTGTTCGTGTGAGAAGTATGACTTGAAGAGAGTGGTGAGAGGTGGGGGGAGGAAGGCTACAGCTCTGGGCTGAGGCTGGAGAGGAATGCAGGGCACAAATAGCTGGGACAGTGCAAGGGGTGACAGATGTGAGCAGGACTGCAGAGATATTCCTGCTCGGCATGTGCCTGACTCCAGCACTATCAGTTTTTGCTCTGTAGAGTCTAAATATATAATCCATTGTGCTCTGGCATCTGGGTGATAAATAGTGATAAATAATGTAGTGGCTGGGGAAGGAGGGAGAAAACTGCTCCAGGGTGGAGCTGACCCCTGGGATGTCTGGGGCAGCAGCGGGTAATAGGAGCAATGAGGGACCAGCTCTCAGGACAGAGAGAGCTTGTTCTCCATCGGGCATGGCAGTTGAGGTGGGCGGGGGGTCTTGGGTGTTGGTTTCCTCTGTCCCCACTGAAAGTGGAATAGTTCATTTGTGCTTATCGGTTGGTCACCTTGACCCCGCAAATATATCACCCTGTCCCTTCACCCCCAGGCAGGGCTCTGTGTCCCTGAGCAGGCAGCACGCAGCACTGAAAATTGGCTCTGCCTGAAGTTCTCTCTAGGAATTGGATGAAGTCCAGGCTGCTGGCGACAGTATAAATGGATGCTAGTGCAGCCAGGCCAGGGTGCGTGCGTGTGTGTGTGTGTGCTTGGAAGTGAGGAGATGACAACTTGCCTGCATTGGAAAGAGTTGGTGTGGGCACCAAAGGGGACGGGTCCTGGGAAAGACTGCCTGTGTTTGACACTCATGCTGGGCTGCAGGGGCTCTGCAGAGGCTGGCACAGGGCATGCTGAAGAAGTATTAAGCCAGTAGGGGTTTAATCCATCCTCACTGCTCCTTTCCTGCTTTTTCCTGCTTCTCCATCTGTGCAAGAGGAATTAACTCACATCCTGGGAGTGGATTAGACTGCTCAAACCGTGACCTCTTCATCTGTGCCTTCTGGGGATGGGTAGCAGTTGTCCAGTCCCTTTGCTGGCTCTCCAGTTTGGGCAAGGATCATGAGTGCCAGCTGCCAGCAAAACGTGGCAATATGCTACCTTTCATCCCGTGGGACAGCCCTTTGCTGAGTGTGTGTGACACTGGAGCAACCAGCACGGCTGGTGCAGGGTGGAACGAGCCTGCTCCCCGGGTTTTGGTCTTCTAGCACTGCTCATTTGCCTTCTGCTGATACCTTGCGATGTTGGCGAGCCTTGCTGTCCTATTTTCAATGACGGTTTGGGCAGCTGTCGGCGCACCAGCAAGCAGAGCCATGAGCCCAGAGTACCTGTTTCTCTGAGCTCCAACGTGCTGCAACTTGATGGCAGTGCCGGGACTGCAGGGCAGTCTGGGGCAATGGGTTGCAGCTCTGCGTCCCATGCTTGCATCCTCTTCGATTCTCCGTGAGTTGGGAACTGGCTTGGGGACCCTTCAGAGTTGATGAGATCCCACCTCTGTGTACTTTGTTACTTATAAGCTACTTCTTTTTAATACATAATTTCCCTTGGTTTTACATTTGTTCTTTTGTTCTTTTTCTGTTGGATCCTTCTCCCTCCCCAACATAATTTATTCACTTTTTTTAGTTACTACATTGTTTTTTTAAGCACAATGTATGCCAAGCTACCTTAGATATAGCTTGGAAAGGGAAATTAATATCACAGACTACTTGTAAGATGTCTTTGTATTACATCAGAGTGCTTAAAATGTTGTCATTGAGTAGAAAAGAAAATGAGCCAGTTAAAGCCTATTTTGCCATTAAATTTGATTTATCAAAGATGATATTAATTTGGTGAATTTACAAGTTGTTTTGATTACTTTTTCCACAGTGACTGTGCATTTAGGTGTCCAGTGATATTTAAAATAGAAAGAATAAATTTTCTCTCCAAAGAAAACTCATGTTTTTACTGTTGGTGGAAAAACAAATTATCAGTGCTCCCTCCACTATGAAGACTGATTATAACATAGCTGTTTGTGTAATGCAGGAACATGACATTGTGGCACAACTATAAAGCTTGAAGTGATGTTGAAATATTATGTACGTAATTAAAAAGCAACAGTAACATTTGGGAGGCAGCATGTTTAATGTATTTCACTTTCATCTATTAGAAATCTCTGGCATAGCTTGTGATTCTTTCAGATTATTATAAAAATGTTTAAATTATGTATTTCTTTAGAAATAAGTGAACTGGTGGAAATACTCATCTGATTTTTTTTCTTTTTCACTGATTAAAATGTGAATCGGGGGATAAAACAGCTGGATGCACATAGGAGAGCCTGTTCTGCCCTTGTCTTCTCCCCTCCAGCCTGCCAGTTATGGCTGTGGGCATAGGAAGCTGTAGCCTGGCAGCAGGAGGGAGCTGCTGGTGCTTTCCCTGCCCTGTTCCCAAGCCTGGGCTGCCTGTTGTTGGGTGCAAAGTCCTGCCTGGGAAAGCCTCCTTTTCTTCTGAAGTCCTAGACCCAGCTCTAACTGCCTCCTCTCCTCTCTGCAGGGTGGTGAAAGAAGAGATCTCGGATGACAATGCCAAGCTTCCCTGCTTCAACGGCCGAGTGGTGTCATGGGTAAGCAAGTGCCTTGCTTCGGTATCTTGTTGCCTGTTTCTGCCCTCTCTGAAAACCACCATTTGGTTGCACAGTGCCAACTAAGGCACGGGGACTGCTCTGTACTATCGGCGTGCTGACTGCTAATGAAGCTGATGAGCTGGATTACCATGCTCCAGTCCCTCAGCTGGAGAGGGGACTGTGTGGTGCTGGGTACCCCATGCTGGGGAAAATGTGGGATGCCTCTGTGGAGAGCTCGGTGGTGGTCCCAGCCTGTCCGCAGTGTAACCCATGTGCCCCTATGGCAGGGTCAGCTTTCCAAGGGAAGTCCCGCTCCGGTGACTGGCGCAAAGGGCTTAAGTGACTTTAGTGCTGGTGAAGTGGACTGGATTTGGCTGCCCTGAAGACTAAAGGTACTGCCTGGGCAGCTGCAGGACAAGCTTCTCCCGCCATGCCCTGCCATGCACATGCTCTGTCCCCTGCCCGCATGCCTGCATCTGCCCCCAAGGGGACCCTCTATTTGTGGGGGGAGAGGGTATTCAGTCTCCATAGCCCGTCATCCCTCTTTCCCCTCTGCTGAGCTGCAGTTTGTGCTGATCGGGGTGCGTGGATCTACACCAGGAGCAGAACCAAGACCCAAGTGCCTTTTTCCAGAGGCCACCAAATAGCCCCTGAATAGTGAAAATCCTCAGCAAATCAGGCTAGGTGGGACCTAGTGCTTCTTCTATCCCTGCACCAAACAGCTAGGCCTCAGCTGAGGGGCCATGAAGCAACTGTGTTTTGGGGGGAAGGGTGGGGGTGACAGGACCGGGCAGGTGCCCTCCTGCCAGAGTGGCTCCCGCTGGGATGCTGGCTAGGGGAACAGCGTGCAGGCTGGGGTCCTGCTTGCGCCCCGCACTGCTCCGGGAGGAGAGGGTGCGCTGGGCTCCCACACAAAGAGCCGGCAGCCGGACGCCTGCCGTCCTCCCTCTAGCGGTTAGCTGGGCCCTTTGGAAGACAGCCTGTCCAGCTCTTGGCCACCATCCCTGCTGCTGCTGCATCTGCCCTGAGACATCTCCCCACCACTCCCTTTCCAGCTGCCTTTTGTTTTTACCTGCTTTATGGGAAGTCCCAGGGTCTCTGAACCCTTTCTGTTGCTCTTTTTACCTGGCGTGCTTTTCCTTGTGGTCCATGCATCCACGCAGCTGCTGGCTTTCCTTGTAGGCCCTCTCTGATTGCACAGCATAAGTGGCATGGATCCGGTGCAGCTCCGTCTGGTATGACCAGGGCATTGTGCTGCTGCTCTGGTGTGCTGGCTCCTTGTAGGGAACTTGTGCCTGGAGTTACCACTGCTACCAGCCCTTGTGCACAAAGGGGTGACAGCAGTCTCGGAGACCTTTATGCACAGCTGATGATCCCTTTTTCTATGACTGCTGAGAGTCTTCTTGTCCATGGGTGGTTTGGGGGCTTGGAGGGGAGCACTTGCTTTGCTGCTTCTGCCAGACAGGCTGGGATGAGGCTATTTTAGGAACTTGGTACTAATTTTGGCTAGAGGGAAAGACGGGGGCTTGGATCCAAGTGAATATTTCCTGAGAGTGCAAGAGGCAGAAAAAGTGCAGGGTGGTTATCAAAACCTTCCCTGGAGGAAATCCCAGCCCCCGGAGTGATAGAGGAAGGCAGCATCAGTCCCCCTGCTCTGGAACACCCCCTCTCCTTTCCTCCTCCCTGCTGTTTGACAGCTGCCTGTGGCTAGTTCCCTCTGTCCAGATATGTTTGCCTGGTCTTGCCCCAACATCTTCAGTCACAGAGCATTATAAGACTTTTCCCTAGGCAATGTTGGCCACTTCCAGCATCTCTTCTCCCCTGTGCTCCCAGGCAGTGGCTGCCAGAGCAGGGATGTGGCCCTCAGGGAGTGGGATGTGTCCTGGGAAGACAAGTCACCCGGAAGGTGCCTGGAGCAGAGCCCAGCATGTGCCTGAGGCTTATTGGAGGGAGGGAAGCTGAGCTGAGTGTGAGACAAGAGCTGGTTAGACAGTTGTGAGAGCAGGAGCTGTTGGGCTTGTCCTGGGGCTCGTGGGACAGGCTCTGCAGCTTTTGATGCCCCAGGATGTTCTCTGCCCTGTCTGCTGCCTTGGCTGTGGCTTTTTCAGGGCTGCTCTGTCTTCCTTGTCCTGGCTGCATCCCTGTCTCTCTTCCCAGTGCCTCCCTGGCAGCAGACCTCTGTCCCCCTGTCCTAATGATGGTCTGTGGGGCCCACCCCCAGTTTCATCATGGTTTCCCCAGCTCTTGAAGGTGGGCAGGGCACAGGTCTGTGTTTTATCCGTTATACTGGGAAGCGCTCAAGACCTGTGTAAACAGGCTGTGCCTCCAGCACCTGGGCTGGCATCTGCTCTCGCCTCCATGCAGATGTGGTCCCCTCACCAGTGAGCAGCAGAGCTGCTGCTGCATTCACATTAGGCATTATGGTTTAGGCAGCAGCTATTGGCTCCTTTCCAGCCCATGTTTCATGACCCTTCAGTCCTGACCCACAGTGGGGCATCCCTCACTTCTGTATTGGTCAGACCTCTCCTGTGATGGATGATGGCTTGGCAGTTGGTTCAAGTACAGAGGCTGATGCTTGACTCCTGCCTGTCCTGGTCTCCTCACCTCCCTGGACTGACTCCAGGCTGACCCACAGCCTGTTTTATCTGGTGCGGATCAAGGCACTGGGCCTTGCGGTCGCTCCCTGACACTGGGAGAGAGCCAACCCCCCTGCTTGCCCATGCCATGCAGGGGACAGGGGTGGGTCAGACATGAAAAAAATGGAAGGTCCTTAAAGAAGGAAATTGATCTTCCCTTGCTTGCAAGCTGTAACCTGTCCCTGGGTACTTGCTCCCTGGCCAAGGGGGGTCTCCTTTCTGGGCCCTGTCACCTCTGCTCTGGGTGTCCCTGAATGTCTCTTGCAAGGAAAAGGCTTTTTGTTGCTTTCCTGCCTGGCCCTATTGGGATTAGCCCTGCTCAGTGCAGCTTGAAAGCAGGGAGAGCACAAACCTGCATAGGGAGTGATGTTGGGGACACCACTTTCCACTGAACTCATTTGAGCTATCCTCTGTTTCATTCCACTGGCAACCCTGTTCCTTCCAGGAGAGGCTCCACCTCATTCCCTGAGCCCTAAAATTGGTGGTTTATCTTAGAGCCAGAGGTACAGATGTAGGTGTGCCTGGGCTGCCCCAAAGCATGGATGGTATAAAGAGTTCCTGGGGTTTGACCCTTTCTTGAATTTCTGTGCTGGGGAAGCTGTTGAGCCTCCCAGAGATTGGCTGGAGGTTATGCCCAAGCCAATTAGCTGGGCCCAACTTGAAAGTTTGCAAAGTACTTGTAAAAGCTAGAAAAAGAGCATGTTGGAGTCTATTTCAAAGCCAGCCTCAGCTGTGAGCTCTGTTACCCTCAGCTCTTGTGTGCTGGGAAGGTGGAAGTCCTGCTGGGTCCCACAGCTTGAAGGCAAAGGTGTAAAGACTGGTAAAATCAAGAAAAGGAATGACCGGTAGCTGCCTCTTTTGATGCAAGAAGAACTAGGGGAATCCACTTCTTGCTACAGGATATGTGCTAAAGGTTACCTGAGTGTAAAAATTGTGCAGTGTGGGTGTGCCCGTGATGTCAAGAGTCTCCAAGCAGGGCTGTCAGCCACGCCGACTTCACCGCTGGGTCAGGAATTCCTGAGCCACAAATAGTCGTCGTCTGGGAAGGCATTGAGGGGGAATGTTGCTACATGCTTGGCCTGTTCCATACCCGCTCCTGGGCATCTGCTGTTGTCCACCGTCAGAGATGAGATCCTGGGCCAGGCAGGCTTTTGGCCAGCTCATTTGGCCACTCTTCCAAACATTTTCCTAGTATCTCAGCCATTTCATACTCTGTCTCTTGTCCCTCCAGCTGGTGTCTGCAGAGGGTTCCCATTCAGATGCTGGCTCAGTCTGTGCTGATAACCAAACAGAGCTGCCACCCTCCATGGAGCGCACAGGAGGAATTGGAGACTCCAGACCCCCTTCTTTCCAGTAAGTTATCTGGAAACCTATCCTGTTTTCCAAGGGACCCACAGTGATTTTGTTGTAAATCCAGAGCAGGGGCTGGGACACTTCTATCCAAATTGGCAGTGATCACAGCCAGCCAGAGGGGAGGAGGATGGGGCTGGGACCAGATTCCAAGTGGAGCTGCATTATTCAGCAAGCAAGGGCATGCTGAAAATAGTGCAGGGAAGTTGGCAAAGAGCTGGCACAGCTTCCCCCAGTTCTTTGCCTTGCTCTCATAGATGTGCTGTTCCCC
Source organism: Elanus axillaris (assembly GCA_026212715.1). Lineage (NCBI taxonomy): Eukaryota > Metazoa > Chordata > Aves > Accipitriformes > Accipitridae > Elanus > Elanus axillaris. Next base: position 31,966,772 of record JANZLQ010000089.1, read on the forward strand.
ACTGCCTCTGCTCCTTTCCTTCAAGAAGGAGGCAGCTGATGGCAGGAGGCTTGTGCTGGCTAGTGCAGAGGTAGAGAGCATGCTTAAGTCATTCCCTGTTGGACATATTTGTTCCTTTTGTCTTGTTACAGCCCTAACACCGGGGGTAGTCGGGAAAACTTGGACAATGAGACAGAGACAGACTCGGTGGTGTCGTCACAAAGAGAACGACCTCGTCGGAAAGATGGGCCTGAGCATGGTAAGCATTGGTAACATGGCATGAGCTTTGTAAGGCATGACTGGGGCACAGTGGGGGCACCAGCTCTAGACGTGGGGCAGCCCTGTCTACTCTGCAGAATCTTCCCAGCTCAGAAGGGCTGTTCATTGGTCTGAGGCCATAGCCTCAGATGGGAGGCAGGAGCTAACCCGTGTTGCATCACAGCTTGGTGACAAAACCTTTGGGGGCAAAGGAGATGTCTACTATAGAAGCCTCAAGAGTGGGAAAGAGAGGCAGCAGTGCTTCAGTCCTTAGTTGAAAAGCAGAGTGTGCTATAGCCTTAGCACTCTGTGCTGCTCCTTGGTCTGCCAAGAAACCAACTGTAACACTTCTGTGGCTTTAGCAGCATTGTTCCTAGTAGCCCACCAGCCTCTTCCCCATCCTCTAGTGGAGTAGAAGATGTATCCCACAGAAGATGGATCTGATCCCAGGGAGGACTCAGAGCCAGCCAGCACTAGATAGGGTTGTCTGATGGCCAGATTCATTCCGAGAAGGTTGTTGTGAGCCCTGCATGGGGAAAGGAGGTGTTTATCTGTGGCCTGTCTGACGTATACTGAGCATTGTATTTTGATAGCACCCAGGGTGAATGGTACAGTGAAGGGAGAGCGGCGCCGAGACCTGGGTGGGTACGAGAGCTCTTCCACGCTTATGAGCAGTGAGCTGGAGACCACCAGTTTCTTTGATTCAGATGAAGATGACTCCACCAGCAGGTAGGAAAGCTTAGGTCCTGGAGGAATGCTGGCTTCCTGCACCCTCTGAGCACAGAGAGATGCCTTTGCAGGGCACAGTAATCCTGGGCTCCAGGGTCCTTGCTCAGACCTGCCTCTGTCTCAAGTCTCGCCCATCAGCACCCTCTGCTATTGTCTTTCCCCTACGTACATGTTCTGCCCCTGCAATCATCTATTCCCTGTGCAATTTCTATGGCTTGCTTGCTGCCAGAGCCACCACCCTGGAAGCAGAAGAGCTGACTCTCACTTTTGCCTCTAGGTTTAGCAGTTCAACAGAGCAAAGCAGCGCTTCCCGTCTAATGAGGAGGCACAAGCGACGCCGGCGGAAACAGAAGGCTCCACGCATTGAGCGGGTACCCAGGGGTTGGGTGTCCTGGGGAGGGCAGTGCTGGGCAAGGTGGGCTGCCTGGTGGATCTCTCCACTCAGTGCTCCAGGGCTGATCAGGGATTTGGCTGTTTGCTGTGGGCACAGCTGGGGACAGGTGGTGTCCAAGTGCTCAGACTTCAAAAAGTGCTGTGAACCTTTCCCAAGCCAATGTAGCCTCAAGAGCTGGGACCACAGACCTTGTCCTGGCTGTGGAGAGGTCATAAGGACTGTAGCTGATGCCCTCTGGCTTTGCAAAACTCCCAGCATGAGGCTGGAGTTGTGGGTGGTGGCTGTGGCCCTACAGGGAGTGGCAGGGAGCACAAGTGGAGGGGGGCTGGGAATGTTACTGTGGCCCAGGAGGACATCTTATGTTTCACTTATGTTGCAGTCGTCGTCCTTCAGCAGCATCACAGACTCTACCATGTCGCTGAACATCATCACAGTCACACTGAACATGGGTGAGTGAGAGGTGTGCATGGAGCCTGCAGTACTTCCAGAGCGAGATTGGGTGGCAGAGAGGGAACTGGAGAGGGGGCAAAGCGAACACATCGGGGAGGAGTGAGGAGATAGATTCTGTAGGAGGGTGGCTTGTCTTGAAGCACTGGTCTTTCAAGAGTTACTTTGCATCCCAGGACATCTCTCTGAGACTAGCACATAGTTTGTCTGAGGTTAGGGCTGCTTGTGCCTGCTGCTTTATGGTGTCTTACTTCTTTCTCCTTCCATCCCTACAGAGAAATACAACTTCCTGGGTATTTCTATTGTGGGACAGAGCAATGAGCGTGGGGATGGAGGCATTTACATTGGCTCTATCATGAAGGGCGGCGCTGTGGCAGCTGATGGCAGGATTGAGCCAGGAGACATGCTCTTGCAGGTACTTCACGCCCACATACCTCCATCTCTGGGCCTGGGAAAGCATTAAGAAGAGACCCAGAAGCCTCCCTGCATACTTTGGCAGGCTAAACCCAGGAAGCTGTGCTTGGAAGAGGGAAGCTGAGTCACTGCTGAGCTGAGTAGGGAGCTCAGCCTCTGGTCACATCTCTGGGTCTCACGTCTTTGCATTGTTTGCAGGTAAATGACATCAACTTTGAGAACATGAGCAACGATGATGCTGTGCGGGTGCTGAGGGAGATTGTGCACAAGCCGGGGTAAGTACTCAGGTTGTTCCTTACCTGCATGGGCAGCTGCATGGTGTGTGCTTGGGGGTGTGAGTTGTGTCTTCCAGCCACCTCTGCCAGTGGCTCTGCACAAGCTCAGAACTTAAGTTTTTGCTGTTGCTTTGAATCCTGGGATTTCATGCCCAAAGCAAGGCTTGCAGCCAGCAGAATGGTGGTGAACTGGGGTCTGTGTCCCTTTTTTGTGGGGATGCCAAGTCATTAGGGTCATCAGCAACCCTTAGCAGGGTCACATCATTTTGTCCATGCCACTAAGGAAATCCATAGCTGGAGGGAGACAAGGGCACTTGACTGGCAGCTTCTCCCTGTCTCACAGCAGAGAGCCAGCATACAGCATCCTCCCACCACACGTGGGTTTGTGCCACTGGGCTCTTGTTCTAACTCTCACCTTTTTGTTGCAGGCCCATCACCCTGACGGTGGCCAAGTGCTGGGACCCCAGCCCGCGGGGCTGCTTCTCGTTACCCAGGAGTAAGTGGATAGCTGACCCACCCTTAGCGCTGGTGCCCAGCTCATGTGAGAGCCCTGCCTTAAGCACTTTACTTGGTTGTTGTCTTGTTCCTCCCCTCTGTGTGTGACTCCATGTGGCACTGAATTGGGGTTCGATGGGGTTTCAGCTCTCCTGTTAGGAGACTGCTGTATCCTATTCCCAGGCCAAAATGCCCATAAGCCCAGCCCTCCTTCCCACATCACGCTGGGGACGCGTTTCACTGGGCCAGGGGGGTCACTTGTTCGGGGCGCCAGAGGAAAGAGAAACCCCCCCTTGAGCCATAGGGGGATCTCTCCCTCTGCACCTCTCCTGCTGACCCTCCCTCTCTTCTTTCTCTCCCAGTTGCTCCCCAGCGGATCTGGGCTGGGCCAGACTCTCCATGCTCCGATCCGGGTGAGTCCCGGCAGATGCTGGGGATGGAATGGGCTGCGCTGAGTCCCTGTCCCTCCCCAGAGGCTGATTTGATGAGGGGATAATTTCTTATAGCTACTGACTGACTCTTTCTTCAATGCAGGTGAGCCCATCCGGCCCATTGACCCGGCAGCCTGGGTGTCTCACACGGCAGCGATGACTGGCACCTACCCAGCGTACGGTATGAGTCCATCCATGAGCACAATCACTTCCACCAGCTCCTCCATCACCAGCTCCATCCCAGAGACCGAACGTAAGTCCTTGTGCCTCCGTGCTCCACCCGCTGCACAGCTTCCTCACCTTCACTGTGCTGTAAAGGGAGCAATACATCTGCTTGGGAACAGCTGGGATGGGCAAGATCTGTCCTGCCAAGGGAGTAGGAGGGAGGCATCTCTCGCCAGGCAGATGCTTGGATCAGTGGGAGTTCTGCCTGGGTCAATTAATACCACATTTTTCAGCCTTCTATGTAAGGAGAGTAGAAGAGCCTGGGTGCAATCCAGGAGCTGTGGCAGGTGCAGAGGAAAGGCTCATAGCAGTCAAAGATTAGTGGCTGAGAGTGCCAGACCAGAGGGATTCAGCTTGTCCCTGGAGCAGTTGCCCTCCCAGACAGCTGATAGGGCAGGATGGAGGCAGCTGGGAGCAAAGAGCCTTGCAGTGGGGCAGTGTCCTGCTGAGCACAAGGCTCTTTTCATTGCTTTCTGAAGGTTTTGGGTGATTCTAGTATACAGAGCCTTGAAGCAAGGGTCTGGAGAGCTCAGATGGGGCAGAAAGCCAGGAGTTTGTTGTAAGTTTGTGAGGAGCAGAGAATTCTCTTGCTGGGCTGTGTGGGCTCAGTTGGCAGCTTTTGGATTTCAGCTGCTTGGGGCTGGCTGGAAGGAAGGAGACTCTAGCCTGGGGTTTGCACAAGAGGAAATGGCTGATGTGTTGAAGGATAACATCAGAAGGTTGGAAGGGGGGTTACACAGCATGCACCCCAAGGCTGGCTGTGATGTATTGTTCCCCGGCCCATTCTTCCTGTGTGTGATGCTTCCATGTGGCCCTGTTGTCTTTTCTGTCCTCTCTCATCTCTGCCTTTCTTCATCCACACCGCAGGCCTCGATGACTTTCACCTGTCCATCCACAGCGACATGGCCACCATTGTCAAAGCCATGGCCTCACCAGAGTCAGGCCTGGAGGTCCGTGACCGCATGTGGCTGAAGATCACCATCCCCAATGCCTTCATTGGTAAGAGACTGTGCTGCCTGCAGCAGAGGCAGGGACTGGGGAATGGGTGACCTGTTTTCCAAGCAGATGCCCAAGGGAGCATCTCTGTCACTGTAAACTAACTATTGACCAGGCCAGAGTCACAAATTGAACCTTTGGCTGTGCAGTCCCTTTTCACCTTTTGGCCCATTTCATCTTGGCTCCAGTGTGGCCCACTGCCTCAAGGGCCACTGTCTTCCTCTCTCTTGCTGTATTTAACTCTGATGTTTGGTGGCAGGTTCGGATGTGGTGGATTGGCTCTATCACCATGTGGAGGGCTTTACAGACCGTCGTGAATCCCGCAAATATGCTAGCAATCTGCTGAAGGCTGGCTACATCCGACATACCGTGAACAAGATTACCTTCTCGGAGCAGTGCTATTACATCTTCGGGGACCTCTGTGGAAGTATGGCACTTGACATGGGTGGGAGGGTGAGAATGGAGGGATAGAGGTCTGGCAGAGTGCTGCTGACACCGTGGGAACATAGCTACAGCTATTGCCATCAGGCTAGGTCCCTTGTTCTGCAGACCCTTTTAGAGAGTGATGAATAATATCCCAGCTCCCTTACCATGCTGCTGGGATGGTGACGTTGGAAGCAGTGTTGACAATGTCACTTACTATTATCTTTTCTCCTAGGCAGCCATAGTGGAGTCTTAGTCTTTACTGACTTTGTCTCTAGGCTCTGAACTTGCAGTGTTTGTGAGGGGGTGGTGCTCAGACAACTGGGTTCTGCTCAAATAAGTGGGATGGGAAGCAATTGGCAGGGTGAGCTGTAGCTCTAAGGTGGTTCTTTCCCACCAAGCTTGTCTCTGTGTTAGCGTGGCAGCTTGGATTCACGCAGCCTGGCTGTTGTCCAGCCAGGAAGCACAAATGGTTGCATGGACTAGCAGGGAGAGTGCCAACTTCTTGTGTCTCCTTGTGTACCCCATCCTTGTTCATCAGTAAGGGTGGGCAGGGAGCTTCTTCATCACACCTGGTTGTCTTTCTGCTTGGATTAACACCTCTTCTCTGCTTTCTTGCAGACATGGCTAATCTTTCTCTTCATGATCACGATGGCTCCAGTGGTGCCTCAGATCAGGACACTTTGGCTCCACTCCCCCACCCAGGAGCTGCACCCTGGCCTATGGCTTTCCCATATCAGTATCCACCACCTCATCCATACAACCCCCACCCCGGCTTCCCTGACCCAGGCTACAGCTATGGAGGGGGCAGTGCAGGCAGCCAGCACAGTGAAGGTGAGTGAAAAGGACTAAAATATGCCTGCAGGTGGGCAATTGCCCTGTTCAGTACAGGGAAGCAGCAGGAAAAGGCTGCTTAGGCAAGGTCCTATGTCTGTGGGAGCCAGGACAAAAGCCATCTCAGAAGGGTTGTGGGACTCAGAATTGAAAGGAAACTGAGAGCGGGGACTGTGCTGGTGGATGGCTGTGCTGCAGCATGGTGTAGTCCTCTCTTGCCTAGGGAGTGTCCTTTCTTCCTGGCTTGTCTGAGCTGTCACCTAACCTTGCCTCATGCACTTTACAGGGAGCCGGAGCAGCGGTTCCAATCGCAGCGGCAGCGAGAGGAGGAAGGAGAGAGAGAAGACCGGGGAGTCCAAGTCAGGCGGCAGCGGGAGTGAGTCGGACCACACCACAAGAAGCAGCATGCGGCGTGAGCGCGCAGCCAGTGAGCGCTCAGTGCCGGCCAGCCAGCACAGCCAGCGTAGCCAGCACTCTCTGGCTCACAGCATCCGCAGCCACCACAGCCAGCAGTCGTATGGGCCACCTGGCCTCCCCCCTCTCTTCAGCCCCCCCATGTTGCTGATGCCTCCACCGCCTTCAGCCATGGGGCCCCCCGGGGCACCGCCGGGCCGTGACCTGGCCTCTGTGCCCCCCGAACTGACAGCCAGTAGACAGTCCTTCCGAATGGCCATGGGCAACCCCAGTGAGTTCTTTGTGGATGTAATGTGAAGCGCCCGTCCCCTGTCTGTCTGCTGCCCCTCCTTCCCCTCCATCCCCGTCGTTTGTCTCCTAGGACCAGCCCTGGCTTCACCCCTTGTTTTTTGGGTTTTGTTTTTTTGGTGGTTTTTTGGTTTGGTTTTTTTTTTTTTGTCTTGATAACGAAAAGAAAAAAGGGAAAAAAATAATAAATGGAACTAAACCTTGATTCTAATCCCTCCTCGAGCAGGGTGGACGGGCCTGGCAGGCCTCCTGGGTGCTGCCAGCCCATCCCGCCACCAGACTTGTGTATTGCCGATGGTAATTCCCTCCTACTGTCCTCTCTAACCCCATTAATCCGCACCCATCCCAGCGCCCTGTGCTGCTTGCCCGTGTGTCACTGCTGCCTTGGTCCTTCCACCCTAAACATCTCTTCTTTCTTTTCACCCTTTTGTGTTTCTTCTATCAAGCAGCAAAGAATTACGGGGTGTTTGACTTTCTCTGAGCCTGCCGCCTGTGGGGGGGAGAGCTGGAGCGTGGCGTGGCCCGACAGGAGGACACAGAGCTCCAAGGGCGCTGGGCACACGTGGCGCTGAAGATGGCTTCTTTCCTCCCCCTTGCGGAAGATACCCTGCCCTTCCCGCAGCCCTGAGAGGGGAGCAGGGACCAGCCTTATATATACGGTTTAGATCCCATTGTAGTTGCCTTTTGGCTAATGCATGAATGTTCCAGGGCTTCAGTGCCTACAGGGAGTGGAGAGATGCTGCCACTTGCCTCCCTCCTCTTGCCCACATATTGGGCCAGGTCTGAGCCTGGCACTGCCCCGTGGTGGAACTCTCCTTCACCTTGCCCTGGGCATGAGTGTCAGGACTGGGGCTGTACCTCTCCATTCAGCCTTGAGCGGTGGTGGGCTGCATGCAGTCTTGCACAACTCGGGGTCCTGCACCTGCCCTTGGGTCCTCGGGGGATTTAAGGGTAGAGTTCTGCTCCCTCTGTCCTGCACTTTGCCCTTCTGCTTGCAACACACTGCTGCCTGTCCTGTTGGTAGGGGCTGTCCCATGCCTGGGGCTGGTGGTGGCAGCTGCACCCTTCTCACTCCTGCTGTCATGCTGCTGCTCAGCTAGGTGATATTTTCACGGGCCTGGACAGAGTTAGAAGGTGAGAGAGAGGCACAACTGCTTTGCGTTCACGCTTTGGGGAAGTATGGAGGTCACCTGTATTTGGCCTATGAAGAGCTGGAGTCTGCCTCTCCCTCAGCCCAGTGCCACGTGTGCTGCTGGCTGGCTGGAGGGATGAGGCTCTGGGATGGAGTTGGGACAGCCCTGCTCTCTCACGGCTGTGAACAGTGCCTGGCAGCAACATAACCTCTCCAGGGAGGGAGGCTGCAGCCTGAACCATGGCCTCTGGGCTCAGTGCCCACAGCTGCGTCAGGACAGTTGAGTCTGTCTGCTCTGGCATTCCCTGCCCTTTTTCCTTCCTCTTCTGGGTACTCAGAGCTGTGCCTCAGGCTGGGGGCAGGTCCCTTCCCCATGCCCAGGACCAGGCATGGTACGGTACAGACAGGCTCGACCTTGCTCCCGTTGGTGCTGGCACCCCAGTGCCCTCTCCTGCTGTGCCGTGGCTTTCTCTGCAAGCATTGCCTCCTTTTGTCTTTCTCGTGTTTGCAGTTTTTATATGCCGGAGATGAAATGTATTTTGTCCTCTGGGGTCTGTGTTGCCCCTGCAAACCTCTCTACTAGCTCTCGTGTGCCATCAGTTCATCTCCCCGTGACTCCCTAAAGCCTCTCCTTCCCCTCTGCCCGCTGCGGTCAGCCTGCATAGTGCCTGCTCTGCCGTCCTGTCCCCCCATCTCGGCACCAGCAAGCTGCCGCCTGTCCTCCCCCCTCTCCTGATGCCACCCAGCAGCCCCCCCCCCCCAAAAAAAAAAAAAATTCTCATGAAATCTGGATTATTGTCTTTGTTGCTAGCGTCTTTCTCTGTAACCAACTAATTGGGCTATCCGACTTGTTTGCCAGATGGTGAAAAAGAGGCAGATTGTGTGCTTAAACTCATCCATTTAGAAACAGGGTAAAAAGGGAGAACGGGGACATTATCTGGGCTCTCAAGAAGAAGAGAGAGTAATGTAAAAAATGTCGGTTGCCTGTTAGTTTTGAAAAGTGAGTGCCTAACACATTCCCGGCAACTAAGGCTTGCTAATGAGTTGCATCTAAGGTGCCTTTGGCAAGGCTTGTTTGGAAAGATTATCGCTGTGTCTCAGATGCTCCGCATGTTCACTATTGCACAGATCTCTGGAGCATGGAGTTGGGCACCTGGGAAGGCACGTCAGCGTCTGCATTGCTAGCGGTGGCAGAAGGAGGGGTGGAGAGGATGTACAGGGAGGAACGGTGCAAATAAAGACATAATAGGTCCGTATAGAGGCTTCGGATAAGTCGGCAGAGTTTATATCTAAAACTAACCAAGGAAAATTGCCAGCTCTCTGGAAGCAAAATATTTCAAAGAGGCAGACTATCTGCTGCTGGGTTACAGCCTGACACGAGTAAATTGCAAGCTGAGATAAATATGCCTAGACCTGTCAAAGAGAGAGATGTACAACATGCACAAGGTATGATTAACCATTGAGTACAATTCACAACCGTCCTGATTGTGGAAGTATTGCAGCAGTGGGAAGGGCGTGCTGCTTTTGCAATCAGTTTGTTTATGGGGAGCAAAACACAAGTGAGTGTTTGGTTAGTAATTTAGCCTCTGTATATGTTTAAAAATACAAGGGTTTCCTACAGTGGTAGCAATAAGGCAATACTTATTCAGGAAGAGGCAAGTGGCTTTTGTCCGCTGTATTGACAACAGCAAGCGAAAATAGCTTATGCCTTGATTCAAAATGCCTGTGCCCTGCCAGGGCCACTCTAAACAGGTGAACCTTCAGAGCAGCACACAATGCTTGTCCTGTTTACATAAAACCTTACCATTTATTGTAGCGAGTATCATTTAGCATAGGTATCTGGGAAGTTATTTGGGTTGAAGTGAAGATTTCCACAGGTTCAAAATCAAAAGCAAATGGACTTGCAAAACTGTCATGCAGAAAAGAGAAGTCTTTTGCGATGAGGATATATGCCTGAAAAATATCATGGCCCACTCTTCACTGCACTGTGCGTTGTGGTAGAAGAAAAACCTTGGGAGCTGCTGCTGCAAAAAGGAGTGCTGGAAAAAATGAATGGAGTAGGAAAGGTGTCAACTGCTTCCTTAAGGGAAGCTGAACAATTTTTCAACCTGAAATATATTTTTGCCCAGACAAGATGCCAACTAGACTGAGTGAACCACGGCCAAATGTAGTGTTTTACTTAAACAAACAATCGCCCAGGTCATATTAGCGCAAAAAGACCCAAATCCCACAACACAGCAAAGTTGGGAGCAGGTCTTGCATGCTCTTGGCAGGGGAGCTGGAAGACGGTTTAATTCCATTGCTCTGCAGAAATCTCTCTTGTTTACTACCCCTTTTAAGTTCCCAAATCTGTGCATTGCAGAACAACTTCAGTTGCTGTGCACAGTCAGATGAAACAATTTTCTTTGCTGGGAATACCAGCAGCTCTGGTAATGGACAGCAGGGCAAATCCAAGGCGAGGATCAAAGGTGGTGGAGTAGGAATCGTATGACTTCAAGAAAAAGAAGCAGGATAAACGGAGGTGAGCAGACTGCCAAGTTATCACTGAAGGCATTGCACAGAAGTTCAAACACTTGGCAAATAAATCTCCATCTAGAAAGTCTGATTGTTGTGTAACCTTGCTTGTAGAGAATGAAAAGAATCTGAAATAATCTAGACCCAATGTCTTACATAGGTTATAAATGTGCTGCTGCCAGTCAAAGGGAAGGCTTGCCAGGTTTCTTCTGGTACTGCAATCAGACGCTTCCGTCTTGAGAGAGAACAACGCTGTTTTGGTACCAGCAGCCTGAGGGTGTTTTTTGTCCTGGATGCAGTAGTTAGAGCTGAAGAAAAATGAAGATTATAATTAGTGCGGAAAGATTATATTAAATTATTTTTCTGCTAATTTATGGCAAAACAGAGTGTCTTCATCTTTTGCCATCCCGATGCCTGCAAATCTCAGGTTGCGTATCGCTGTTGGTGCAGTCGCTTTTCTTTTGCTGACCCTCTGTGGTTTGGAAAGTATTGCCTGGAGCAAACGTTAAAAATTTAAACCTCTCTTATGCTAGAACGATGGTATCTTGGCAGCAGTGTATAAAAAAGCACCTGGTATCTAAAGGCTTAACGGATTCTCAGGGGTTTGGAGTCACTCTGGTATTGGTTAACCATCAGTGAAGTAGCAATCACTTCATTTTATGCAGGTGCAGATGAGATACATGTTCTTCCCTCTTAGTAGCTGATACAGGGGGCTATCAACTTGGATAATTTAAAGTTAGCTCTGTCAAAGTGGCTGAGTGCCTTACCATGTTTGTTCCATGCTTTAAACACCCAGCGTTTCACAAAGCTCTTTCCATCTAGCTCGTGACCTGAGACTGGAATAGCAAGAGAAGTGAAATCCAACTATAGTCTCTTATTGACCTTTCCAGTACATTTACAGGGAGTAATGGAAAAAGCAATCGGGACTGACACAACTCTTTCTTTGTCATATGACTGTCCAGAGTCATGTTAGCAGTCAGGCACTGTAGGTGCTACTGTAACTTGTCTTAATGTTCTAATTCTGAAATAAGAATTACTGTATGTTGTCTTTCCTTTAAATATCAACCATTCGTAAATGTGAGGCATATTTTTCTCAGACTGTTATTGCCCACAAAATCAAGTGCTGGCTGAGATGATATTCATATCTATAGCCCTTCTGGGATCTGTTGTCTTTATTTCAGGTAAAATTTTGCAACATGAGCACTTTGTAATTTACATACTAGGGCAGGTTACTGACTTTTTTCCGTGCCCTATGATCTAATACAACTTTATGTCTAGGACTGCTTAGGTATAAAGAATCTCTTGTGGTAATTTCCCCACAAGCCTCTAACATCAGCCTGCGAGAGCAAATTTTCTACTCTGCAACACAGGATCCTGCTTCCTCGTCTGTAAAATGGTGTTGCAAATGTTTGAGATGCTGAATCCGTGGACGAGCCCCACAGTGGTCTTTGGCGGAGCGGAGCAATTCTCTGGAAAGCCGGGATTTCTCAGGGCGGCCGTGTATGAAATGGTTTACCTCTGGCTGTTTAAAATGTGGGACTGTTTTGTAGCAAGGGCTATAGGATTCTAGTTATAAATAAAACCCCCAAGTTTGTTCTGTTATAATTATAGTTGGGTAACAGGCTGTGCCTGCGTGCACACCTGCACTTGGGTCCTTAACAGCCTGGGTAGTCCAGGAACTCCCTGGTTTGTCACCTGCACAGGTGAGATAAGGGACTGGTTTGGGACACTGAACTGATTTGAAACTCGGTGGTTGGCTGAACTCCTTCACAGCGAGGTATTTGACTGATATTTGGAGCAACGTTTGACCAAGTATTTGGTGCAGGAGCTCTCCATGTAGAAATTTCAGACTGTTCTGAAGACTTTCCCTAGGCAGCTTTTCCGGCACTTAGTTCCTTCGCTTAAATGCAACGACTAACATGCCGACTGGAGAAGCTGGCTGTCCCACGGACACACAGGTGGTTCCTACTGCAAAACAGATCAAATTGTGGATAGGTAAGACACCTTGAACAGTCAGTAGAAACCTTTCCTACAGATGCAGAAATGGTCACGTAGTACAGTGGTTTATATGTCGGTAAGATGGTTAGGGGTGTTTTGTATGCGGTTTGAGATAATAGCTATGGATCATGTGTGCACTGGGGTGGTCGTGTAGGGCCATGGGCCAGCTGGGTAGAAGGAACCTGCAGAACCGCAGTTTGGGGAGTTTCACCTGGCCCAGGCGAAGACATCACTGCAAGGACCTTGCTACGGCCTCCCACTGCTCTTTCGACAGCGGCCAACCAGCCGCTTTGACGGCTTTAATTCCCCAGGTGCGGGTTACCCTCTGCCAAAAGCCCAGTAGTAAACCATTTATTTTATTTTTTTTTTTTTAGCAAACACTCTGTGAGTATCTGAGCAACAGGGTCTTATTTGTAAGTCGCCTTAAATTTCTCAAATTTGGATCAAATCCACAGTTGATAGGTTTGGGATTCCCCCCCCCCCCCCATCTTGGCTTGAAGGGAATTATCAGTGTAGGTTCCAGAGAGGTTGCTCTGAATTTTCTTAAAGGAGACAATAACCTCCTTTCCACCAGCTTCAAAGCAGTAGTGAATTGTTTTAAACTCCAGGAGGTGAGTAATTCAGGAGCAATATTGTACGTGTGTAGAAACAGTCTCAGGCAAGAGAAGACGTAATAGTCACTGTTTATAAAAATGCTTGCTTAAGTATTCAGAGATACAGGTGGCTTAAGGAAAAGCATGAAGAATACGAATCCACTTCATAAGCAGGATTATCGTGTTCGCCGTTGAGAAGATAGACACGACTGACTAGAGATAAAACTGGGATTTCCACATCTCTAATGAATTTTACATCTGGACTCTATGCTATGGGTTTTACAGCTTTCATGAAGTGCCCTCCCTATTTAATTTATTCCAATAATATTTCTTTTCAATTACTAAATACATCTCTGTCCTCTTTTAAGACCTTCTGTGTCTTCCTTGTATTCTCAGAGTTTAGCAAAGCTGTGCATCATTTTAACTAAAGGTCTGGCATTCAAGTGAGTGTAGTTTAGTATATGATCTTATATCAGTTTAACTCTGGTTTCTATTTGTCCTAGATAATGCATTTTTAAATGATAGCTACTAAACATTAATTATTTCTAATGGCTCTAAACACGACAGAATTAGTTATTACAATGGAGTTTGGCAAAGTTGTAAACAGTAACATAGGAAGTAAGTCACCCAAGTTTTAGATGGAGAAAGCCTGAAGAACAGACAATCCTATGCTGCTACTCTTCCCATGAGATTCACTGTTCTTTGAGGGGGAAAAAAGGGACCTTTATGTTTTTGGCTTTTGCTGACCGGAGGTAGGTTCAGAAGGACAGGCAGAGAGACTTTCAGAGAAGGCTTAGATTGTGTTTTAATTTTGAAAGCTGTAAGCTGCAGTGTCTTCAGCCGGAGTAGGCGAGGACTTTCTATAGGCGCAGAAGGTAAGGGCAGGACTGGGCTGGAAACTGTAAAGCCCATTTCTGTGTCTTTTCTTACTGTTTTTCCTTCAAATAGACAGTTATTGAGACACTTTCAGTAACATTCAGATAATAACACTCGTCTCTAAATTGTACACTTACACCATTCTGTTAACCAAACTCTTGGTAACAAAGGCAGTTGAAATAAATTGCAGACAGATTAAGGTATTTTTAGAATTTGTTTTATGTGAATTGTTTGTAGACGGACTCCCAGCATTCCTGCACAGCGGTTGTAAAGCAGATGTGCACTAGAACGTATAGGGATAGGCTATCAGTTTTTTCATCTCTTTTAGTGGTTTCTTTTTTTACTGTATCAGATCACTGCTTATGATTTAAACTCAATCCCTATTTGCATAATTCTATGACATAGGTTTTTCTCCGTATCAAAAACCTAACTTTTGAAACAGGGAGCGAACAGATTGAAAATCAAAACCAAAACAGCTCCACAGAGGTTTACATGTAAGAAATGGATACATTGTTTTATTCCTAAATTTGTTGAGTAGGCATGTTGTTAACAAAGGACACGCACATTTTCAACCAGATCAATTTTTTGACAGGAAATCATTGCCTTCACAAAAAGAAAATATTTTCACGAGTGCTGTAGCTGCATCAGTGTTGGTAGCTATCCAAGAGAAAAAAAAAAATCCTTTCTTGTCTGTCAAAAATGGCATTTTATCAAAGAAACCAGAAACACATCAACATCTGTTCTTGGCATTGTTTCATCCTGAAGCTGGGATCAAAACCCTACTGCAAGTCGTACCTGTTTCATTGGAAGGGGTTTCCTTTCTCTGGCCAGTTATGACGAACGATTTACTGGTAGCGTAAACCACATTGTTCACTGTTCAGACTAGCCAGGCATTGACCCAGCGATGAGCCAAAAATTACCAAATCTGTCAAGCTGATTTCTCACACGGAACATATTAGTTGCAGCTTTTCAAATACAGGAATTTTTATTGAGTGCTGTCTCCTGAATAATTCCTCAGAGATTTGCATCCTCTAGTATAACCTTATCAGCGCGCAGTGAACTTGTCTAACTTGTGTATAAAATACAAGGACAAAGAAAAAGAAACACTGGAATTCTTAAATGTAGTTTTGCATCTTCTAAAATCTTTTTCATCCCTATAGTGTGGGATCTCAAACAAGAGCTTATAAAAGCTACAAAGAGCCTATAAATACGAGGGAAAAGGAATTCAGAATAGGAAAACAGCAGTATTGCTTAAACCGAATGTCCATCTAGCAGAGTATCCTGTTTCAAATAGAGATTAATGCTGGATGCCTTGGAAAGAGACTATGAACTGGACCAGTATATAACAACAACTCATTGGTATATTCTCCCAGCCCCAATTTGGCTCAAGTTTCAGGTTTATTTCTATTCCTTTCTTGCTTTACTATCTCTGCTCTGATATCTGGAGAAGGAACACATCCCCAGACCCACTAACGCTGCTTGGCATAGTCCATTAGGACTTCAGGATTTCTTTATCTTTTTCTTTTTCTTTCAGTTGAAGTGATTTTTTTTTTTTTTTTTGCTAATTTCTGTCTTTAAGTACATCTTTCCTTTACTCCCTAACACATTTTCTCATAAATTCTGTACTGTCCCTAGGGATGTGTTTTGTGTCAAACTGTGTGACTCAGTTTGCACTTTCAATATAGTCTTCCCTATTACGTGAGCTCAAGAGGCTGTCTGTCTTAAAGATGCTCCCTGGGAATAGGCAGTCAATGAGTGTGTGTGTGAGACGGAAACTTTGCAGTCTGCCTTGATGTTTGAGACAGTTTACGTAGATCATAAAAGGGAAGGCCCGAAGAGAGTGACTAAACCAAGACACCTGTTTATCATGGTAACTCTTGAAGTGAATAAAGGACCAGCATGAGTGGGTCAGCACAGCAGCCTGACGATGGTTCAGAGGAAGGCTTCTACCTGATTAGTGAGTATTTTGACATAAGGGATCCAGGATAAATGTGCCTTTAAATATAACAGCAGCTGCTGATGGATTCGTTGTGTTCCCTCTGTGGTACTGTCTTAGATGTTGAGGTGCTTTTGAGTCTTCAGTTTGACTATACGCTCACCTTGTAGTATGTCCATATATTGCCTGCAGCCCAGGGCAAAACAGTCCCCTAGACTTTGTCTTCATTGTAGGAACTTATGCCAGTCCTATTTATCTATTTATTTCAAAGTCATTAGTGTTTGCAAAGTGTACGGAAGCGGACATAAATGCTGAGTCAATTGCTATGAGCTGAAAGGTGAGAGGCAAGCAAGAGCACTGTTGAAGGTGCGTAAATGCTGAGCACCGCTACATGGGACAGCAGTCCTGTTTAATTGTGAAATTGTATCATTTAGTGATGGAAGTATTACTTTAACAGTTGCATGCTGATTTACCTTTGTGTGTTTTTGTGTAGCTCAACTAAAGCATCCTGGAGCGGTGGGAGGCCACGACCTTCTAACTCCATTAGTGGAAGACTGCACAGTGCCGAATTGTCCGTTTGGGACTTTGTCCATAAGGTGAAATTCCCACTGCTGGCAGTGCAAATCCCACAGATGGGCTATCCCATGGGAGGGGATGTGCATACTTTCTCATTGATGGTAACTTTGTGGTTCATTGGGTTTTGATGGCAGTTGGAGACACCATGACGTGTGCTTTGCGGTTGGCTTGACGTATTGTCTGGTGAAACACATTGGTTACCACCTAAGGCTGTGGACGTATCATCTTCCAATTACGTTGTCTGTAGAGGCTGTTGTTGCCAGATATGCACCGTGCTTGTTTTCCATATGCCACCTCTGCCTCTGATTTGTTGAGTCCAATGGCTGTGCTTAGCCCTGCCTAACCCCACTGCTGTCCAGGTGAGCCAGGTTAGCAGAAACCTAGAGTTTAAAACAGTCTCAGTAAATGTGGCTCATTTGACTGAAACAAGGTTAAAAAGCAGCTCAACAAGATAAGGTAGCTGCTGTCTCTCTCTTGATTGTCTTTGCTTTCTATCTTTCTTTTCTTTCTTTTTTTTTTTTTCCATGATTAAGAAAGATGAAGATGAAGCTACTCTTTCTTTTAAAGCTTATTTATTTACTGTCAGCAGAAAATGTGTATAGGACTAGATGAGTTTTTGATCTTTTGAATAAAACCGCTATTTCTTACTCCATTATTAGTTTTTAATGTCCACAACAAAAGTTTTGAAAGCAATATTGCAGCTATTGAAATGCATCGACATGGCAGTGGCTTTTTTTACTTACTTGATATTGCAACAGTTGCTTTTCCTTCATTACTTTTTATAAAGGATTTTGGTAAATAACAATAATAAACTCATTAGTCTCATTATTCTAAATGGAGCAGATAAATGGATATTTCTTCTGGCAAGGATGCATGTAGTAAAAGACTGATAGATGGAGTTTAGAAGAGGTTTTGGTTGAGATATTTCATAGTAATTAGGCTACTCAAGAAAATAATTTACTCAGTCTTATTGACAGGAAATTGGAAACTTCCATTTTACTAATCTATTATGTAGTACACTAAGTCACGTTGATTGTGAGATTTTGCTTCGAGTGTTTTGTCTAAGCATCTATGATTAAATTGTGCAGTAATGAGCTTAATGACAACCATCAAAAGAGATGACCCTTTTGCAGGCCAGATAAACCATTCTGCTTACTCTAACAGTCTGGGTCTTTTGACTCTCGCAACATCAGCAGAAACCAACTCATGCAACTAGCATGAGTAAAGGGACGTGTAGAAAATAGAGGGGAAAAAAGGTTTCTCGTGGAATGTGAATCTGTCTTTTGTTGAGGTTTGCTGGATTTTAATGGCTTTGGAAGAGCCTGAAGGAGAGTCTTCTCATATTTTGTTCATTCTTCTTCCTTTTAAAACATACCACAACACCACCTCTGGGAAGTGTAAAGTCATGTCTAGTCATAGAGTAGACACACAGTAAACAGGAGTGATAAAGGATTCTGCAAAATATCTAGCCAGTGGAGCCAATTGTTGATAAGGAGAGAAAACATTTTGTGAGGGGAAAAGAGCAGAGAGACTATTGAATAAACAGGTATAGTGAATGGGCAGCAGTAGATTCAACCAAGGCTTACGAGGGCTGTAGCCTCCCATTAGCATTGTCATGTATGGAGTATACGTTCCTTTACCGCATATTGTGGGCATGTCTCTGTAGGTCCTGTACCTGGATGTATTGACCTTGCCTATAAGGCTGAGCCTTTTGATTGATTTGGTTGATTTAAAATGGAACTATTTATATAGACTTTGCATGGACTGAACACGTAACCTTCAGAAATGGAAAGAGGCTTTCTTGAATTTACACGTGGACCTGCAGTTTATGGCTTCAAAGAGCTATTACTTCAACACATATAAAAAAGATTGCCCTAAATTAGTGGGATTACTGAAAAAGGTTTATACTGGGAATGAAGAACATGAAACTGAGACCAAGTTGCATATTTATACTGGGACAAGGAGTTTTCTGATCCATTAACTTTCTTTCATGGGTGCGTGTGGATATAGATGTCTCTCATGACATCCTTGCTGCATTTGGACTTTGGTGCGGTATGGAAGGTGGAATCTCTACGTGGCCCGGAGATCTACAGACTTGGTGTTTTTGCCCCCAGGTGACAGTCCGAGAGCCAGCCAGCCCCCAGTCTGACTCTATCCACTCACCCTGGCGAATCGTGTGGATGATCCAGGCAGCCCTTTTGCCTCCTTTGGTGAGACGGTTGCTCGTTAGTGTAGGACTTCGTGTAGGACTTCGGCTGTGCAATGGGCAATTGTGTACTCTGTCTGTAAAGTGACTGAGAAGTTGAAAATGTGGGTAGATTTTGTAAATTGGGGAAAATGGGTATAAATAATTGATTGTATCCAAGATAAAGGACTGGTTTTGTTCCTGCCAGGTTGCTGTGTCCTGATGGAGAGAGAGAAGCGAGGGTCCTCTCTTCCATGGAAGAGGACCCGGAGCAGGACGGTGGGTTCTGGGCATTGGTGAGTGCTGGTCTCTGTGGCTG
The DNA here is from genome assembly GCA_026212715.1 of Elanus axillaris. Classification (NCBI taxonomy): domain Eukaryota; kingdom Metazoa; phylum Chordata; class Aves; order Accipitriformes; family Accipitridae; genus Elanus; species Elanus axillaris. Next base: position 31,985,503 of record JANZLQ010000089.1, read on the forward strand.
GTACCCGTGAACGAGCACTGCGGAAAGGGTTCAAAATTCACCCCCTGGGTGCAGAGGGCATGGAGGGAGCTACATGCTTATTTCTGGAAGCAGTTGATAAAGTTTAAAACTCTCATGGCTGAATAACAGAGCCAAGTCCGTGCCAAGCTTGGCATTTCTGGTCAAGGAGATTCATGGAGCAAAAAGCCAATGTAAACTCAAGCTGCAGGCACAACCTGAATGTGATCTATTAGCACGTACTGCTAAAGGCACAGTCAAAACAAAGGTCCACAAATTCATGCTAATTTTTCTGAAACAACCTGTGGATTAGTTTTGCACATCTGTATTTTTAAGTGATGGTGTTATGCAAGATCCCTTTACCATAAGGTGAATTTTCTTTTTCAAATTTTCTTCATTTTGGCCATTGCTGACCGTCTCTGTGAGTGTATGTGCTTGTTTAAGAGGACTGGTTTTGCTCTAGTCCTTCCTGGTTCCCCTTTTCAGAGACAGCAGCATTAGCTATGTAACTGCTTGTTTACATGCACAGTTTCTTGACCTGGAACAGATATTTTCAAGCTTTTACCAAAATGATGGAAAAGTCTCCAAAGCCTTAATGGATTCTGAAAATTCAGATGAATGACTTCAAACTGTAGCTCAAAGATTGTGGATGTTTCTCCTTGAATAAGTTACTGAATAATGGTTAATGCTCTTAGGAAAAAAACCTGTTTCTGCTATAATATGGAAGCAGACTACATTTCTTTCAGTCTGAGAAACTAGGATTTTTTGGGCACTGGGGAAAGAACTCTAAATAAGGAAAAACTTGATGTATTTTTTCATTCAAAATTACATATTTCTGATTACTTTTTAAAATTAGCTGTTTGGGGTTTTAGTCAATTTTTATACAGTTCTGTTTAGATAGTACTTGGGGGTGGGGGAAAAATCACGACTTTTCAAATGTGTGAGTTACAGAGGGTCCGTTTGCCTGTGATTAAACTGGGTTCAGCTAATGAATAATCAGTGTGCTTTGCAGGATGCTTGGAGCCACCGTATCCTTGCTTTGAGAAAACGGTGTCTGGCAGTGAAAAGCTGGGTGCCAGCAGGTCTTAAACTCCAGCTCCTGAATCCGCTTGGCTGCCCCTCTGCTCTCCGGACCCCCCCAGCTCCCAGTCACGCTGGCACTGGGAACGCCACTGGATGGCAGCATCTTCCCATGCAACTCTGCAGGGGAGATGATCGTTAGGGGAAAAAACGGTAAAAAAAAAATAAAAATAAAAAATGAGCAGGGAAGGAAGAAGAAACCATGCTGGAGGTTGCCACTTTGAAGACCAGCATGCATCTTTGCTTCAGTGTAACTTATGCAAATCTCCTTTGCAGTATTTGCCTCTCTTTAATTCCCTTGCAGATACGATACGTAAATTGAAATGAGGAAATCAAAGGCAGGGGCTGACTTCTTTTTTTTTTTTTTTTTTGTTCTCCCAGTGCTTTTCTAATTAGGGGATCTATTGTAAAGTTGGAAGCTGGCTCCTGTCTCTCAGATGATGAGCAGTGTTCATGGGGTTTCTCCATTCTCTTTCTTTACCTTTATAAGCAATACTTTTTTGGCTTATGCTTCAGAAGGCAAGTTGACTTGCTTGCCTTGTGGTTTGCCCAGGCACTTACATGCATGAACTTTAACACAAGCAACTTACTTCATTTGCATCAGCTACTGGCTTTAGCTTGTGAGCGATGCGATACCTTCTCTCCCACTCTTGGCACGTATGGAGGGCACCACGGCCCTCTTCTTTCTCCCTCTGCCCTTTGGGAACAAAAACCTCCAAGTCCTGCTTCCAGCATCCCCTTGGATATATTGCAGGCTATTACCTAGGAGGACTTAAACCCCTGAGTTCGCGTCCCCAGGAGGTGGTTTCTGGCAGCAGTTCCTCCGTGGTCAGCTCCTGGTTTCCCTTCCAAGGCTGACCCAACTGCTTCTGCGCAGCTCTGTTTAGTTTTTCTGTAAGCTCCCCGTCAGGTTGCGTGTTGGAAGCCAGCGTACAAAATCGGAGACAGCTCAAGCTAGTAAGCTTAACAAAGGATCGTCAGAATAGGTTGTCGTAAATTCTACCGTGTCATACTCCACTGAAAATTTATGGAGAGAAATGTATGTAACCTACCATTGTCAGTTAATGATTTGAACCTATTTGATAAGGGCGTGTGTGCGTGTGTATATCTAGATACATAGATATATGTGTATAACAAAAACCAACGGATCACGTATGCTGACTCAGACAATGAGAAAATAAGTAGCCTCAGAAGGAGTTTGCAATGTCTCATGCTTTGGAGGTATTATTATTTTTTTATTTTTATTTATTATTTTCTCTGCATCTTCTGGTAGTTGGGAAGATGTAATTTGGTCTAGCCCAGCAGGGGAAAAAAGGCAACATTCGGTCAGATCAGCTCTGCTGGCCACGGCATGAGGTGGAAATGGCTGTGGCTAATTAGGGATAAGTATTTCAGAATATGTGATCTTCTGTAGCTTAGACCCGAGCTAACTCATTCATGGATGCTTGAGCAAATCTCTCTTGCTTCTTTTTGGAGAGCTGGAGCCCAATGGTCTGTTTCAGTATTACAGAAAAAAGCTCTTAAACTGTTTTAAGGCTTGTTGTTTTGCTATTTTCTTGTTTTGTCTCCCCCCACCCCTCACCATGGCCTTCCTGTGCTTGAAATTATTTGGTGTTAGACAATGCGGTTTCATTTGGGAGAGGTTATTGGTTTGGAGGGATGACACTGTTTAGTTCTTCAAGGGGAATTGGAAGGTCAGAGAGGGGGCATAAGTTGTGCTTCCTTGCAAAAATTGTCATTTGATTTTAGTAATTTTTCTGTGTTCCTGTAAGTTAGCTTTGCCTAACTGATCTGTGACACCACAAGTGTACGCGACTGATAGGTGTCTGCCGAGCGTTCGCTCCTTCATCATCTCAGAAAAGCTCTGTTTCTTCATTATCGCTACCTACCCTAATTTTCAAGAAAGGTCTGCACATATTGCTGGTTTCCAGGTTCTGCTATTCTGTCTGGTGTGAACAGCATTGCTAGCTTTATTGCTGACCATCCAACTGTCAACTGACTTTCTCAAGCTCCTTTTATTTTCTCCCTTCATCCTCTGACACGTATTTGGTCTCATTTCTTTTCTGCTCTCCTTTGCTTTCTCTCCAAAGATAATGCGTGGGGGAACTGGCCAGAAGTTATTCTGTTCCTGACCTTATCTGGGCAGCTATTGAATCGGAAATACCAGAGAGCGCGCGCGTGCTGCAAATACCCTCAACCGTGTGCCTCGTACTTGATCATTAGGATGAGAAGAGAAACAACTAACACAATGGTATGGGCACCAGCTTTAAAAGGAAGGAGACCGCAATAACTTTCAGGCCTTTTAGAAGTAAAGAACAGCCCAGCATTGTTTATTTTTTGATAGAAATGTCACTTGCAAACAGAGAAGCTTTTGAGTGATGTGTCTGTTGTGCTGATACCACCACGCCAGCGAGCCGGGTGACACTGCTGGTGGCCCTCAGTTCCTTAAGCACTGCTGGCCAAATAAATAAATGCCACGTGTGAGGGTGCTCCTGTAGGCACTGGCTATCACAGGGCTTGTCTTGCCTTCTGGGTGACCAGGCAGCTGATTTCTGGGGAAAGCAAAGCGAAGCTGACAAATCTCGGGCATTAACGCAGCTTAATGTGTCCTTTACTGTTGTGCCCTTAGAGCGTGGTGAGCTGCTGGAGGGAAAATGAATAATGTTTTGGCTGGGCCATTTGTAGAAGTGTGGTTTGTGGTGAAACTAAACCACCAAAATAGCTGTAAGAAATGTAAAACTGTGGAGTTAGACATCTGCTGTTGTCTGTGTAGTCTCCTAGTCTGTGAGAAGAAAAGAAAAGATACTGATACATTCTTGTCTTGCAGGTTGCTGTTGATATTTAGTGACCAAAATGAAAAGCTACTATACTGGACATTTTAAAAAGAAAAATAAATTGTGCTCTCTATAGCTAAATAGATCATAATTCCTATCAGCAGCCATACCTTATAAAGCAGGTAGATTTGCTCACAGTTGGTTAAAGACCCCTTCCACCTGTCGTGTTAGGGACGTGTATACAGCTGCATCACTTGGGAAACTTTTAAGCTTCAGGTCTCCGAGATAGCTAATGCCTTACTCTGAAAGGATGGTCTGTGCATACGGTCAATACTGTCTAGACATTGTACCTTAAGCAGAAGCGTGATATGATTAGCATTTTTGAAGCAGACTCGTCTGCTGTTGGAGTGACTTTCTTTCCACCCCATGATTTGGACAGGGTAACGGGCACATCCTTTTTCCCCTGACTGCTCCCTGCTGGATAGGATTAGAATTGCCCAACTTGGCGTCATCTTTACAGCCTGTGACTAATGGATCCACCTTTGATAGACGGTGTACAGGGCTTCGGAGCAGGGCAAAACTGGGTCTGTGCCCAGCGTGAGTGGGATGTACCTACCGAGCAGCCTCAGAGCACGCTGACTGCCGTAACGCTTCGGCAGGTTCGGGTTTATGGCACTGGGTACTGTATAAGCGTGACCCTGCTTTATTAGTCAGGTAATCTCGCGTGTGATGATGTCTCCTGTTACGAGGCAGTGTGGGGTAGCTCCCCTGTTTTAGCCAACTTAATTATCAGCCAAGGTATGGGTGTGATGGTGTTTAGGCAGAGGCTGGTTAAAGCACTTGCATTTGGTTTATTTATGCCTGTTCTCTCTGTGTTTTGTTTTTCTCAGTTCTGCGCAAGATCTAAGCAGAAGAGGCAAGTAATGCAAAGTGGTAGAAAAAAGTAAGGAAGAAACTTACCCCATGTCACCATACTTAAACTGCTTACTTGTCTCTCTGCTTTTTACGTATGTATGCTTAATGGCCTACGTCTAAGCATACGTACCTTCCAAAGGTATTCCAGGATAGAAACCCTATTTACTGGTCTTGAACATACCTCTGCTCCTGTTTTACCAGACAGTTATGCTAGCAAACATCCTAATATGCAGACATTGCAACTAGGAGTCACGTCGTTGTTAGCAGAATAAAGGCAAGAAATATAAAGCCTGAACAGGAAGGCAATGTCACAGAATTTACAGCTTACTTCCCCTCAGCTCCAATGCTTTTTAAAAATAACCAACAAAAAACCCCAAACCAAACAAAATCGAAAAAACCCTGATGATTTTTATAGGGCCTGACTCATGACTTTGACCAAGCAAAGCAAATGACACTGGAACAGGGAGAAGCTTTTCTTGTAGCATCCACGTCCCGGGAGTCCAGGTAGCCTTGTCTGCCAAGGACACTGCTCTCCCCTTCCAGCCACCTTGAGCCCAGTTCCAGAGTCTGGCAGCTCCCAAAAACATTCACAACGTGCAGCAGAGGGGATGCTACAAAAGCGACGCCTTGTATTGCTGCTGTCATTGCTAGATGGTGCTCTGTGCATCTAGCACGTGCTTTTCTAGCCGTTTTGGAAGCATAAACTCGAAGTACCAGGACCGAAACGACAGCTGACCTGTGCACTTCTGTGCAGAGGCAGAGAGGTCTGCGCAGTCCCTTTACAGCACAGCTGTAGTCTGTGCCTGCGAGCAAGTCAGTAGTAAATGCACAGATGTAGTAGCAGGCAGAAATTCTCTAACTTCCTCTCAACCTCTGTTTGCAGCCTTGGCAAAACCCTGTAACGGCTGATTTTCTTAACTCTGTTGGCCTCCCTCTTTCGCTCCCCATGTGAAAAATGAAGAGAGGGGCTTGGGGCTTGCTAAGAAAGGTTTGTTAGAGGGGAATGTGCCCGCGGCCAGTGTCTGGGAAGCAGCTACCACTGACTGTAGGCTACTCCTCATACTGCTCTCCATGCTGGGACACAGCAGCCGGCCACTGTGCAGCTCTCCAGAAGCTGTCCTAGACGTATCCGTATATGATGAAATATCTTTTAGCCACACTTGGACTCCTAAGCCTGCAATAGCTGTCAGTGACTAGTGAGAGATAAATTACATGTTTTTCCAGTGCTGTCCTTTGTAACAATTACGTCTTAACAGTGGGAGGAAAGGGGATAGTTAAAAGTAGGTTTTAATCCCAAAGGGATGGTTCATTTCCTCTAACTACCAGGCTTGCCAGTAGCTCCGTTCTTCCCTCAGCCTTCCTCCCTCCGCTCCTCTCTTTCCCCTCACCCCATCCCTCGGCAAAGTTACCTTTGCAGTCATGGCCTGCTCATGGCGAGGATTAATGGTTTATTGGAATTTGCACACCTTACAGGAGCGTGGCATATATTCTTACGAATTTTATTGCAATGCACCACAGTATATAATTTCATTAAACTGCACATGTCATGGTTATTTGCTGTTATTCCCCAGACCTCTATATGCAGTTTTATCAGTCTCAAATGGCAATGAAATAAAAAATAAAATAAAATGGAATAATATCTAAATACATGCAGAGGGGTCAAGGGACCCTATATGCTGACTACAACAACAAATTTATCGTCTCCTTTATGTGTGGGCAGGGGAAGGGAGCAATTTCTCCACTGTATTTTAATTAACTGTGTTTCACTGCATGGCAGTAAAGATAATAACCATAACATTAGTGCAACTACTACACTATCAAATGCTTGTCACAGCCTAATATTCTCCAACAATATAGCTTCACAATGGAAACATGCACAACAAAAGAGCAGCTTGTTTTATTAATTTACTAGGGCTCTGTGTTTTTGGAAGGCCAGTATGTATTTCTGGGAGACTGATTAAAATAGAAAGAAGTATACATGGTAGAGAATAATATTTTTACTGGTGTGGGATTCATTTAACAAAAGTGTTCCTTCAGGAAAACAGAACCAAGATGCTAATGTTATACCTCATTTATTGCCAGCATATTCAGTGACATTTCGTAATGTACATCTGTCAGCCAGAGATATAAATGAATGAGGTGAACCATGCAATTTACCCTCAGGAAGTTCCATTAGAGCCCCCAAAGTATAATATTTATGAGGTCAGAATCAATTAATCAGATAGCTGTATTTGCTTTTCAGCTCAGCATGCTCTTCTGCACCAGGCTGTTGCATTGAGAAAGTCTTTCCTACTTGGTAAGAGGAATCAGTTTGTATGTACCGCATGTAGTCTGTTTTGTAAATCAATTGCTTTCCTCACACAGCTTATACTCGATACAAATACAAACTCTAAGTTAAGGCAATGCAAAATAAATCTCTATCAAAATCCATATCAGAATAGAAGACTTGTGTATCTCCTGCCCATTGCTGCAGCCCAGTCCCATGCAAATCTGTTGAAAATGAGAAAACAACGTGGGAGAAAACGGTGTGCCTCAACCAGCGAATAGAAAGTCTTGTGGGGGGTGGAAGAAAAAAACCGGTAAATATTAAAAAATTGAAAACTACCGATTTAATCAAAGGAACTCAACTTTATGAAGGAAACCCACAGTACGTTTTGAGCTGTGCTACCAAAACGGTTTTCCTTTGCAACCGTGTTCTGAACGCTCGTTACTTTAATTCCCCCTTCTTGGTTTGATTGACTGGGTGCTTGCATGTGTGAGAATGTGTGGGGTATTATTTTTGTTGTACACCGCAGTCGTTGCCTGGGCTATTTTCAGACGTCTTACAAACCGCTCCTGGCACTCGGACGCTGGCGGAGGAGCAGGTGCTTGGCTCTGCCGGGCAGCTTCGTTGTTTTAGGGCTGAGCTCCTGGGAGGTGCAGGTGCACTGTGGTCCCGCTGAAGCACCATAAACCATAACCGGGTCCCTGGGGCTTCGGCAGCTCCCTCGCTCGCTGCGGTGCCGCCTGCCCAGGCATCCGTCTGGCCAGCGCCTGAGGTACGGACTCTGGGCTCCCAAGAAGCGGAGTCTTTCTTCTGAAGAGGTTTTCAAAAGCTTAACTGTAATTTAGAGCTGGGGAGGTTTCATGGAATGAATATTGATCAGATTGTGATTTTCTTTGTGGGGGTTTTTTTTTTTTTTTTTTGGTAGACAACAGATGCGAAAGATAAATTTTGGTTGTAAAATCTGTGTCAATGTGTTTGCACTGTCATAACTGACACCAAGATGTGATCTAGCATTTCTTAATTCCTTTGAAAAGGAGTTTATTTAAGATGGTTCAAAAATTACCTGTTATCTACTAAAATGACTTTTCTCTTCCTAGAACATTCTTTGAGGATGAAAGCGAAAGCAGGAAGGGTATATCCAAAACCACAGAATTATTAGCAAAGGATTAACTGGGAAAAAGTGCCAGAACAACACTTTGCCTTCACAGCCTTCGAGTAAAATCCATAACAACTAGTGTATTTTGTATGCGAAGCTTCCCATTTTATTGTGGGGAGATGAATATCTCATGCTTCAGATTTGGTCTTTCTTGCTCTTGAAGAACGAGAATGATAAGATACAGCTGGGAAATTTTTCAAGCAAAACTGTTGCCAGTAAAATGCTGATACGTCCCCAAAGCAACACACCCCAGGGTGGGGGTTCTGGACAAGAGAAGAAGGACTGAGGTCCCCGTGTACTGCAGAACCCCGTCTTTGTACATGCTTGCTTCAGAAATGGAGAGCTGCGCTCACCACACATCAGAAAGCCGGGAGAAGGTCCACTTTGGAAAAGAAGCTTGAGTGTGAACCTTGTGTACATAGGGTAAGTGCTCCCAACTCGTCAGATACTTGCTGACCAAAGGGAGAGGGAAGTGTGAGGTTTAACAGTTCCAGTAGCTGAGCGCGACAGAGTTATCAGCCATAGACCAATGGTCTGATTTATCCGGAATATAGGAAAGTGAGTTCGAGTACTTGTTTTATAGAAGTCAGTGCCAGTGACCTGAATGCTGCTGCTTCCATTCCCAGGTGAGCATCCCAACCGTCCCTTAAGGAGTTTCTCCTTTCTTTTTGGGTTCCTGTGCATTAGAATGAAACAAATGGCAGAACACCGAAGCAGAAACCTGCCTGCCCATGCAGCAGCATAAAGTAGAGCTAGGTGTTAAGGCGTCCCCGACGCTCTTTACCAAACAGCTAGCTTATCAGCAAATGCCATATCTTTATTTTTTTTAAGCATGATGTGTGCGGAGTCCGATATTTATATATTTCTTGGCAGTACCTAGTTGTATCAAGACGTGGTGAACATCAGTGTGTTTCTGTCTGCTGGCTTTGACTTTCTTTAGGCTCGTGAGCATTACTGAAGGTGTATCACTGACCAGCTGGAATACGTGATATTTTTCTGCTGTGTGATTTTGCTACTGAAGGCTTGTAAACAGAGGGCAAACGTTTCTGGAACAAGAGTGAATACCCTTGTTTGCATACGAATGAGTATTTGTATGGGCCCTTATTCTCAGCATTTATGCAAATACAAACTCATACATGTGAATGGGTGTGGAAAAGGGAACAAAAACCAGAATCAAAACGAGAGTCTGGATTCACGGAAGTGTTTATTTTCCAGTATTTGTCCTGCTCCCTTCATCTCTTCTCTTGGGCAAGGGTTTCAATAATTGCCCACACCAAGAATGAGATTGGTTTTGGTATAAGGCTTTCTGACATGACCAGCAAGCAGAAGCAAAGAAGAAAACAGCTCATCTGCATGGAGGCAATGTCTTGTAATTGTTTCCAGTCAATGCTCCCAATTTTCGTGCATCATCTACCATTGCATGGCAATGTGGGGCACCAAAATCATTGACGATTTTGGAACAGGATGAGGAAGTAATTGCTTCTGTGTCAGGAGTATTGTTGCAGGCTATGCTATATGCTAGTAGACAAGGCAGTTTAGAATTTGGCCTCTTTTTCCTGAAAGGGGTGCAGTAAGTACCGTTCTTATCCGGACAGGTGACCTCTCCTTCTGCAACCAAGCAGGACTAAGGGAAGCTACAAACAGCTACATCTGGTAGTTGGACAATGCTTCATGGCAAGACCTGAAGCAAGTGAGGTAAGGTGTTGCCTCTTAATTTAGTACAAATCCCTCATGTCCCACAGGATCACTTCTTGGGGGCCTCTTTTAGACTAATTTATATGTGCAGCCCTAGGTTTTATGCACATTTCTTATGGTAGCGTTTAGTTTTTCTTATCGAGGCCTGCCTTTTAGGGTTCTACTTTTAGAATGTTATCAGTTTTAAGTTTTCATGTTAACATGTGCAACAATTAACTACTGACATATCACCATGGGATTCCATCCAATAAATGAAGATAATGCTTCCTCTGTTTAGATCTATTCCCCTTTATCATATCAAAATCCCTAGTTTGCAGTTCATATGTACTGTGAGTGACTGGGGATCGGATGTCCATTACTCATGTATGCCATGACCCCTTTTAAAACTTAAAATGACTGGCTAGCTGCTTATGTTACAGCAAAAGCTGCGACACAGTCACCTTCTCAGATGTCCTCCAAAATCCCGCTGGCATACTGCAAGTAGTTCCTGGTGGCTCCTGCAGAGCCTCACAAGCTGTACCTCAAACTAATATTTGTTTTATAAATGACAAAGAGGAGAGGCAAAAATGAAACCTCTGTAGAGGGGGAGGAAGACAGGAAAATCTGATCATGGCACATTCTTTAAACAAGACCTCAGAAAAGTTCAATTATCGTATTTTGCTTGACTGAGAAGATTTGTGGTCTTTGTGTAGAAGGAAATCTTAACAAGACCTTGAAAATTAGGTAAGAGTAGTATTTCTGATCATTTTTCTTCCTGGACAAGAATTAGCAGTGCTAGGAAGTTTGTGAAGGTAAGAAAAGAAAGAAGAAAACAACAAAGTTATTGCAAATGAACATATTTTTGGCCATCTGGGATAGGGAATGGTATCACAGAAAAGGAGGATCTGAAGATTGAAAATCAAATAATACATGACAGCAAGCTGAAAAGAGGAGTCGGGGAGTTGTTAAGAGCAATCAAGCAAAACCAGGGAAACTAGTTACTACATGCAGAGAAGGATGCTGAACAAAAAAAGAGATATTACTCAAAGGTTCTTTTAAATGAGAGTAACAAAAAAGACCCTTCTACATCTAAGGCAGTGTACAGTGAGATCTAGAGAGAAGAATAGGGAAAATACTTCTATGCATAAACAAACCAAGGTAAACTCTAGGACAGAAAGGTCCACTGATAATGGTGTGGGGAAGAGAAATCCTCTGACACTTCAAAAATCGAAGACATTAATAATGTAATGGAGGATACCAACTCAATCTTAGTGCTACTGAGGGCAGTCTAGGGGCTCTAGAAGAAAAAAAAAACAAACAGGAAAAGAGTGCATGGTCTGTCCAGCAGGATGAACCACGTAGGTTTAGTGTTCTTCAAGCGGTTCAGTAGTGAAGTAGAAAGCCAGAAGAGTGCCCTTCCATTTCAGTGACTCTATAAGAGGCACATGAGGCTGTGGAAAGTGGCAGTGAAAGAAAGAAGAAAATAAATTAAAATATGATTAACACTGCAAGAACTGGAGGGACAGAGGTGGAGAACAGTACTGCACTAACATAGATATGTGGCTTTTGTATTGGAGCCACTGTGTACCTGGTGCAGAGTAAATCTAGTCTCTTTCTCTCTCTTCTGCAAAAGGCTACATGGATGAATGTACCTGTATTTATCTAAGAAAATCCCGAAAGCAAAATACAAGGGAAGCTCTATGGAAGTTGTGCAGAAAGTTTGTGTCTCTTTTCAGTGAAACACATATATCTTAGTGAAGTCTGTCAAAAATCTACTGTAAAAAGATCAGCATATGATATTGTTAAACTGAAGTAAATGTTTCCCCTTATGCTGATTTATTTGAATTGGGATGCAAATAGAGCTATGCATTTTCTATACAGGGAGGTGAGTTCAGAATAGCCTGTGGTTTGAATTTATTCCATGTTCTTTAATAATTTGCTAAAAGAACAGCCTTATTCCAAATTAGCTTAATTTGCTGTGAGATAATTCCATGGCTGAAAAAGCTTGTCTTTGAATCAGTATTTACGTATTTTGTTTTAAAAAAATAGACTATATATGGGAATTTCAGTTGTCAAGGGTCAGAGCAGGGTCAGGAACAATGAACTGATTTATTGCTGCTCTTCTAGTTGAAGATAATGTGGAAGGATCTTAGTAGTCTAATGAAGGTTTTTATAAAGACAGCTTAAAGCCCATCAAGGTTGGTTGATAGATAGTTGAATGCAATTATTGTCCTGTAAATAAAATTGTTTGTTAAGCAATCAGCTAGGTTTTCCGAGTGCTATTATCACCAACCACTTTTCCTTGAAAGGAAGGTGGTTTTAAAAAATATTCTCATTCCATGTCTCTCTCCACCCCCCCCTTTTTTTTTTTGTTTGCACCAGGAGAAAGTCCCCTGAAATCTAACAAGTCTCTGTAATCTCATGTAACTAGGAGAATAGAATTGGGCTTGATGTCTTGATGTCTGTATCATTGGAGTCCTGAACAACTTGCACCATTGTGTAATACATCAAAATTTGTCCTGCTAAATAAACCAGGAAAGGGGAGGAAAGCCATAATAGATTTAATGTCTCCAATCCGCGTATCCAAACAGAAGATTGCATTGCGGGACCGGATTTATCTACCAAAGCTGTAGCTGGGTAATCCACATGGTTGGAGCACCTCCTCTCTCTCCTAGTATTTTAAAAGAGAAGCTGATATCAGTGCAATGATGCCGTAATGAAAGGCGTCGTTAATTATTTTTGAGAAAAGCAGGGGAGTGGGGAAGCTTCACTGCAAATGATTTTTTTTTAGCATATTTGGGTTCTGCTTAAACAGTAAGCCCTCTATGTTTGTGTAACACTCCTGACTGAATACTCAGCCAGTTAGTGTCAAGTCTTAGTGGACACAGATTTAATTATTATTTTTTAAAATATAAAATGCTTTGAAAATTTTGCAGAATAAAGATCTTTTGAGAGTTATCATATACTATTCATGAACTGGCTTGTTCTTGATTGCTGGGTTCCTTACCTGGTACTGTATTTTTAACCATTCCTTAAATAAACCTAACATGTCCTGTGCCAGGAACTTCCCCTTTAACTTGACTTGTAATGTATATTTCTATATGCTTTCTATATGTATCTATTCCTTTCAGAAATCGAAACAATTCCCTTGGCTTTCTAGCAAGGAAATTTTTTAAGTAGATGGAGCTTAGAAACTTGAGTTCGTTAGGACTTGAGGTGTGGATTGTGCCAAGCCGAATCTCAAAAGGCTGATTTAAACTGTTGACAGGTTCCTGCTCCAGCTTTAAACTGAGATGTAATGTTCATAGGTCTAGTCTCCAGCTCATGAAGGGAGCCCGGTTCTCTCTCCTTTTACTTACGTTGAGGTGTGCCTTTCCTATAGTGATGGCTCCCCTGATTTCTAGGGTGATTGTATGCAGAACACAGCAAGTTTTGGAAAAGCGTGAAACCAGTGGGATCAGACCCTCGGTGAATTACTGCCCCCAAGTTCACCACCCGCATTCCGCAGGCTCCAGAGCCTGGGATGCTACGGAGAAGGGACAGGGGCAGGTGATTTTGCGGGTGCTTCCGCGGTACCAGCCACTGTGGACCACTTCGCGGTCTCGGTCCATCGCCAGAGCAACACGTTGCCCAGTTCGTGTTGAAGTGGCGTGAGGACCAAGGTAACGCAGAAGCCAGGAGGCAACGGGGCTAGGAAGCGTTCCCGGCAAACGTTTTAATCCGGGCTGTGCGCTGCAGCCTGGGGAGAAGAGTGAGTTGCCAGATGGTACGTTTGTCACCATCTTGTCCTCCTTACCCGACTGACAGGAAGTTTTTGCAGCTCCTTGCTTCCCTGATGACAGGCTCTTTTGATTTGATCCAGCCTGTTTTAGGATGGCTGGGGGATGGGATGTGCAAACGAGCGGTCGGGAGCTGGGCTTTGGTGAACCGTGTTCAGCAGCGCAGGGAGATGCGCGTGCAGTGCCGTCGCCCTTGAATAGCAGCTTGTATCCGAGTCAAAACGCTGGGATCGGGGTTTGGTCGTGCATCGGGTCTGTCACCTCGGTAGGATCACTTACAAATATCAGCGTTGCAATGTCTGTTCAGAGGGTAGTTTCAGAAGCTTGCTTTGTGGAAATCTCCTTTTTTTTCTCTTAGGTTCTCCGTGATTTTAAAAGGGAGGTTGTCTCAAATGGCTCCCTGTCCAAGGGAGTTCTGGGGTCTGTTTTGGAGAGGTGAGAGGGCTAAACACTTCTGTTCAGACTTCGTTCTTCCTGGTGCTACGAAGTGGAAAAAACCTTGCACGAAGGCTGAGGTGTGATACCCGGTTCAGAGCATTGTATAGCAAATAAGCAGATTTTTTTTTTTTTTTTCCCATGCAGGGACTAGCCCTGCTGAAGCATACGGCGTAGGGACCCACTGATGCTAGAAAATAGCTTTTAAATTCATGTTCAAGAGGTTGTAGCACCTTGCAGAAGCTTGCCAGGCATTAGGTAAGGCTGAGGGGCTGCTGCTCCCCACATCCCATGGCAGCTGGGGCTGGCTGGCTGCACCGGTCCTGCAGTGAACACCTTGGGCTCAGTGTGAACTGACCCATCTCCTGCTCGCTGCCCTCCTGTTTCATGGCACTTAGGTTAAATTAGGCAGGTTCTTGCTTTATCAGACACGGAGAAGGAAAGACCTAGAAGCATGCTGAATGGTGATTAAGCCTTGCTGCAGAGCTTCGAGGAATCTTAGCATTTAAAATAGATTATGTCAATGACGTGAGTGGTCTCCAGCCTTTCCAAACTTGTAGGGATAAAGGCTGTTGTATGCAGTGGCTAGAGCCTGGTCCACGGCTCAGTCTGCTGTAATGCGAACAAGAGAGATTTATCACAGACAGACCAGACTGGATGTGTTTCAGGTACTCGTCCAGCCCATCCCTCACTAACCAGTTCATAAAGCTCTCCAGTGACGGGGATTCCGCACGTTAGACAGGAGTCTGTAGTCAGGTCCCGGATGATCTGCCCTCCTTACTCTTTACCTTCCCATCTTTTGGCACACCTGCTAATTTTTCCATGTCAGTATTTCTTGCAGACGTTCTTGATTTTTCCAAATCTCTTTCAGGGCCGTTTGATCTGTATATGATTAGAAGGAAACCCAGCGCACATGTCTTATGCAGTGTGAACAGCTCAGTGCACTTTTAGTAGTCAGGATCGTAGAACATTTTTCTAAACGGGAATAAAAAAAGGAAACAAAATAAAGTAACCTCACATTTCTTTTTACTTTCCTTGAAATGTGCCCTCAGAAAGGGTATTAGTGGTCTTAGTGTATATAGCTACCTTAAAAAAAAAAACCCCAAAAACCTCCCACATTATTTCTAATCCTTACTTTATCCTTGGAGTTGGATGATGAGTATTTCAAAGTGTGTTCTGTCAAAGCTTTTCTGACAAGCAATGATATTTGCTGTGAATCTTAAATGTCAAATGATAGGAGTATTTAGTAAATTAATTCGTTTCAAAGGATTAGACTTTCTCTGCAGATTTTTTTTCTGCCTTATTTCCCTTGAATCTTATAATTGCATCTCTCTCCTGTACCTGCAAGACATTAATAATCTTCCTTTGCTTTCATCACACTCCAGGAGCTTTGGTTTGTTTTTATCAGCTGCTTCTGATCCTTCTGGCTTGCTTTATTTAAATCAGAAATGGAAGCTTCAGTGGCAAGGTAATATAGCAAGTGACAATAATACGTAATGAAGCCTTCTTTCCCCTTTTTTCCTCACCTCCTCCCCCCACTCTAATGACACTCACATGAGAGCAAAAGTAAACAGAGAGCACGTGTATACAAAAAAGGGAAAGGTCTTTATATTCTGCTGAGCTTTGTTATTGCTGAAATGATAAATGCTAGATTAATGCTGGGCTCTGTGTACATGCTCAAGGAGTGAGATAGAAGAGTCTAGAGATTAAGAGCTGCAAGACGATGCTCATGGACTCTGTAGTCCGACCTCCCGTATAGCTGAGATTAGATTGACGTTCTTACACTAGCCCGGAGAAGGTGGTAACTGGGAGCACGTGTTATGTTTTTCAGAGTTGTCTTGATTCTCATCCTGGAGAGGCCAGCTGTACTCGCCACCAGAGCAAAATCTCTGCACCAGGAGGGGTAAACACCGGCTAAAGTCAGCTGCGTTTTGGTGCCAGTCGTTGGCAAATCCGTCTGTCACGCAAGGAGAAGCACATACCCTTTGCCAGCGAGCACCTTGGGGAGGGCATACGGATCCTGCTGGGGTCGGGGGCTCCACACCACCCCTGGGACCTGGGTGGGTCCTTGATTTCTCCTTTGATTTTGCTTCTGTTATCTTCAGCTTAACTCCTCCTTTCCACCCATCTTTTGTGAATTCTCTGATTATTTCAGTGGGTGGGTTGCTTTTCCTTGAGGGAAGGGTATTGGCCTCTTCCCCCTTCTCTGTGGTAGAAGCGATTGCTCCTGTTTTCAAGCCTTTGGGAAATATAAGAACAATTATGAACTCTGAGTAACCTGTATATCACAATAATCTGGGACTGTACTAGGCGTAGGCAAGGTTGTTACAGCACTTGATCTCATTTGCAGGCGTGACGCAACCGTCCCCTTTTTTTCCTGTGGCAAAGCACAGACTGATGGTACAGAAAGAGGCATTAAGATATAAAGTGAATGAATTATTCCTTAGAGAGGGATGGCCCCTTCCAAGCACGTGAGATACTAGGGGTATTGCTCCTCTGAGCAACAAGAGCTGCCTCAGCTCTTCTGCTCTTTCTGTGATGGGAGAAGGTAGACCTCAGCTCCTTATTTCTGCAGTCACAAAATGTTAGTTTTGCGTATATTGCTGAAAAGCTGCGAACCAGCCCTGGCCATAATCATATTCTGCATTTGCACCCCAATTCCTGGCTGAAAATGTGACGCAGCACTTTTGAGAGGTGGAAACGAAGGGAAATTCCTTTTTCTCCCCCTTTAAACTTCATAGTGGTGTAAATGGGTATTGAGGACTGAAAAATATTCATGCCAGGTGACATGCCTACTCCAAAATAACCCTTTGAGAGACAGAAGTCCTGCTATGCTCCAGGATATTCTTTGTAGCTTTGCTTTGGCAAGAGCTATTCACCTGTCCCAGGAAAGAAGAAATAAAGAGAGACTTCTTTCCAGTTCCAACACTGTTATTTATAAATGGTCCCATTGATTATTCCTGCTGGTTTTATTGCTGTGGTACCTAGAGGAATAGATCATTCAAAATAACCTTAAATTTTAAGAGTATTAGTTTAACATCGAGTTCCAACCCCACTGAAATCAGCGTAAAAGCTGCTAGTGATTTGAATGGGATTCGGACTGGGCACTTGCATCTTAAATCCACACCTACCTGAGAACACACATGATTTAGGTACTTGGTGCCTTTCTCAGCTATCTAAAGTTACGGATGCGTGGAACATTTTCAGTTTGGGGGCTTCAGTACGGAGTGGAGTTAATTTGTAAATAGCAAGATATTGTAATAATGACATAACAATGCTCTGATAATGTTTCATAAGAAATTTGTGGCTGACGGAACTTTCGTTTTTCTATTGTTTTTTGCGATGGACTGCAGTATTCTGTCCCCGAATGGGTTGTGCCCTTTTGTTTGGCTGGGTACATGTGTTTAAACCCATAGACAGGTTCAGCTTGTTTTAAGTGGACAGGATGTTGGGTGGTTCATGTCAAGGGTTAGTGTAAACTATTTATGAGATTTCTGGATGGATTTTAACTGCATTTGATTAAGGGAGAGGTTTCTTACCTAAGATACAGAGTGTGCGTTGCTCCCATTGCATTGTCAAGAAGTGGACTGGGAGATCGTATGTGATCTCTCAGATAATTTTTTTTTTTTCCACTCTCTCTTGAAAGTGGCCTCTTGTCCACAGACAACATAATGATGAAAATACATCCCTTAAGCAGTAACTTGAGGGGAGAGGAAGAGAAACAATGGTCATTGGTCTTTTAAGACAGGTGAAGTATAAAAGAAGTGTCTCCTGTGCTACTATAGAGACAAATCAATTGTGTGAATTTTTCAGTGTTCAATAATGACTGTCTGTCACGTGGCAGTTTTTTTTAACGTTTGTGTGTACTCAATGGCTTGACTAACACCATTTTCTAGATAATAAATGGACCTGGACTACAGAGAAAACTCACTGGAATATCAGGTTTCCTCTTTTCAGTACAGTGCAAGAAGGTCTAAAGCTGAGCAGGCAATGGGATATTCTTTTTATTACAATGCTCTTCTCTCAACCACATCACAATGACAATAACAAAATTAAGAAAACATGTTGTGGTCATTGCTTTTATTCATGTTGCATCTGACTGGGCTCAAAGACTTCAGTTTTCGAGGCTGTCAACAGGAATGTTTCGGAAACACTAGATTGATATAATATTCAAATGTATTTCAAAGGATGAATAAATGCATTGGATCAGATCATCCCATACTACTGCGGGATTCTATTTTCCTCTGTTCAGAAATCTGGAGTCAGTCGAAGGTGCAGCCCGTACGTACGGTTTGAGTGCGGGGAGGTAGGCGACCCGTGGGGCATTTGCATGTCTCGTCAGTGCATCGGTATGATGGATCTTTGCTGTTGGAGAGGGCTGCAGGGAGGAGAAGGAATAAGTAAGTGGGTGTATTGGGCACTGACTACAGGCAGTGGTCTACAGTGCCGTAGAACTGTGCTTTGAAAGTCTGATGCTGTATTGTTTGTAAATGAAGCCTTTTGTTCCATGAGATTTACAGACATGTTTGGGCAAATAAAACATCTAATTTGAGTGATCTAATTGCTGACTCTAAAATGCTGTTTGCACATTACACTGTTTAATTACTTCAGTCTAGTAGTTGTCTAGCAATGTCTCAATCTGTTATATCTGCCAGAATTAAGGGGGGAGATCG